>QZCP01000014.1:7318-109853 GCA_003956705.1 Brevipalpus yothersi | reverse complement strand
CTCTCTCTCTCTCTCTCTCTCTCTCTCTCTCTCTCTCTCTCTCTCTCTCTCTCTCTCTCTCTCTCTCTCTCTCTCTCTCTCTCTGTTCATTCTTGAATACTCTTTCCTGTTTCTTTGCTCCTTTTGGGTAACAAATGCTTACCTCATGAATATTTATAAACATCCAACATGATTCTTTCCACGATTCCTTGTATTTACGATTTTAACATTAAGATGGAGTGTAGAGGTACATTAATTTTCCCCTCTCTCTACTTTCAGACTTGAATAGAATTTATTTCGTAACCATCACCGATGCTCTCAATCAAGGTTGATTCCCGAATATCCACAAATATTCACAATAGATTTTGCTAAGCTCTTGACAATGAAGCACATCTGAACAAATCACAAACTTTCACAGCAATGATGATATGTAACAAAAAGGCAATATGCGAAGGAAAGGAAGACCACAATCAGATCACTCGGATTGCAATTCCTTCCACAGTTGATCTGAGTTTTCTTTTTTGTTCCATGAAGCACATGTTTTTGTGGGAATTATTGACACTTGAAGCAAAAACGATGAGAGTCTTTGCTTGCACAAAATTAACATCCTCTGTATCACTTCCAGCACTTTCAACAGTTAACAATATCACAATCAATTCAATTCACTGAGCAGATTTTGGTCATTCGAGATGCAAATTCGATTGAAAATATGAGCTCAAAGTATAAATGATACACAAATAGAGTGGTCAAAAGAACTGACAAAAAGGACAATTAAGATAAGCAAGTGTGTCACTTGAATGTTTACTCTCGATCCTACGTCTGTCTATATAATGGAACAATTGTACAGCATCCATCGTGTTTGTGGAATAAGTTCTGAATGTATATTCCCAGTATTCTGAGATGCTCTCACTGCTTTACTTATACATTTAACTCTCTGGATTATCTTCAAATTTAGGCGCGAAATAGTGGGCGACATCTGGGGAGCCCCAACATAAGATATACAAAAGTCCCAACATTCAACCGGCTAGAGAATACTTGTGATACGAATACAGCTCACTCTCTTAATGAAAACTCACTCTTTTCAGTGTAGTAGGATAATCAATAAACCTAACAACTTAGGTATCAGAACTACTTTCAAGCTCAAAAGATGGCCTTTCATTTCTCTCTTGGAAATGCATGTATTTACTCAACTTTTCATCATTCCATCACTAAGTGATCCTCGTTATTCTTTGTCAGGTTCAATCATAAACATTGATTCAAAGGAAGTTTTCTTTCCTACGCATTCAATTTATGATTTGAACACTTTTCAGATTGAAATTTTTCTCTCGTGGCAAATTTTGCGTGGTACATGATTTTTTGAAAAATAGTAGCAGATAGAGAGTTGACTTTAGAACATCCGGAAACATTATGACTTTTGTTGATTTCAATATCCATATAGCTATATAAATGATTTGAGTGTAGAAAAACAGTGCTCAATGGCTCGAAATCGCTTCAAATATGGTGAGATATCCTCGCTCAATTGAAATAAAAACAAAAAGTCGGATAGGCAAAATTTTCATTATGAACAACAACCAATGTTTTCACATTGAGAAATAGAATATCTTTCAAAGAGATGACTCAAAATAGGTTTTTGTTTAAATCTTAATGCTGTTTGAAAAAATGACCCAAAGTTCATGCATAAATTTGCTGGAGAAGGAAATCAGATTGAACAAATTTGAAAAGAGTTCATACAACACTATAATCTTCTTGAGAAACTTTTTATCATTTGTATTTTCTTCTCTTGGTGGAAGTTCATCTTCAAGCAAGAAGATAATAAAATGATTGAAGCAAAAAATGCTGAATAAGAGTGGGCTTATGCACAAGAGAATGGTTTTTATCAGCTTCTCACAGCAAGAATGGATCATAAGTTGTAAGAAAATAATATCAAAAAAGATGAATCACACAAAATCTTTCAATCAATGCTTCTGTTTGGTAAGCCCAACGAAACGAAAAAAAAAGCATTCAACCGCATCGAATTTTCAGCTTAAGCTGTAAGTCGTGTTCAAAAATGGTATCCAGATCGTAAGATTATGCTCTCTAATATTGGGTAATCACGTAAGTTCCCATGATGTATTCATGGGAACACGCATAATAATGATTCGGCAGTTTCAAGAGATGAACAAAAAAAACTGGTGAACAATGCCTCTGTACAATATCATGGTCACCCATGTTTTCTTTCAACAGATATCGAGTCAAATTTGAAGAGCTCTAGATAGCTTGATGCTGGGTATCCTCGGATCAATTCATGCGAAATGGCGAATAAAATACTTCATAAACGAATGGCTAGCTTATAGACATTATTCTGTTGGAAGTTGAATGGAAAAAGAAACAATCAGCTGTAGTACAATCTTTTTCCTTGTGATTGAGTTGAATGTTTTTCTGGACTCATAAGAGGAAAAGTATTCATGCTTCGTTGAGCTCAAAAACAACTCCATCAACAATATCCATATTATCATGGTCTCAATACATGAGATTCTGGAACCATTGGGCTATCTTCCCTATTATAATCAGCAAAACAGCCTCATGAGATTGATTTTTCTCGATCTGATATAAGTCTCCGGTTTGATTCAGAAATAGTTGCTGATTCAAAATCAGTTCAAATAAGATGCTGAATTTCAACGATTCTAGACTGAAAACTTCAATAGAGATATCAGTACTGGAAACAAAGCTAGGAAATCGATTTCATGTAGAAAATGAAACAAAAACAAGAGTATCCGTCGTAAGAATGAATTCACACAGGATAAAAAGGAGAAAATTCGATTCTTTCGCCTCATTTTTCCTTTATCGGATTGATTCTTCTCTCTTGGATACTGCTTGAGCAAGATACAAGATATCGATTGATCCGAAAACCTAAAGATACCTCAGCTTGATGAGATAGTTTTTTTCGTCTCAGTGAGATAGTATAAAATCAGCAAGGCTTGAGCTGGAATACATGAGATTTTGGTGCAATGAGGTGATGATGGAGGAGGTTTGAAACCAGTCTCCCATCATTAGTCAATGGGAACCATGAAAAGTATAAAAAAACTATCAAGACCAAATCAGATAGTGCAAGTAGGCTTCAAATGAATACTTGAAAGACGTCAAAGAGTTGTTAGGGCTTACGGGCAGAAAACAGAGAGTAGGATAGGCTAGGATATGTATATCTGATGAGTTATTCATTGGGAACCTCACCTCATAATTTATCATGTTTCAAGATTGTCATGATAGATCGGCTGGAACCGATAAAATTTCTCACGAACAAAAAAGTGAGAAGTATGGAGGTGAGCAGAATTCTAGCGGAAGCTTGTTGAATCATTCGATCAATAAAATGCTTCATCCTCCAGTCTCTGGAATCTCATCACTTCATGCTGTAGAGTGACGCATCAAGAGGAGAGAGAGAGGCACATCCACCTTTATTCATCCAATTTCTCGGTTTGATGCTCCTCCAATGACATCCACAATCATCCGGATGACACTTGCTTGTAGGATGTAAGAGAATGAGAAGCAAGATTGGAAGATTAGAGCGAGTATCCCGGAAACAAGCTCAACGATTCTGAAACGCGTCACCCTCTCTCTCCACGTATTGAAGGATCTCCAATAAAATCAAACTGTACGTCCTACGATGATTAGAAGCTGATAATTCTCCATGCAAATCAGCTAGACTATCTTTCAATACATTGGTTGGAAAAATCAGAGTTTTACAGAACAATATGCCTAAGAATTTGAAACAAGTTACGTTAGCTTCAGTAGGGCTTGTTTCGTGATGTGGCATTCTTCGATAATGCTCTTTTTCTGTGAATGTCATGGTATGTGAGTGATCAATTCTGTTGATTTTAGTCAAGATGAAATATGTGTTACACTCAAGTGATCAAATGGAGGTTGACCAGAGATCTCACAAATTTGTCAGGCAAAAACGATAATGAGTGGAGAAGATGAATGAATAGACATTCACTTGAAGTAACGAGCCAGGATTCCGAGTATAGTGGACATTTGAGTTGGTGTGAATAGATGGGAACAATGAAAATGTATGGCGCGGAAAGTTTTCTTCTCCAAACTCGCATTCTTATTACCGCCAATGAGATACAGCATCGGAGAAGAGAAACGAGCTGATGATAGAGAGAGAGAGAGAGAGTAGTTTGGAGAATAAAAGGATTCCAAAGAATAACAGGATACAAGAGAATGTCGAAAATAGTGGAAAATGAGGAGAAGATGAGGAGAATAGGAAAAACATTTACTCCTGCATCTAATATCTTCTTATTTGAGATATCTTTCTATCGATACTGGAGAATCACATCACCACTGTGTAGACAATGAGAATCTGAAACATGAGCACATGATCAATGTGAACAATGTTTGGTCATCATTTGGAAGCTCTTCGAGCAGTGAATTTGAAGAGTGAATCAGCCATTTGCCTGTTTATTTGGTTCTTTTAAAGGAAGAAGAAAGGGTTAAATTGGAGCCATTCGGGAATATTCTTCGATCTACTCAATGATACATCTATCAAGCATCCTCATTAGATCTTATTGGGACTTACATTGCCGTTTATAGCAAAACTTTCATTATTCTGCCCGAAAAGATAGATGAATGAAGGCAAGTATCAGAGAAGAAGCCTGATAGCTCATATGAGTTGTGAGAGAAGATTGCAAAGATGACCAGACAGACGACTGAATTCCTGTCAGATTAGATTTCGATCGTTTATAGATAATCTTATGCATTCATTCGGTCAATGTCTAAGAATTTCTCTTAGATATATCCTAGTCTGCTGGGCAGAGAATTATTGAGCAAAAAAACATCCAATGTTGAAAATTTTTCATCTTTCATCAGAATCAAATAAACTTCCAAACGAGCATCATAACCAAGAGTTATAATGGAATACTATTCAGCTATGCCATCATTCAAGATTTGTGATCTATAAAAGCACATTTTTTGAGCTAAAGGTCTAGATGATTCAAAATGCCACAAAAATTTTGAATGGCTCCATACTCAAGATAGGTTTATTGAAATTCTGATCAGATAGAAAAAAAACGGCAAAAAATTGCCTGTTTGACCGGAAATATATGATAAAGAATGAATTGACTGAATGTATTGGATGGATCAATTGAATTGATCATCTATTTGGCTAAAATATTGGTTCGCAAGGAGGAAGCTATACTCAGAATTCTATTCAGAACTGATTGAAAATCTTTTAATGAATATTTTTTTCTATTTGGTTTAGTCAGAAAAAAATGTGATCATTGAAAGTGAGCAATCTTGTGTGAAGATTTATTTATACTTGAACAGGCTTCATCAAAAACTTGGAAGTAGTAAAAATTCTCTGACAAAATATTGTTAATCATCCCTAACTTACAAGTTGTTAGTTGAATGAAGTAAGCAAAGCAATTATAAATGACTAGAATAAAGCACTTGTTTCACCAGGACTATGTGCACTTTTTCTGGCTATTGATGGAAACTTTTCGACATGGTTTCTCATTATTGAGTTAATTATATGGGATGAAATTATCCTCAAGCAGTAATTTCCTGTTATTTAAGCTCTTTCAAGAAAAGTCATAGCCACCGAATGTGCTCGAAGAATATTGTTCAGTAAGAAGCCCTTTTTTCGATGGTAAGTCAAATATTCCCAGTGGAACAGTTGAAAAATGATATCCTCAAAGATTTAGAGTATCAGCAGTGGAAATTTCACATCTTCCCAGGTTGAAGTGAACATTTGAAAAGATTGTACAGACAAGATCGAAGTCTAAGAAGGAATAAACCTACAATCCAGTTATATTTCCATTCATATTCCAAGACAAACTGGCAAATTTCAAGCTAAAAACAGCCAGACTTATCTTTCTTTTTGACTGTTACCTTTTCGCTATATTTTAGAGTCTGTATATCTATCTCAGATCGATCCCGAGTCATATATACATGTATAACTGAAATTTTGTGAGTTTTCTTGTCGAATCGCATTCTCGATCCATGCAAAAATTCGCCATCCCACCTCAATCATACAGTTCAAGCTTGATTGGTTGGAAAGGGAATAGGTGATATGGGTGATCATAGCCAATAAATGGGTCATGAACCATACAATTTTTTGGCCCCTCTTTTGCATCAATGCTAGACTAAGTAGATGAAAATTTA
Source organism: Brevipalpus yothersi (assembly GCA_003956705.1). NCBI lineage: Eukaryota > Metazoa > Arthropoda > Arachnida > Trombidiformes > Tenuipalpidae > Brevipalpus > Brevipalpus yothersi. Next base: position 103,739 of record QZCP01000014.1, on the reverse strand, counting down.
ATAATGATAAAACCCATCAGCTTGTGTATGATGAGAATTGACACACTTTTCAGTTTATGTAAGTGTATGTATGGAGATGAATGAAATTATAGTAGGAGAACTTTCCAATGTCCTATGAGACTTGGAGCGTGTTTAAAACAATTAACTCACCCATCAAATGAGTGGAAAATTTAAATATGACAAGAATTCACTTGGACTGCCAGGTCTATCGCATAATGTTGGAGTAGATCAATTTTTGGATAAAATCTTTTGAGTCATAAATATGGCAATATGAATAGGAGAATGCGAAGTCACTTGAACATTGACAAAATTTTTATTACTCATTACTATCATTATGCCTCTTGTTAGTGTGACTTAATCACCTTTAGGCATTGGAAATGTTGATATTGACACGAGAACCCATGTGAATATTCGATTGATTTTTGCGATAAATTCGAGAAAAATAACGGATTCAAAATGGTTTTGGGAGCTAAAAATTGTCAATTCTGTCCGATCGCGAAAAATATCATTTCCAGTGGAAATGGGTTCGATCCAGCTGAGCTCAGTAAAACAGAAAGATATGACAGATGAAGTAAGATTTAAAACACCTCCGATTTGAAAACACTCCCATAATTGTCAGAGTATTTTTCTCCACACAGATTCAATCTCATACTTGTCTGACCGTCAGATGCTTGGCTTAGAATTCAATCGGTTCTCTTTCATTTCAAACGGTTTGAATGTAACTTTGTTTGCCTGGTGAAGAATCCATACGATGAGTATCAAGCAGTTCCAGTTGGAATAAAATTCAAAATGGAAATGACCATGGAGTAGAAAAAAAGAAGAATAGATTGAAAGAGGCTTCTATTGAACAGAAGTGACAAAGAATGAAATAAATCCTAAGAGAGGAATCATATTGAGCTCTCTCTCTCTCTTTCTTTCTCTCTCTCTCTCTCTCTTCTCATTTCATTTTCAATGGTCCTGTGAATGTTATGCAAGAAAAAGAATGATTCCCAGTGAAATCTTGCCCAAGTTCACCTTTTTTTATAGTCACATTATTCCACTCTCCAATATTGAAATCTTACTTTTCGGACTCAAGAAGCTTGTATCTTATCTCATCTGCTTGACACGTCAGTTATTCTCTTTCTTCTTCTTCTTCTTCTACTTATTCCTCTTATTCCATCATGACTGATACATGACATCAATGTGCATTTCCAAATGTGCCTCATTGTACCTCACGCACATACCGGATACCTTGCAGCTCTCATATGCCTAGAAGAAACTGGTTTGCATCAATCTGAGTGAAAGTTACGAGAATTTTATTCACTCATTCCATTTTAACTCAAAAATGTTAACATACTTTGACCTTTACATACTTTTTTTCCGGTTAAACAGCCCCATTTCTGGTTAAGGTCTTTCTTTCATCCAATTTCAACCAGCAGTCAGCTACCTATGCGAAACCTTTTATCATTTTCTCTTTCTTTTCCTCCCTAGACTTTTAAATCGAAAAATTGTCCCCAAAACACATGGGAGTTTTTCTGTCATTCCAATGATTGCATCAGAGAAGGTTCACAAAGCTGTATTGTAGCTGATTCCGAGTACATTCTCTTGGATTCCCAAACTTTTTTCGGTCTCTTTCACTCACTCTCTCTCTCTCTCTCTCTCTCTCTCTCTCTCTCTCTAGCTCTAGGTTAAAGTTGGTGACGAGCAATATTCCCTTGACAAATGTTAATATACTTTCCGTTTAGTATTTTGGTTTGCCTCTCTTAGCCCGAAATGTTGATACATTCTATAATCACCCAGAGCCATACTTTAACTAAAAGTAACATTGTCGATTGGAAACAAAGAAAAAATAGTGTGTATCTAGTTGAAATGATTTTAGCTCACCACACACAGATAAGCAATGGAAGGAAATGAGCAAAAATGAGAAAAAGATGAAGAGTGAAAGAAAAATAGATTTATCCTTTATGGACACTCAAACAGATCTTCTTCTTCCTTCTTCCTCTTCATCTCTCTCTTTCTCACTTATGTGTGGTATATAACTGTAACCTCATCCATGATGATGAGCAATGTTTCTTCTTCATCTTTTGTCCTAATTTTGCTCTCTCAGCATCACAGATGGTGATCATAATCTGTAGAGTAGCGGACTTAATGAGCAGGCCGACAGGCAATCATTTGGAATCGAATTTTGTTCCAAATATATACATGTATATATGTGTGTGTATGTGTATGGTGTACAACATCAACTGGATGGATATATGCACTTCACTAAATAAACACATCAGCAAATCAGCGAAAGTTTCAATTCACATGATGTACTTGCTTATTTTCTCTACCGATTTTATTCTCTCAGGCATTTTTCTCGCTCTCTCTCTCTCTTCCTTTCTCTCTCTATCTATCTTAACATCCTTTTCATCTGTATACTGATACTGATCATCATTCGCTTTCATATAACTTCTTTTCTGTATTTTCCATTGGGTTCATCATTATTATTATCATCATACACTTTTCGTTTCTATTCTTCTTTGACCTAGGGCTTCATAGGAATTATTTTTCCTCCTCTCTTCATTCGACTTTACTTCGATTCCTTATCTTTCTCCGGATTCATCCTCATTCAAATCATTTACCAATAAATCCGATCTCAGATCACTTACCGAATCAAAGATCTACAGCTCGACTTATATTCCTTTTTGCTTCTTCTCCTCTCTCTCTCTCTCTCACTCACTCGCTCTCTCTATTCTTTTCATATCTCAATTCTATCCAACATATTCATTCGATATGTCTACACACTACAAACCTGATACGTTGCATGAGTCGTGTTACAAATCGATGTTACTACTACTGTTGATGTGGATGCTTCACTGGATGTCATCGAAAGCATCCTTCGGGTACATTGATATAACAGTAAACAGTGGTCATCATATTAGTGCATCAATCTATACATCTCTAGAGCTTCCTTTTTTTTCTCATCATTCCCACATGGATTACTTTTCCAGTCAAATGCATACATACACAGTTTCTTAGGGCACACATACATATATACAGAGAGAGAGAGAGAGAGAGAGAGAGAGAGAGAGAGAGAGAGAGAGAGAGAGAGAGAGAGAGAGAGAGAGAAGACTTCCACCATGATGATAAACATTGTTGGTGCTTTTTTTGTGGCCTAAAGTAGTGAATGAAATACGACCATCAATTAGAAATGAGAGTAAAAATTAGATTTCAAAGGAAAAGCATTATTCCAGTCAGAGTCCTTGAATTTTCATCAAACCAATGAAGGAGATAAAATTTATGTATGAATAGAAATGAGCTCGTCAGTGAATGAGTATTCCATGATGACTTGCTTCTCTTACTATCACTACTATTTACTCCAATTTTGTATTCTTAACTCTCCTGTTGATATAACTATGATTTTTTTCTCTTTTTCACTTTGTACCTTGAATTCTCTGCCTTGTAACTATTTTGAGAGCTATTTACTTTCAGAATCAAATTCATCTAGATATCATAGATATCAATGTCATGAATCTTGAATCGCATAAAAGTTTTGCTTTTCTTTTGTATACGAATATTTCTAAACTTCTCCGAATGACAATTGAATTTAAAAATAAAACAAGCTACAATCAAAGTCCATAGATAGAATATATATTCTCTCATTCTCATGAGAAAATTGATTCCCGCCATTAACCCGGAGTCAAATTAGTGGAATATCCAAGAATAGAAGAAAGACATGGAAAGAGAACAAAGAAAATACAAGTCAGTGAGATATTCAGTCAATGATACTTTAGGTTACATCACTAGATTTGAACAATAAAGCTCCTTGAGCAAAAGTCACTTATTCAACTATGCTCAAGTGAACTTTTCATGACCATTCAGTGTAGGAATCGAAATACAGATAAGTAGAAGTATATCCAGTGGATTCTTGGGAAAAGGACAACAGATAGCCCATGAGATGGACAGTCAAGCTTCCAGAAGAACGAAGTTCATAAAAGAAGGAAAAAGCCACATCCCACTTGCCATGAACTCATATGTTCATCCGGCATTGACAATAATTTGTCTGAATACTCAAAATGATCGTAATTACTTTTATGCATCGCTCTCTATCGAGTTTGAATTATTTCTGGTTGATGAATCGTCTTTCAGTTGGGTTAGAAAAGTGTCTACCAACTGGGAGGGTAGAGATAAAGAGTGAGCTTTGAATTACTGCTCATTAAGATGAAAATTATTTTCCAGGTTTCGGTTGAATTACAATCGATGATGATCTTTTCCTTAATTATTACTACTGGTGAGATGAATTTATTGAGTGACTTATCCAGTATTAGAGAATACGTCAGAATAATTCCCATGATACTCATCAAAAAGTGATCATAATATTGAGCTTAAAGAAATCCCATATTTTAATCATAAATTGGCGCCTTTTTCAGCAATTTGATCAAAAATTATCAACAAAAATAGACATATCATAATCTTTATTGAATATTTAAATCTAAGTTTAATTACACATTCTCGTTCTCAATTCCAATAGGAAACTGTTCATGATTAAATTCAGAACCTGATAATCCTTAATGTCTAACTCCAATATCACTGTGGTGTATTGATTTTTTGGAAAATATTTCATCTAAACTTCTACCTCAGTCTTTTCTATCTATTTGAGTCCTCTCTCCTCACATCAGCTGTAAGTGAGGACTATTGGTTTCACTTATATGATGATTATAAATTAGAATTCGGCAAAAAAAAATCTGATTCAACCAGATTATCCAATCTGGACCTTGTTTAATCTATCACCACTTGTTTTGGAAAACTTCTCACTTGAGGAAGCTTCACCTTTTCGTCTCTTTCGTCTTACGAATTTTTCAATGATTAAATAGCTGACTTTTATATCTTATCAACAATTAGGGCCATGCACAATTAATTTTTGCGGATCACTACATCTAATTTCACATGTGATAGTTTGGCAGGTTCTTTGTTCCATGAGAGGACTCCTTGTTCTTCTCTGAATTCTCTAAGCATCTCAGAGTGAGCATTGAAAAAAAGTTTCGAAGACTCGCAAAGAACAGTGTGAGAGCATTCCGATGCTCACCTGAAAAACATTCAGATAGCAATATCTGTAAACATGTTGAAGGGTAGAGACTTAAAGTACTGATAATTTGGGCATATAAGCACTCAAAATGTAATAAGAGTCTCTGAACTTTGAACGAAGTGTTTGATCAGCATGCCTCATATGCATGAATCGAAAGTTCTGATCATCTGGATTTGGAACAATTTGAGTCACCAGAGAAGCATGCACGGTGAAGCTCCATCGCACATGGTCTCATGATAAGAGAACATATTTCTGCAGAAATTGGGCAAAACAGATGAAGCCCTACATGGCATGTACATCATGTCAAACTCGAAATATGCTCCAATATCCGTTTGCCATTCAAAGGAGAAGCCAAAGCAAATGAGAATACTATTCATTGGACATATCAGCAGATATTCTGATGGTCATGGTGACGGTGATTGCGTTAGATAATAATAATCGGTATCATGATATCAGTCAATAGTTAGTACGGTAAGTCAATTATCCAGAGCATGTTATTACTATAATTCGAATGATGACTTGGGATAGTATCACAATGAGTCTATATGAATGTACATGTGAATTGTATTGTCATGAGTTTTCCTCGCTTTAATCTCCACGATTTGAACTCAAATTATCTGGTGAATGAATCAATGAGCACACTAGATGGATTCATATTCATTATATTTATTGGTCAAAGTTCCTGATGGCTTTTCTAGTCTAGAGAAAAACGATATTTTGAGGAAACAAACTGAGTTTTGAGACATCCCAGATGAATATTTAGAAAATAGAGCAGAGTTTGACTTCTTTTAATGCCCTTTAATACTACGTTAATGACACTGATATTACAAAACCACAGTTTCTCTGTTGAACATCAATACGGATAGGAATTTTGAGAGTAGGTTACATATGTCAAGATTTTCTTAGATTTAGAAGGAAGACATGATTACATTCAACTCAACAGTCAAATGCTATAATGGTGTTTGTGCCCCTTGCTCAGTGGATTGAATCGAAAAAAGAACTTTCATTTATCAGATTATTTGGGCTATGTTCTTGCCAAAATCTTCATTGTATTGAGCCAGAGAAGTTGCTATTTTGTCAGAATTCTTATTTGGCACTAATTTTTTCTCTTCAAATAAGAGAAATATGGAATGTTGACAGGATAGATATATAGATAAGAGAGAGAAGAAACTTGACATTCATTCAATGGAAGATCAAATACTTATTCCATCTCTTTGAAAATGGTGATTGTTTGCCACTAGCCATGTGAAGATGATCATGAAAATGTGTCAAAAATAGAAGGTGAACATGTCATATAGAGGTGAGAGGAGAATATTATCAAATATTCGCCTCAAGATGCTGGGCAAATGCTGCAAAAAGAAGGATAAAAAAATAAATTGACAGAAAAAAATAGATAGCAAAAGTCCTTCACTTGGTCAATCAAAGAATCAAAGAAGAGGGAAAGATAGAGAAAGAGCTGGGTAAACACTTTGGAATAGAGAATTTTTTCCATTCCAAGAGAGAATAAATACTATCAATCTAGAATGTAATGGCTTGAGAGGAGAAAGAGAGAGAGAGAGAGAAAAAATTTCACCACCCAAAAATTCCGATTACGATTCAGTGTGGTTATAAAAAGAAGAGCAAACATTACGGGAATATTTTCAGCATCTGGTTGATTTTTCATTCATCTATCTTATATATATATATATATTTCGGTAAGATCGTATGTGAAAAGAGAGTGAGAAAGATAAACATGTTCATTTGAAAAGATGAATGTTTCCATGCGGTTGCATCATCTTTTTGTCGAATATTTTTTGAAAACGATGAAAAAATCATCATCATACCATAGATGTGTGTATGGGTACATAGATGGATAGATGTAGACCATCACTATTGAGATCATCATCATCATCATGGGGATGCTGGAAAATGATGGTGATCATGATCATCTGGAATAGCAATTAGGAGTGGTGCTTTGTTTAGCATATATAAATTCTTTTGATTTTTGTTCTCTCTTGCTTCGCCGTGAAGAAAGAAGGAAAAGAAGATGCGAAAGATGAGGGAAGATGATTTCCTGGTGTATAATTGCAATTATACAAGCTCATGGTAAAATGTTTTGCAGCTTCCCAATTCACTTAACAGTCAGGCAGTCCTCATCCAATAAAGGCCCCAATAATGAGGTGAATAGGAATTGAAAATGAATGAGAATCCTTTCACCATAGCAACCTCTCCGATGGCCATTATTATCATCATTATGAATTATTATCATCATTTCTAACTAAACGAAATAAATAGATCAACGCATTCTCAATAAATATGTGTATGTGTTAGCCAGCATCCAATAGTGAGCATGCTATCCCAACTATGCCGGTAACCATGAGGCAAGCTATTATCGCCATCATGGAATGCTGTTCTGGTGATTCTATTTTTCTCCCCAGTGTCAAAAAATATTCATCCTCATCAGTTTTCAAGTTTTCAGCTTTCATTCTCTTATCAAGGGTGTGTTTTATGAGGAAGAGAGAGAGAGAGAGAGAGAATAGTTCACAGCATCAAGGATGAGAGAAAAAAAATCTGGTACCTACTACTAGGCCAATACATTTCTGTTCTATTCTCCGTATGCATGAATTACATGATAATCACGATGAGAGACATGAAAACAAACACGTCATGATGATGGGTATGATAAATTCTGGGTAAGGCCAGAAGATATTAATGAGATGTGATGCTTTTTTACTTCCAGAAGCATAATCGTGGTCCATTGAACAATTCATCCAAGTGATTCCTATGCCTACCATATTCAACACCTCAATCCATATGTACAGCATGGTATGGTTTATCAGCCATGAATCATTCTCTTTCTCTCTCGTCTCCAGAAATACCATTTATCGTGTCTCATGTGCTTCCTTCTTTTCATACCTTATGAAAAGCAGTGAGATTCTTAGTAGAGAGGTGATGATTTGCGTGTCACATTCCGGAAAAAATAGGGAACACAAAATGAATTCTCTACTTCCACTAGCCTCCAGCATCCTCATCATCTTCAGTATCATTTCCGATGCTCTATCTTCTCGAGCATCAAATGGTATCAGTCCACAATCCCTACTTTTTCCGCTTATCCTCACCATTCCTCTAATGTTAGGATTTCGCTTGATGTTTCAACATCAACTGGTTGAGAGTGGTGCATATTCTTTTTCCCTTTTCTCATGGAATCTACTCTTCTCTCTCTCTCTCTCTCTCTCTCTCTCTCTCTCTCTCTATCTATCTATCTCTTTCTTTCTTTCTTTCTCCCATCTTGCATCTTAGACCACTCTTGATTCATTTCATGGACATTCACCAAAGGGAAAATATTGTCGATCTAACAATTCAAGGATCGTGTGTGGCTACATAGGCAAAGTCCTCTTCTTCTTTCTGATCTCAAATGGAAAGCCTTAAGATGCCGAACATGATGAGGAAAGAGTGAATGGAAGAGAGAGAGAGTGGATGAGGATGTGGAAGAATCTTTGGTGAGGATGAGAAAAAGATGAGGATGAGTGGATATTTCCTTAGTGAAGAGACGTTGGGAGGGTGAAGACTTGCTCTCATCATGATCCAATCTCTTGGGAAATTGTCTTCCAAGATGCACATTCTTTAGGCACTCTTATTCACTTTTCCTTTTTCCTCTACCAACATCTTTTACGTTTTGCCTCTTGCTAATCAGATATGCGAAATATCTCCATCTATTTTACATAGCATATTTCCATGGAAGTTTTTTTTGCTTGTCTAGAATATCCATTCGAAGGTTTACGATTCATTTATTCATTTGACTTGCCTATGTTCTACGCCTTTTTCTCGATAAACCCCAGATATCATCACTATAAGGATGATCATGATTATTTTTTGTGTGTGTCATACAAAAAGCACTCCAACAATAACTGTCCAATGCACATTTGATGAACAGATAATCATTGATGTTATCACTTCCACTCAGAAAGTGGGTAAAAATGAATAATATGAGATGATATGTGAGGGTAGAAAAAGAATCTCTCTACCTATTTCCTACATTTTCTCATGCTAGATGCTCAACATTCATCGATTCAATATATATTTGCTTTCGATGATCAAAAAAGAAGAAAAAATGGTATATGAAATGGAATTCAGTCATCACGGTGAAGAGTATACACACAAAAGGTATTTGTATACAAAAATGAGCATCCAAATATTCAGCAAAAAACATCTTGACATTGCTCTCCTCTCCAAGCTTATTTGACTATTCGGTTATTTTCAGAGAGAGAGAGAGAGAGAGAGAGAGAGAGAGAGAGAAATTTGGGAATAAACATGTACATATCCGATGGAAGAAAAAGAATTCATCAAAAAGCTTCATCGAATCAGTTGAGAGCTGAAAACATGCAGCTTTATTACAGTTGTGAAGACTTTTTCGATCTGGGTGATGTACAGTTAGAGTAAAAATTTGAAATTCAACGAGTGGAAGTGTTCAAGAAGAAGATAGGGCATCAGAGAGAAAGAGAGAGAGAGAGAGAGAGAGAGAGAGAGAGAGAGAGAGAGAGAGTTTAGCTCAATGGGATACATTGGGGAGATTGTCGAATTATTCCTTCAATATGAATCAAGCAGAGCCTATTTCCTTGCTAAGCAGCGATAAAAGGTAAAATTCCTTCATTCGACGTTTTCGGATGAATTCGCTCAACTTAATTCACCTCATGGATTGGAATTGAGAGAGAAAGTTAGGCTCACTTCGCAGTATGACTTGAGAGAAAATTGAAGTCAAGCAAAAGTAAAAGTAAAGCAGAATCATGGTGAGAGAAAGAGGAAAAGTAAAATAAACCTCAAAGTTGATTCAGCAGTTTTTTATTTGCGTATAGAAGAGAGAAGAAGAAGAAGGAGAAGAGGAAGAAGAGAGAATAGATAGATATGAATGGAGATAGGGAAAATTGTTTCTTAGCTACAGAAAAAAACAAAGAATGATGATAAACTGAACACACATAGACACAGCTCAGCATCCATGCTCACTTGGATATACTGTATACTGTATATTTTTCTTGACAATTCATGAATGAAACCCTAAAAACAACAACAACAATGAGCTGACTGATTTGTGGTGTATTTTATCTATTCATACATGAACCCATCTGATATGTTGAAGAAGTGCAAGGGAAGAGGAGAGAGAGAGATTTTCCTATCTAGTTATTTGGGCCATAATAACATTATTGTTTGCCTCGTAAACCCATGTATATATAAATATAACACAGGGTATGTTTAATGTATGCAAAGAGAAAGTAAGACATATTAGCTGAATCAACTTGAGATTCAACAGTGAGAAACCTTTGATAAATTATCACAATTCTTTTTTGTCTTTCTTACGATATGTGCTTCCACTATATTGAGTAAAGTTTCACATTGTTATTTTCTCACTGTATCATTCTTTTATATCTCTCTCTTTCTTTCTTTCCCTTTCTTTCTCACGAGAATTCCATGATCTTTTTTCCATTCCACTGATGAAGTTACTTTGGGTGATAAAAAAAAGAGATCAACGGTCATATGAGTTACAAACATCAAGTTCAATCAGAGTGAGAAGTGAAGACAAGAGGAACAGAGAGAATCATGGAAGAAGATGCTGAATGTAAGTGACCGAAATGTGGAAGACGTGAAAAACGGTGTATAAGTGAAGACAGATGAAGTTATCGAGAGAATGAGACAAGTGAAATGGTCAAGAAATGGTCCAGGAATCGGTGACAATTTGATTGAAGCATCTCAATTTAGAAGTGAGTGAGAAAACAGCAAACGAAGAGTGGAAAAGAATGTCCAACAACAATCTTATTTCGGTATACTGTTGGACACATATCTGAGTTCACTTGGTGAATTCAAGGGGAAGTTTTTCTACTCAACAGTATGCTTGAAGAAATGGATACAAGAGGCATTCATAAGAGATGATTTTGGGAACGATGACTATTAGATGGAACATAGGATGGACTTTCCACTCCTTCAAGATTCAGATATATTTGAAATTTTCCCACCCAAAGCTCTACTCTATGATTAATGTTCATAAAAAAAATTCAGGTACTGGGTCATCATTTTGATTGTGATCCACTCATTAGATTGAGATATTTATTACATTTTCACAACTATCGACCTTGTTTTCTGTGGATTTTTTCCAAAAATTTCTGCAATTTGATCTGGAATGTGGAACAAGAACGAGATCAGCTTAATGACGAATTCTTTCTTCTACACCTTTGCTTAATCTCTTCGATTTCTTGAAAATAGGACAAATCTTCGAGATTACTCTACGTCTAACGAGTAAGAAGAGAGAGGCTTCAAGTTTGATTTGAGACTGGACAAGTGATTGTCCAATGGAATGTCTTACTATCAGCTCCATTCTGACTGATTGGAAGTGAAACTGGAATCCTGTTTACTAGCTTTTACCTTTCAATTCTCATTTTATTGATGGCAAAAATTTTGAGAAACTACTCCAAGCAGATGTTCTAAGTTTGATGAAATGATAGAAGATCGAAATTTTGTGCGTTAAATCTTCTCGAGCTGAAGAAATTGAGAGATAGACAATTCTTTTCTTGGATGATAAGAGGAAGGAAGAAAAAGAGAAGGGAAGAAATTAAGGTGAGAAAGACAAGAATTGATCTCAAATTTCTTATATCAAGTATAGAAGGTGAAAAATTGGCATTATACAGCATCCTCCACGTATAGCTTCAAGTGACTGGAGTAAAAGATTTTCAAAAAGCACCAATAATGTGGATTCCAATATCACAACACTCTAATAAAGTAGTCTAGTTTAAAGCCATCTCTGAAAGTACTTTTTTTCAAGCTCAACCATCAGGAAAACCATCAAATAGCAGGAATAAACTTCTAGCATGCTCGAATTGTTTTCGTTCTCTCTCTCCCCACATACATAATGTTGCTGTTAAAATTTTTATACTAAAAAATGAAATCAAATCCAATGGTAAATAGGAATGTTTGCTTCTTATACTCGATAAACACGAAAAGCTCTAGAATGTTTGTCTCGACAATCCAGCATTCCATCACAGCTCATCTGGATCAGTAGCTAGTCAAATCATCAGGTGAAAAGCATTGGCAATGAGAGCAAGATTATTCAATTAGTACTAAACAGTCAACAGAGATTGGTGAGTCTATGTGAACTTTTTGAAGCTCAAAGTTGTGCTAGTAAAGGTAGAGATGTAGTAGAGAAAAAGTATAGATAAAGTGAGTGACTATTGATGAGAAAAAGGAAAAGTAGAAGTGAATTTGTGTGTTTATATCAATTGGCATTGAGTGATTTCATTCTACTACAATCATTAACTAGAAGTCATCTCAATTCTGGTGAATTCTTGGATGAAGTCAAATAGTAGAAATAGAGGCCATACAATTCTACCAGAGAGACCTTTCTCCTTTCTCATCCGGCAAGCAACAAAGCAAACTGAACATCAATCTGACTATTAGATGGAAAACCTTTATTTTCTATCCAAAAATATTCCCTCTATCAAGTTTGAGGTTGCTTAGACGCTATCACTAGTTGAATTGCATTTTTCATCCTCTCTCCCTCTCTATTTTTCTCAATCTCTCTCTCTAAACATTCTGATTTATGTGAATTTCCATCTCTCTCTCTCTCTCTCTCTCTCTCTCTCTCTCTTTTTCGCTTCCTACACTTTGATATCAGCACTACCAAATGTTCACATGGAAAAGCTCTATTTGTCTAGCATCATCATGATGATCTTATTCCAGCCCATTCAATGTCTATGGGCTCCAGCCTATGGATGGGTAATGATCAGCTTATCGAGATGCCTTTCTCAGTTCCATCTCGTTAGTGATGGTTTTGGTATATATGTTGGGTAGAAAGAAAGAAAGAAAGAAAGAAAGAGAGAGAGAGAGAGAGAGAGAGAGAGAGAGAGAGAGAGAGAGAGAGAGAGAGGTAAAATGGACCAGCAAAAAGAGCTGAATAGAGAGAAGTTGAACAAATATACATGAATATATTGTAAGTTACGATAAATTAGAAAGAGAATTTCTAGTCCAGTATATACTTTTTGGAATTACCATTACTGTGCAACTTTATTTGTACGATATCAGAGTGAATTAAGCATTCATTAATTTGAATACCTACTGCATCAATGGATGAACATCGATTGTGATAACTTGAATTCGTTGATACTGAAAGTTGGAATCGAAATGAAGTCTACTCGAAATGCAAGATTAGCTTGGAAAACAAGATGAACTCATGTATATTTGGTGGAAAATGAATGGGAAAATGTTAGCTTTAGTGAGAGTGAGAGAGAGACATAGATCCGTGTGCTTGAAGGAATAACAAAATAAAACTGTAAAATCGAATTGAATGAATGTTGTATGTTTGTCTGTGTATTTTGTTTAAATTTAAAGATAAAAGCTCAGTAAATTCCAGTAGATACAGTATCAAGAAGCGAAATAAGGGAAAAACAAATCCTGGCTTAGTATGACCATTCTCATTACATTTTGGCTCATCGGTTACTCTACCATTGAAGAGAGAAAGAGAGAGAGAGAGAGAGAGAGAGAGAGAGAGAGAGAGAGACACAGAAAGTGAAAGATTTGCATTATCATTAGAGGAACCAAAATTCACAGTATATCCTCAATGTTTGCTCTTATTCGGAGTGATTTGAGATTTTTGAACAATTCAGAGGAATAAAGAATGGAGACGACGAGAAGAGATCCATCAACACCAAGCAGGATGGAGTTGAATACTAATCAATTTGTCTTTTGCTAGTTACATTAGATGAGCAGAATATATTCCTTTTCTGAGGCAATAATCCCGTTCTTTTGTCTCATATTGTGATAGTGTTTTGCATAACTCATCAAGAGAAGATTGAATGCTAAATTTAAGCATACACACACAGATAGAAGTGAAGATTCAAATTTTTAACAATAAGCCTCAAAAGCTCTTTCTGTGGTTTAAAGCTGACATTTAAAGCCAATGAGAAACAGTAAGAGCACATGATCCACATCATGAATCATTTTTTCTTTTCTGAGCAAATTTTTCTGAATATCATGCAGTATATATGAGGGGAAATTTTCAAAATGTAATGAGAAAATATTCTCAGAAGGATTTCTTACCATCTGAAGAAGTGGTATCAGAAGATGTACACGAAGTTAAAGTTGATGGAACTTTTTTTGGTGATAATCGATGATCACTGAACATTGCACCAATATAAGATAGTTTTATATACAATCCAAAATAATAGTCAATAAATTGGTGTACTTAATAAACTAATCTGAGAAATGATGAAAGGAAAGAATTTTCTCTCTCTCTCTTTCTTTCTTTTCTCAGCAGATGACAATGAGAATAGATGATGAATGATTGTAGGGAATCAAGTCAAGTGAAGTAAGGAATCAATGACCACAGTCAATATACGGTAAGCAAGTTTTGGTCAGCAACTGGTGATTGATAATCCAACAGTAATCAAGAGCATGGTCATATTTGATCATCAATTGGACACCGGCTGATGATATGAGTGTTACTTTGTAGTTAGGTAAGAATCCGATTTTATCCATCATGAAAATTCTAGCCACTTTGAATTGGTGTGTGTGTGAGTGTACGAAAGTGAGTAAAGAATATAATGTGTTTCAAGGTGAACAGTATACAGTGTACAAGTTTAATTTTATACCGGTAAACTTTGACTGATTCAATTTTGTATTGTTGATGGTGGAAAAAAATGTTATTGTTGAAGAAAAAGAGGAAGAGTAAAAAGAATTACTGGCCAATAAAATGAGAAAAAAACGGCAACATTATATATATACAGATGCACATACAAGGACAGTGGAAGAGAAAAAGGAGTAAAGGTATGAGAATGAAAATACAATTCGATTCCTTATTCCCAGATCACTCTTGTTCGAATGCTGTCTGGAAAAAGAATGCGCTCGCTTTGACTAACGCCACTCATCTGTTGGCTTGAGAGTATGCGCTTGGGCTCACCTTCTTTGGGCCAAAGGTTTATACAAGACAACAAGAAGTAAAGAATTCAGAAGGAATAAAAGGGAAGACGAGAGAGTGACTAGAGAAATGGTCACATAACAGTGGAAGAGTGAGAGAGAGAGAGAGAGAGAGAGAGAGAGAGAGAGAGAGAGAGAGAGTTTCTGGAAGAGAAGAGAATGCTGGAAATCTCTTAAGTAAAACTAAAGAGGAATATATGACCGATAACAGTCATATTGTGTTGTATTCTTGGATCCTGCTCTTAACAGATACAAAGTCAGACCATTACTGTCTACTCATCTACATTTCCTTTTCCATTCAGTAGAATATGTATGAATGGTCAATCTAGTGATCAAATTGACATCTTGCTTTCTTGTAGATTTATACTCATTTTTCATTGAACAAAATGTACCCATTATGCTGAAGAGAGGACATTCTTCTTATTTCATTAATTTGTTTTCTCTCTCTCTCTCTCTCTCTTTCTATCTTATTCTCTTTTGTTCCCCTTGCTTCTCTTTATTCCCTTTTCTCACCCAGTCTCTCTTGATCAACATTCCATTTGCCTCAGGTGGATCTGAGGAAAGAGATTTTCAATGTTCAAAAATAGAGTTTCATTTTGTGATTTATGATAGTCTTATTCGTTGAAGGGAACGAAAATCTTTCCTTCTTATGTGGTTGATGGATACTTTTCTCAACACCTTCGACAGGTTCGCTCTCTTTCATTTTCACACAAGAGAAAGAGAGAGAGAGAGAGAGAGAGAGAGAGACTCTCAAAGTTCTACCAGACAGCTGAATCATCTGGTGTGAGTAAAGAAAAGCTTTTGTTAAGTAGAATGAAAATCTATCAGAATTTATCCATAAAAGTAATCTCTCCGAAAGTAAGAATGCTCAAAATAATTCAAAAGTGTCACAAAATTCGCGGGTAAGGATGAAAAGATTTGAGTTGTCTAGAATTTCCCAATTTATGTGGAATACATTTCAGACACCAAATACTCTTGTTACAAATTCCACGAATCCCAAACTCCTCGAAGCTATTGTTGAAACACAATTAGTAGTAGTTAGTAGGAGAGTAATATAATGATGGAAAATATTTTACATAAACCTCTTGAAATATCTTTATGTGGTTCATACAAAAATTCTCACGCTTAAACTTTAACTCTCCCTACAGCTGAAAGCTCACTTCAGCACAGACAGTATCTTAATTTTTACCAACTTTTCAGGTACAAAATTCCTCCAAACAATTACAGATAGCTCATTGTTGCAATCTTTTACATATCCATTACTTTTGTGATTTCTTTCTTCTCCCAAGCATCTTTTCGTTGACAAGTGTTGGAGTGATATTACGTCTTTCATGCCACAACCAAAACTGTTCAATATGTCAAACTCATGCATCTTAAGGATGACACTTCCACCCGAAAGATGTTAGTTCACTGGAATACTATCAGAATGTTATTCTCATCACCAAACAGAGTGTAATTTGAAAGATATCCATAAAATTGGGCATCTGTTTCACGATACAATTTTGAGTGCAGAAAAGAGAGAGAAAAAATATTAAGGCTACATTATCATCACGAACATTCGACATTTGAGAACACTGTGCATAATCAAGGTAGTTGATGTCGAATTTGCTTTTCTTCCATTATTCCTCTTATTTTTCTTTCTATTCTCTCTCCTCTTTCTTTCTACTCTCTCCACCCATCGATTTTCATTCAGTTTTTTTATTCATTCGATATAATACATAAATTTGGTATCAATTGAGAATAGAATAAAAGAAATAGAGAGAGGGTAATGATAAGGTAAGCAGATCTTGAGGGACTCTGGAATGAATCTTCTTCATATAAGAGAGAGAGAGAGAGAGAGAGAGAGAGAGAGAGAGAGAGAATTCTCATCTTTTTTCTTCAACCCATTCCAGTTACCATACACATGCATGCTTTCATGTCAAAATGTTTCCCTTCTTCTTCCTCTTATTCTTTTTCTCTCTCTCTTTCTGAGCGAAGTTCCGTTGACACTCAATTTCTTCACGACACACAACATGATAGAAATTCCATATCATATGAGTTTGCATGCCTATTTTGCATTGAACATTAGAATATTGTGGCGAATAGCAGGAAATAAAGAGGTAGTCATGAAATTTTGGGTTAAAGTAGAACATGGAAGCAAGTTTAGAGCTGGTAGAAAGAAAGAGAGAGAGAGAGAGAGAGAGAGAGAGAGAGAGAGAGAAAATTTTCACAACCAAATATAAGATGCCTGCAAAAAATGGAAAGTAGTACAATTCTGGTAGGTGATTCCAAAGATGATCACTGAAATGATGTAATCTTCTTTTGAATATCAATGAGCTTCCGATAAAAATATGGGAGAATAGAGAATTTTTATGAATATCATGTTCATAAAAAAGTAGTGTTTTGAAGCTCGTTCACTTCAAGGTTTTTCCTTCAATTTTTCCCTGCTATTCCCCTTGCGATCCGACAATTCTCTTCCAGAGTAGAGAGAGAGAGAATCTTGATATACATCTTGATGTACTTTTTATTGCGCTTTTTACGTGCACTCATCTCATCTGATCTCCTGAGAATTTCAAGATGAAAGTTAATTAAACACTGACATTAGGAATCAGAGAGATAAGAATTGAAGATGATTCGAAAAAGGTTCTCTTATTGTCGAGGAAAGACGTGGGACGTTGGGAGCAGTCAAAATTGAATTTAGAGAATCAAAGTCACTACAAATTCTGGGAATCGGATTAGGAGATGGATGGAATCTTTCTTGTCCTGTTCCCAAGCAACCACCAATGTTGACTCGGGAATCGGCAAAAATTGAGATTCGTACGAGAAGCAAGATAAGAAGAAGAAGAAAAAAAGTTCAGATGAATACATGTATATATGCTAGATAGAAGGTAAAAAAAAAGTCTCCCCAAGGTACATCATTCTTCAATCCTCTATCCAAGTTTAAGCTCAAACGTTGATCGGTTGCTCACTTTTTTTAAGAAGAAGAAAAATCGATCCAATCGATGCATCAAAGCAGTTAGGGAAAAAAATTAGGGGATTCTGGTCCAAAATCACCTTCCTAACTGATCTCTCAGCTCAATATCGTTGGAAGCTGTGGGATTATTTGTTTGTCACTGGATAACCAAAAATGTCATCCAAACAACATTCTCTGTTCTAGTCTTTCCTTGAATCAGCGAAAAAAAACGACAAACAATATGAATGTGGGAATAAATGTACCTTACAGATTTCGATTTTCCTCAATTGGTACGAATATTTTCTCATGAATTTTGAACCCTCTAGATAGATGGGCTCAATTATCTAGCTTTTTGATATTCGATACATCTCAGAGGAGTATGATAATGAGATTTTGACCCATATTGAAGGTGTGTTGCATGCAATCAATTCAGTTTGATCAAGGAGCTGAAAATTTTTTCCGTAAAATATCAAAAGATTTTTATGACATAAAAAATGGTGTGTGCGTGTGAATGTTATGATGATTAAAAAAAGAAATATTGTTATACTTGGAATGCTCACCTTCAATACAATACATATTGGAGCCATCCTTCAAAAAAGCCACAATGTTACCATTTTCTTTCCGTTGAATTGAAACTCGAACTCGAACTCTCATTCGAAGTCGAGCCATTCTTTCCTTCAAATCTAAACTCATGTCATCTTTCCACAGTCTCTTCTCTTTTTCACGTAGACATTGATTCAAGTAGCTGTACGATTTAATAGTTTTCAGTAGATCATCATCCAAAGATAGCCATGAAGATTCTGGCTGGCCAACACGAATCCACTTACAAAGATTACATTCATTTGAGCCTCGCCGAGAGTGCCTTCGAAGAGGTGATGAAAATGGTGAACTTGATGAGCTTGGTGAGGATAAAAAGTTGAAATGTTCATCATCATGAAACCCATTTCCGATTGTATTATTATTATTGTTGTTGTTGCTGCAACTACTGGTGCCTGATGGTCGAAGTGAAGATGGGCAAATTTTTTCTCGATCTACTTGATTGTTCATTACATTATCATCATGCCCATGATCGAAACTGTAGCTTCTCTGGTGATACCGGTGAAGATGATGGCGACAAAAGGATGGAGTAACTGAACGGGGTCGTGATGCTGATGGTGGATGGTGAGATCTGGGTTGATGACCATTCTGATCATGATAGCTTAAAATTGAACTTTTTCCTAGGTCATCTGGTAGAGTAATGATTGGTTTGGTTAGTGGATGTGGATGTGAAGATGGAGATACTGGAGCTGGGCTGGATGGAGAGGATGAAGATGTTGACTTGCTTAGATGGTGAATCGCAGACCGACGAGTGATAAGTCGAGATATTTCAGGGGGAATACAATTTGATCCCAAATCACTTGGTGAGTCAAGCTTGGGTGTAAGTGATGAGCCAGCAGTTGATTCGGCAATTGAGAAGCTTTCCAAACTTTGCTTTTCATCATCATCTTTTTCCTCTCCATCTCCATCTTCTTCCTCCTTTTTCTCTCTCCCATTTTCATTACTATCACCATCTGAGTTAATAGCTGGTCTCATTTTCTCAATTGACAATCCATTGTCTTTATCGGCAACAAGTGAATGATCATCATCAATAGCTTTCCCAGCAATTGTAGAGTCTATTGTTTCTGGCTTGATACTTTGATTTGAAGGTGATAAAACGCGCCTCACGATGCTAGATGCTGAACCTGGATGATGATCAGCATTGGAAAACGAATGATTCGATGCAATCGATGATGGAGATTTTCGAGGAATAAAGAGAACAGTTGGACTTTTGCTTGATGAAACAGAACATTCACTTTCATCTCGATGTCCACTTGATTGTGATCGGATTCTAGAGTGTCCATAATGTTGTTGTTGTTGTTGTAACACTTCATCGGTGTCTACACTGCTTGATTCACTTGAACTCAATTCGGAGGGTAAAAAATTATTTAAACTATTATTTGATACTTTTTTCGATAATTTTTTTGACTTTCGATTTCGTTCAACAATCGATCGCAACGATGCTGGCAATGATTGAAGATCATTCTCATGTTTCGAGCATACTTTGCCGATTCCATCTTTGGAACCAACATTTGGCTGTGATAATGAGGAAGTGGATGAAGATGATATTTGATTCACCGATAATCTCGGCTTACACAGTGAACAATCAAGCTTTTCACGATACAGTAGCTGATCATTGTTAATCCAAGCCCTTGTGGAACTTTTTTGATGATCTCGACTCAAACTCATGGCAGGCTCAGCCACTTTATCCTGAAGGAATAGTGTTCCGTGATGTTCTCGTAAGGCTGCCGAAATTCGTGGATATGGTGTTGATCGCCCCTGTCGAGGCAAATGAGATATTGAATCTTGATTATCATTACCACCGGTTGTGAACACTATACATCGAGTACAATCGATTTGTGATAAATTCATGGCACCATGTTCGGTAGGCGAACAGTCAACCATATTTATTATCTTTTCACTACACGTCTTACCAACGACAATACCCATTGGAATTGATTTTTATTGGCAAATTTTGGAAAGGTCCAACAAATTCAATAGAAGTTCAAAACAATACCAGACACACAGACAGAGAACGAGAAAAAAATCGAATCAATTGAAAGTATAAGTTTAAAGAACAGCAGCCTAAAGCAAGAATCAATTGTACATGAATCGAATAAAGGGTGAAAGAAAGTGGAAACAATTTGATGAATGTTGCAGATTGTAATCCTTTAGGAGTGAAGGCAAGAGGATGCCGAAAACCTACAAGTTGTAGTAGTAGTCATCATAATAAATGGTATCAAATGAGGGATGAAATTATCAATTGAAGTTATTGAAACTTAGATGTAGCTTGAGAATGATTTTGTTAGCTTGATTCAGTTTTTCAACAATGGAAATAAATGTCACAGGAAACTGGGAAACTATGGAAAGATTTTGATCCGATTGCTGATCACTCCTAGTGATTGCTTTGGACAGAGAAAAGGAAATGAATCGAGTGATACCCATTTTTATTTGGTCATCTCAGCTTCAATCGATTAGAACAATCATCTAGCGACTCATTTTCCTCATCTTCTCCTGACTTTTGCTTATCCTTTTTCTATCAGGCGATATGATCGTTATCATGTCATATGACCATAAGTCTATACTGACCTAATGGGTATTAGGACTTTCGAGAAGAAGAGTTTTGATGTTTATTTTGTACTGTAACTTCATGTCAGAACAAATATTCTACTTTTATCTGATCATTTTTAGGATTCTGATCCAACAGATTCAACAGATCTTGTGATGTTCCTGGTTGAAAAGGGCCGATTGAAAATTGCAAATAAAATGGAGGAATTCTCATTTCAAAACCAATTCATGTATATGTATGAACGATGTGATCAGGAGGAAATACTTAATGTGCAGAGATCTATTAGTGTCATTAGAGAAATATATTTTGAGAAAAATTCGTGTTGAATATTTTGATAATGGCACTTATATAGTATATAAAAATTTTTCATGAAATTTACATTAATTAATTGAAAAAAAAATCTAGCCAAACTAAAACATCAACCTTGATCATTAGCCAGCTCTTGGTAACAAAACCCATTTTTATTGATATATTTTCTGTGTTACATCGATTTTCAAGGCAAAAGATTCCAGTATGAACAGTGTAAATATGCTGGAGGCTAAGTATCAAAAGTTTATCCATGAGATTATAACGATTCTATTCTTGAGATAGAAAGCATGTTGAAAGATATAATATTTTGTTTTCTCCGATCATCAGCAGTAGGCAACAAGGTTTCTTGATCATCTGTGTGACGAATGGAAAAAAATCAATAACTACCCTGAAAGATGATGACAAGTAAGTAGATATTTCGAATGTTTTCATTTGATCGTTATCCTGTCATCAGACTTGTTTGCCGTTTATATCTCAGATCTGTTGTACATATAATGTCTCGAATGGTCCAGAAAAAGGTTATAACCTTCCATCTTTGTTAAAATGATTCTGATTGCCTGATAAGATAAGTGAATGGCAATTCATCGGATATTCTATGAGAAAAACTCAATAAAGCTCACCATCATCAAAAATGATGCAGAGAATCGGTAAGTCCCTACGCTTGAAGCGTTCTGAATGAAACCATATTTCTTACTCCATTCTCCCTTGAATGATTTGGAATGCAAATTTTTGCATGGAAAAATTTATTCTTGTTCAAAAAATTTAATAATAAAAAATTCAGGTTCATTGGTAATTCATGCGAGAAAATAGTATTGAATAGAAAAAAGTATTCACTGAAGAGCATTTTTCGAATAAAATTCTCGTAAGTTGACCTGATTGAATAGATCTGGTATCTGCTTGATCATGATATCATTTTGTAGATGTTCAATTCAGTAAACAATCCTACCTAGTTGAATAATGATTGTTGAGGTTTCTGCTGGGTACTTGAAACAATATAATGGTTAATATCATGAAAAAGGAACTAATTAGTGTCCAAAAAAACAAAGAAAGGTTTCCAACCAAAATTTATCTTCACGAGCATGTGTGGATGCTAAATTTGGGTTATTTTGAAACTTTGAATGTTGCTCCTAGCTTTTCTCAACTGGGAATATCAATAATCACGAGCTTCCACCAATTCACGTAAACATCTTTCATGTTGACAATACTTGTTAGAACCTGGTTCTTTGAATTGCTTAGACTGACTAGGAAGATATCTATTCCATCTTATTGCTCATTGCAAAAATAATTCTGAAAAGTTCTAATTTAAATCGAGGATGGAATGATCGTGAATGATTCTCGAAAAATCAGAACAGATCAACGACTAAAAATCGAAATGAAATTATTGTGTGAAAATTTTCTGATAGAAAACTGAAAGTTAATTCTTCCCAGATAGACTTGAAAAAATCTTCCATTTTTTTCCATACTTCATGTGACAGTCTAGATGATGCAACAAAAAATTCATTATTAGTGTAACTTGATCGTAGATGAATTATCATTGAATCTAGATGAAAATTTATCCATGTTCTAATATTAGCTTACACAATTGCTCGATGATAAGATGAAAGTGGAGGCGCTAAGATATTAAGATGACTTTTTTGACACAAGTTCTATCGAAAAGATGGAAGAGAGAAATCTATTGAGAATTGTGAGGAAAGATGTGGAAAAGAGAGGGAAAAAATTTCCCTAGAATTTGGTCTGGATTGATCTTTTCTCGGTGTATGCTCCTACTTGTCAACATAATTTTCCACAATCTCCATACTGATACGCCTTCCGGCTGATTGAAGAAAATATATTCCAATTCATCAAACTTATTTTCTCTCTCGACAAAGATGAATGAGAGCGAAAGTTATCTGTTCGATGCACATCATTGCACAATGAGCTTTTGTGAGCTTTAATTTGAATCTAGTTTGTTGGAAGAAAATGGAATATGTTGGAATAATGAGGAAGAAAATTAGCAAGTAGTCTGTATGCTGTAAGATGGGGTACAAGCACTGTTTAAGTGAAAGAGATAAAATTTCTGGTTATTTGCCATACATTTCAGCTGAATAGATGGAAAGAAAGAGAGAAAGAAAGAGAAAGTCTAGTAAATACACGAGGAAAGGATGAAAGATGATGTGAGCTGAGTTTTATTTTTGGTGACTTGTTCCCCAGCACACAAGTGAAAATACACACGATCATAATCATTCTCAATACAGAGAGGAAGAGAGAAACACACACACACACACACACACACACACACACACACACACAGAGAGAGAGAGAGAGAGAGAGAGAGAGAGAGAGAGAGAGAGAGAGAGAGAGAGATAAGATTATCATAATGAATTTGAGGACAGAAAAAGAGAAAAGTAGATTAGTGAGTTGAATAGAGAATTTGATGAGCCATGTAAAATTGCAAGATACAGTATCGAAAAATTTTGATCAGAGTAATCTCTACACTTGTATCACTTGTATCTTCTCAAGTGGATCAATTGAATCAAAATAGTTACTTTTCACTGTGTGTTTACCTTATTTTTCTTCAACATTGTTATCAATTCAACAGTTTTCCAGTTAAAGAAAAGCAACGGTAAAACTCTACCCTTCTACACAGAGATATGTACCTTCGGAATGTTTCCGTTATGATCGTTTGAATTTCAATCGAAATGATGATAAATTCAAATGATAAATGGTTATACTTCGATGGTTTCAAATGGAAAAAGGTAGCTGATCATTGTTCCCTGTTATTTAAAGAATTTCCATCCACTGTGCCTTTTGGACAATCATTTTATCATCAAGCAAATAAGTTATTTATCAAAAATGGCTCGATTTTATTCGGTTGAATAAGCTGATGGTCAAGCTGGAGCAAATGAACAGTGAAAGTTGTAAGCTCAACGTTAAAGCTAATCAATTTGATTTTGATCCATCACACAGAGTTGATTGTGAATTTTTGCCACCAAACATAAGCAAAATTGATAATTTCAAGGCATACCGAACAATAGGATTTGATAATAATAATAACAATACTAATAGGTACAAAAGGACCATTAACAAGATTGGTTTACCCCTGAGTGTTCAAAATTTTTTCACCTTAATACGCAATCATTTACGTGAACATTTTTGGACTAGATTGATGGACATAAAAGTTGTCTCCGATCCACCAGACGATGAACAATTCATTTCCTTATGCAAACGATGTGATATACTTGCCCTCAAGAAGCTACGTTCTTTAACGACTTTGGATGCCAATATTGTAAATGCCAGAGATGAAAATGGCTTGGTAAGATGAGAAAAAAAATGGGAAGAGAAGAGAAGAAAAATTTACACACTTTTCTTCATTAGAATAAATAATCTTGATTCACTCCCACTCCAGTCAGTCACTTCCATTCTGTATCCGATAATTCTATCAGGTATTCCATTTATGAATGTGAAATATTGAGAATGAAAAAAGAGGGAAAGAGAGAGAGAGAGACATAAACTGTTAGACAAGATAAAGATTGGAAGTGACATTAATATTCAAGAAAATATTCATACACATAAAAAGCTACGTGTCTGTGATTGTTCTGAAATCCATTTGTTGAGTGTTTTTCCAGAATTTAGGAATGTGACAGAGAAATTTTTCTCAAATCAGGTTCGATTTATGTCTTAGTTCAAAGATTCCTTTTCAGTACATTATTTATCGTATGAGAAGGATAAAATTTTTTCGCCAAGAAGTTACTTATGTTTTATGATCAGAGTAATTCAATTGACTCAGGAATTGGATGTAAAAAACTTTATCGTCTAGGAACTTTTTTTTCTTATCCAATTTCAATGGAAAATTAGAGGAAGAGTAGAAAAATGTGAATTATTCAGAATTGAAGTAAGAATTATCATCAAATAACTGCTCTCAATTTGATCAACATCATCATTTTTCTCTCTTCTCATCCTTCCAGTCAGGCCTTGCTCATTTGTGCATTAAAGGGCGAAATGATTGTATAAAAATTATCTCAGAATTCAATAATCTTGATGCAAATATTCGTGATAATGAAGGTAATACTCCACTTATTTTAGCAACTCAATCAGGTAAGAGAGAAGAATTGCAACGAGAAATTTTCACCCAAAATTGTAATGCAAAAGTATTCCCTTTCCCTCTCCAGGACATTGTCAAGTTTTGACTTGTCTGATCAATAATTTTCGAAAACAAATCAATATTGATACAAGAAACGATTTTGGGTTCACTGCTCTCATGAAAGGTGCGATTCTTGGTCGTACAAAATGTATCCAAATTCTTTTAAGAGCAGGTGAGTAAAGTATACATATTATTATTGTCTTTTCTTATCAAATTAAAAATCGATACTGTCTAGCTAGTGTTATCAGTGTATCTATGGATGAACTTTTTTGTTCCCCATCCTAAGTTTCCCTGTGGATGATGATGATCGTGCTCAAAGCAAATCAGGATGCTAGTCAGAATGCTAGTCAGAATGTGTGCCTTGATAGAAAGTCATTTCCTTATCACACGAGGTTATAAAAGTTTGATCTACACTATAGAATAGGAAGCTCAATCGGGTCAATCTAGTAGCGTTTAGTTGATTTGTTTACTCTACCACCAAAATAGAGTGGCAACATGAGTATCTGAAATAGCTTTCAATCAGAATTATTATCACTCCATGGACTATGCTTCTTTCTCTTCTCTCTATCATGGAATACAATCAGCTTTCACCCATATACATGGTGAAAATGATGGAAGAGGCTTCATAATTGTTTGAACGCTATTAGTGTTGAGTAAATTGAGCATAAATAGCTATCCAAAAACAATATTGATAGGGTGGCAAGTTGATTGAAAGCCAAAGTGAAAGTAGTATAGTTTGCTTTCACCTTACTTTTTTCTGCAACTACTTTTAACTTGCCAATAAGATTAACTACTGGGTACATGGGAAGAGTATGGAGAGAGTATGAAGAGAGAGAAGCGATTATCTGATTAATGGTTAGAGAAGAGAAGTGAAAGTTTTTGCACTCTTCATCAATTGCCCTGTCTAAACTAGTGCATCCTTCTAATTGCATTCTTTGACTTGAAGAAAAATTTTCCAACCCCTTTGGAATCAACATTTACAGTTAGATGAGAGAGAGAAGGCATTAAGGCATATTTTCTAGAATTATTATCATCTGCAGAATGAGTGAATGTTGGAACCGAGAGAGATTAATCTGTTTAAAAATTTCGCACTAAGCCCTATCATTAAGCCGATAATTTATCAAGGAAACCCAATTTAACAGCTTTCCCCATCAATTTATCAGTCCATTCACAAGCTGACCATTCTCAATCTTATACTGTTAAGATGATTTGAATAGAGCACATGGTGCATGAGAATAAATCTTGTATAATACATATATCGAGTGTGCCATGAGTCAACATGATTATAAGGCTAATATTGACTCTCACTATGGAGAGTATATTTAATATAGTCAATTTATCTCACCATTACCATCGTACCACTTTGGGCAGGATCAAATCCTAATCTTCGGGATCCTTCACGAGGCTTCACAGCTCTTCAGTGGGCACAATATTGCAGTCGAACTGCTTGTGTTGAAGAGATGATCAAATTTTTGGACGAAGAAGACCATCATCTTGGATGCTGTAAGCCAATGGGACATGATAATCGACTATCATCATCTCCATCTGGTCACCACCACGATTCCAGCCTACTCGCCCAAGTGGCTACATCATCAACCCTATGTGCCTCCAGTCCTGTATTGCCTTCCATCAGTTCGATGGTTGCTTCTGGAACCTCTGATAAACCATCTTCACCACCAGCACAATTATCACCACCAGCCAAATCACAATTGATGAAACCGTTTACTTCATCAACCAGTGATGGACATAAATCATTGACCATACCTCAGATTATCATCACTCAGCCTCCTTCTCCTTCCTCCTCTTTTGGTCCCAATTCTTCCACTAAAATGGCAAGTGAACAACATGGAATTTGATCAAATCAGCTCAAATTATGAAAATTTCAGACTTTACTCATGAAATCATTATTGGTGGTGAAAGGTTTGAAAAATTGTGAATATTCATTAAGTGATCAATAGTTCTGGAAATATATTGCTCCTATGTGATCACTAGTGTGTAAATTTTAGGATTTCAAGCTTGTTTAACAGTGATTTTCAGCCAATCACTAGTTTTCAATTGAATATTTTTATGCGACGAATATTTTTTCATTAACTAACTGGACTCTGTAGCTCTACACTGATTAAAATTCAGTTTTCTTTGAATAGTTGAAAATTTTCACCTTCAATCATTTCGATTCTCTTCAAGTTTGATTAGCTAACTTCGAACTTCGCATTTGACTCCGCAAGCAATTGATAACGAAGAGGATTTGAATTGAAGAACTTTACCCAAAATTGGTCATTCTAATCCACTTTGACAATCAAATATATTCTCGAATCACTGACGAATTGTTTAACAATCGTGAGCAATGTTGAGATTGACAGTATGGTCACCAATGTGAATTTCAAGAGTTTCTCAGTTCTTATCCATTCTAAAAGTGACCTCATTACACATCAATTTTGCGGCCATTTCTCACAATGAATGCTATTCGAAAGACGAATTTGTCCATTTTCAAAGATATTATCGAGTTTGGTTCACTGATGCTTCGAGACTCATCAGAATTCCCGCCTTAAAATGTACACCTGATGTAGTGCTTTACCCACATAACAGATGGCGTAAGAAAAGATACCCAATTTTTATGAAAATATTTAAATATTCAACGAAAATAATTTTCATGAAATATTGATAAAAATGGAGAAGATTTGTTGAGATTAACCATATTATATCTTTAACAGAGAAATTAGAACGAAAAATTCAAAAAATCATTTGCAAGTTTTGACGATTTATCGGCTGAAAGTTGCTCACAACCTATTCAGCTGGGAAGCCAAATAGGTAACAAATAAACGCGAAAGGAAAATTCTTCTTGATAAATTATATTTAGCACTAACGATTTTCACTCATCTCTTCACATCACGTGAGAAGATTCACCAGGCAAAATAAATCCAGCATCCAAAGGCCAGATTGATTTTCCCATACTCTCTCGAAGTCTGTTTGTTTAAATCATATGAGCTTGCAGATTTTTTCCCCAAACTTCTGCTATGATTGAAATCGAAAAAATTCTCTCCTAAGTAAGAGTGAGAATCAGTCCCATTTGAGCGAACCATGTTCATAAGGAGATAAAGCTTTGAAGCTTTTTTTGTTTTGAGCGAGAGAGAGCGAATTAAAATTGTTTGGAATTTCAGAAATTTTTAATGTAAGAGAGAAAAATGACTCTTCTTCTCTCAAGATGCTTAAGAACTAGCAATATTTTCTGATCTAATTTCTCATCCAATGTTACATACATGTATGACGCCTACAAGTTTTGAATACTTCCGGCTGCAATTCTTACAACCAATTGGATAGCTATAGGTGAAAAGATACATCAAACTATGATTCTCAAAGCGACAAGATGAGCCACATCAATTTCTTGAGAGTCATAAAAATCGAAACGATCATTTACTGTCTTTATTTTTCTCATTCCTTCATATTCTTGGTCCAATTTATAGCCTATGAATGCATGTATATCCTGGCTTCTTATCTTTTCGAGCTATTAAACTATGACAAAATAAACTTTGACTTATCGGATTGAGATCATTCAGAAAAATCTCTTGAACAATTAACCAGAAAATGCTAAAATGAATTGAAACGAATCCAAATGGTTCGTAGATGAGGCAATATTTTTTTTCTCACAATGCAATGTACTTTGTTCATTTTTATTTCGAAAACATTGAAAAAGCAGCCATTGATATGTCATTGAACTGATCTTCTGTCAAGCCAGACATTAAAACAGCTTTTAATCAGCAGTTGATCACCATTTGTGGACTTGAATCGCTAATCAGCTCTGTGACATTATAAAGTGGATCAACTCAAGCATTTTCAGATCATAATAAGCGTGATTCGAACTTTGGCATTCATTTTCAGAGGAAAATTATTTGTTATAACAGTCAAGATGAAAATTTTTCTTGCAACTCTGACCGTTTTGCTGGTGGTTAAAATTCTTCTGGTTCAATCCAGAAGCATTGAAGGTGAGATTTAATTTAAGACTTAGATTGACTCATCCTTGTTATTACCATTTATTAATCATTCCAGATCCCAAAAAACAACTTCAGATTCACCCAATGTTAGAACAAGAATGTAAGTTTGCTTTCTAAAATAAGATATAATATGAGAAGTGTCAAACCTCATCAAAACGAATACTGGTAGTATCACTAATCAAGTTCTAACAACAAATACGATCCTATGTTATATTGAATGCTATATCTACAGACTCTCATGTACCAAATTATCCTGATGGGAATGATAGCGATGCGGATGAAGCAGATGATGATGATGATTTTGATCAGTTCTGGGACGATTCTGATGAGGAAACAGCTCGCCCACAGAAGCATGGTAATGGACTAGGTAGTGTGCCTTCTCACTTTTGGGATGATTCTTAATACCCAACATAAAGTATTTATAGTAGATATTCCGTAGTATCACATTTTGAAAAAAAATGATTACCTTTGTACATCTTTGGTAACATTATTTGCTCAAGAAAACTTCAGTGACGTTTCAAATTTTCTGAAATGACTCATTTCCGGATAAAATATGAATTTAAAGCTCAAAACTATTCATTTATACACAGTTATGTGTCAAAGCCAAAAAAGTCGAATTAAGTTTGTTTTGAATGAGATTTTCTCACATCAATACCAGAAAAAATTGAGAAAATCGATTCTCAACTCTCAGCTATCAAAGCTTGAAAAAAAATTCAGATGAATTCAATCGGATTTCATCGAACCAAGTAATTTTCTAGATCATGATGGAAAACGGTTGTGAGTAATTCTAACAAAATTATTGCATCTCACTGCGCAATCAGACTCAGATTCAGACTAAAACACTTAAGACTCGAATATTAAGTTTAAGATGCTTCCAAGTTGCAGTTTTGAATGAGTAATCATTCACCTATTCTTGCTACAAAATTCAGCACTTGGATGAATATTTGCATGTATGAATATCGATTACATTTCAACGGTAATGATTCATACCCACGAGTTAAAAGAGGAAGAGGGACAAGAAAATGTACATAGGAAGCGATTAAATCACATGCTTATTAGTTTCGATCCATAGGTAATGATTTATGTTATCCGCATGAAAGCAGCATCAGCTATTGAGTCAATGACTAGTAATTGTAGTTCTCTTTAAAATCACAGATCAGTCTGAAGGTACAATTCGCGATCAATTATTTACTTTTACACTCTTCCGTTCCAATATTTTTCTTGATATACCTCCTTCCATCCTCTTCTCCTCCTCCTGCATCTCCCCCTACATCTTCATCTACTGATCAATTTACCTGCCACAGTTCACTTTCTTCTTGTGATCAGTTGAGACATTGGTGCCAATTCATTCATTTATCTACTCTGATTCATCATAATAGTTACTGAACGTTTGTTGTGATCATAGTGTCCACGGTTATTGGGGAAAATTTTTCTTCAAATTTAAATTTTATAATAAGTCAATTTATTTATTTGAATCATATTTTTACTTTTATCAAATCTATTCATAATGTTCACCATGAAGAGAAAAATTTCAATATTTTCGTTTACCCTACTTTCCCTGTTGGTTACGATGACAAACAGCATCAATCCTGTCATGAATCAACTTCCAAGATATGAAGATTTGACCCTTCAACTTCCACCACGATATGATCCCTCTTCAAGTGAAAAATTTCGGTGCTTCAACATGGTTCAAGCTAAATCAGCTGATTGTTACCGTAGAGCAGTGCGAAGCTGGGAAAACGCTTATGGAGGAATTGAACGACATTATTGTTGTGCCATATTCTATTATGAAGATTGCTTGAGTTCCTATTGTGATCACAGTGAACTATTGATAGAGGGAAACTTCATCAGAAGTTCTGCCAGACGCTGGATTGGTGATATGTGCCTACAATATTCCCATCTATATGATTGTGTGTGGTCTTCCTGGACTATCGCAACTTTCGGATTGGCCGCTGGTTTAATTATCTTACTACTAATTTTCGGTACCGTCCTATGTTGCTTGAGTCGAAGACGATACAAAGGCCATCATCCAGTTTCGGCCATGGAATCTTGAGGTATTACATTGGGCTAATTATATTGAGCTGCCTTTCCCCTATGAAGCCCTCGATTCATTTTGGCCATATCATGCTCATATGGAGAGAGGGAAGCTGATTTTTCCTATTAAATAATTCATTGTCACACTAGACTGCCCAGGGTTACAAAAAATTTAAAAAATTGACAATTATTATGAAATGATAATTTGACACGCTTATCCAATAAAATATTGTATTTTTGATCAATTTGGCTATCATACTGGGTATATCTTATTTTAATTGCAACTCCCCACGTTGAGATTCATGGGAGTAGATATCAAGTTTCGTAGAAGATGAAAGTATTTCTGAAATCAAATGTTAGTAAGCTCCCATCGTTTAGTTTACAGATTCCATAAACTTGGTGGATAAACTGAATTTTTAGTCAATCTAGTGGGAGAAAATTCTCCTCCTGATATACATGAATAGAGACCTTTTAGTGAAATTCTGAGACAAAACGGAAGAAAATAAAATGGTGAGCTCAAAATCTCCTGGAATTTTATTTTTCTGGCCAATAGTAATAAAAATAATAATATTAATTTTCCTGATTCCCATCTTAAATCATTAATGACTCAATTTAGTGAAGAAGCTATTGACACCATGTTATTGCCCATATTGATCATTCTGACCATCAGCACCTTGGTTCTGTGATGATCACTGAACTTTGTAAATTGTGTTGTATAAACTGGTGCATATTTCATCAACTTTTCAGCAAACCAAATGCTTGGACAATGGAAATTTATGTCACCTAATATCATTCGAAGAGCTTTTTGATTCTCATATTCATCATTATTTTGAATTCCACTGAAATACATTTTTACCAGGATTTCAGTTTCATCTGGTGTTATGCCTGGATTCATGGCTGGTGCAAGATATCGAATATTATCGGACATACTTTCCTTCGACCAATATCGAGAGATTCCATGATCATCGCTCCGCTATTAGCCATGATTATTAACCGACTAAGTAATAGGTTAGCTCACGAATTTATCAATAGATATAGAAATTTATGGATTATTCAACATGATCACAAGGCATATCATAGTTCTGAGGTGCTGCATAGCTAAAGCCTAGCCAAACTCTCGTTTCACAGATAAATCATGGATTTTGAAATTTCCTACCTTTTTCGCAAATAGTTGAAATTTTTTTTTATTCGGAGAAATATTTCTATTTGAGTGTGAAACACTTCGAACTTCATCTGTACGGTGCTGTTTGATCAATTTTTTCACAGCACTCATTAGTTGAACGGTAATAATAAACACACTGAAACCAAACCACGACCCAAAAATACTACCTGAACTTATTATGAAGCGAGAACATGACATTTTCGGAGCAGCAAACATGACCACATCTTGTTCCATTGGAGTTAAAATTATTAGAATCATCTCTTGATTCTTCTTGCCATCAAGATAGGCCGAGCTTGACAACTGTAAATCATAACTGATCGATTTACACTCGTTTGGTAGATTACTGACACATGAGGCCAATATGTCCATGTCACGGAGGTCTTGTCTGTTTATGCCTCTTTTAACGGTGATATTTAAATGCTTTCTGGTGTACTTTTCGGGTGCAATAAAACGGATCGGACATGGATAATTGAAAGTTCGAATGAACCGATCGTTCAAACAATCGTCAAGCACTTTCGACACCAAAATGTTTTGACATTTAGTCTCGTAAGGTGGAGGAAGTCTTTCCAGAAATGTTCTTCGGTAACTTATTAGATGAGTTGAGAGACCTTTCTTGATACTTGGAATCATTAGTCCAGCAGCACTTGGAGTGACCATGGGATTCTCTTCTGGAGGATGAACTAAAACTCTGAAATTGGCTCCATCTAAATTCGTTGTATCAATGTACATTTTCATCATTTGTGGACTCAAATGAAGCCCAAAACTGCCTCTCCAGTGATGGTTGTATTGGTCACCACTTCGACACACAATAGTGTAACAAAACTCCGGGAATAAAAGATGATCAGTGATGGAACAGTTTTTTCCGAGAGAATTTTCGAGATACTCACTAATCTCGAGCTTTTTTATAATCTGACCTCCAATAGGAAGATACTGAGAGATTCCATCCATATCGAATGTTTTCCTTATAATTTCGTTGAATTCGTCTTGCTTGCCAGCCGCTTCTAGGCATTTTCTATCAAAATTTTTAGAGCAGATTTGGGTGAAAAGCTCCGGCTTATCTCGATTGAGTCGATCAAAATTGACTAAAGACGATACTTCTGAGCAAATGGTAACATGTGGAACAAGAATAGTTTCGTTGAATTCGAGTTTGTAATCATAAACAATTTCTCTTCGTGTAAATTCTTCCAGTAACATGAAGAATTGAATTGAAAATCCAAGCGCACAGAATATAGCAGGAAGAACAAGCTCTGATTTGTCGAATATCCTATGGCAATACTTGCAAGAGATTTTCATTTTCATTTCTCCTTTCTCCCACAATAAATGAAAGGATTCACTTGCACGTGAATTAACAACTTATTGAATAATCAAACTTATCGTTCAGAGTCTCCACATCAAATGATCGAAAAATGAACTTCTAGGAAGAACTTGCTCTGCTAACATTTTTGTCAAAGTTGATTGAACGTTCTCACCGAGTGAATACATTATGATCAGATGATCCATCAAACCCACTTCAACTCCAAAGTTCAGCATTAACCTGAATCATATCGTGCACAGTTTTGAATGGTCACCTCAAGATCAATATTCAAAACATTTTCTGACCTTAGAGCATTTCTCAAAGTCTCTCAATTCATACTTCATTGATGTCAGGGGAGCATATAATATTTTACACACAATAAGTTCATTTGTATTCATGCTGAAGTTTCAAAAGAGAAATCTATCAACGATACATTGCTTAGAACGATGATGTATGACTGACTAACTTGTGCGAAAAGATATTCATCCGATGGCTGAAGAACGAATTTGGATGATTGAATCCTAGCCTTTCGAAGGTTCGATGTGGAAATATGATTTTGATTACATTTTGATCTAATTGTTACATGGCTTCCCCTCTCAATTTGATAATAAAATTGTCAAGTGAGTGAACCATTATGCGATGAAATACAGTACTTTTTCTCAATCAGCTTTGAATGCTGCACTGGTGTACACTTCAATCACAGCCAATGAGCAAACAAACTTTATTCATTGAGAGATGAATATTATTGATACTGATACTAATTGAGGTACAAATTCTACCAAAAAGTTTTCAGCATGATTTTGCTAGGCTATCATAGAAAACGCGTAAATAGCTAATAAAATATTAAATATTGTTAAATAGTTACGTATTCGTAATTATAAATCATCTATGATTTCTAGATTTCTCCCTGATCGTATGCGTCTTGTGAATTAAAAGCCATTTCTATAATGTATATGCTTCCACACTTGACAAAACTGATATCGTGGATCCAACCGTGTGAATGGGACAATCTTGTCAGACCTAATCTCATACTGGAATGGAATTACTGTGCCTTTTGGACCAGCAACATAAGCAGGCCAATCAACTTTGCCAGTGTTCACGAAATCGATCCAATATTTCATCACGATCTCAGATGTTTGAATATCTGCTGCTGTTGAGTTGTGTTTATCTCGAAGTGGTGCACCAAAAACTTGACGATGAGAGAGAGAGAAAGTCAAATAAATTCAGTCGGAAAAAACTATCATTGGTGTCACTTACTGAAAAAGCTATCACCACCATGTTTTGGCCCATATTGATCATTCTGACCATCAGCCATGAGCACCTTGGTTCTGTGATGATCACTGAACTTTGTAAATTGTGTTGTATATACTGGTGCATATTTCATCAACTTTTCAGCAAACCAAATGCTTGGACAATGGAAATTTATGTCACCTAATATCATTCGAAGAGCTTTTTGATTCTCATATTCATCATTATTTTGAATTCCACTGAAATACATTTTTACCAGGATTTCAGTTTCATCTGGTGTTATCCCTGGATTCATGGCTGGTGCAAGATATCGAATATTATCAGCCATACTTTTCTTTGTATCAATGTTGAGAGATCCCGTGATCACAGTTCCCTCATCAGCCATGGTAGTGATTAGAGCTGGTTTATTTTTCGGCATATCTTCCATGCTTAATCGTTTATCAGCTTCCGATTGTGAATATACACCACGATCAACCAAACAATGTGGAAGTGTTATCTTATCATCAATGTTTTTACAGCTTGCAACATACGCATCGTTCAATAGCTCATAATCAGCTTTACGGACACAGTTTATGGTTGCAGTCATGTTATTGGCCTTCCAGCATCCAATCTTTTCAGCCGTTATTTGGAATCGGCGTTTCGAAGTTTCAACACTTTCCGAAAGATCTGTTGATACTGCACCACTTTCCAGAATTATACGATTGAATAATGGCTGAGCTTTTGGATTCATGAAATGCAAAGCAACACTGATACTACCAGCACTTAGGCCAGACAATGTCACTTGATCAGGATCACCACCAAAGTTTTTGATATTATTATGAACCCATTCCATTGCCATGGCTTGATCTTGCAAATTAACATTACCAGGCATATCATCAGTGTCAGCAAATAGGCAACCAAGTACACCAACTCGATATTTGATCAACACAACAACCATGTCTCCTTTGGCTGATAAAATATCACCTTTCTTGAAGGCAGATCTGGATCCATCGAACATGTAAGCACCACCATGAATATGTATCAGGACAGGTCGTAATTTACCATCTTTTTTCAGAGAATCTGATGGAGTCCAAATATTCAATGTTAAACAATCTTCACTTTCGGGAACATTTCTTGCTGGTGGGCGAACACTAGGAGATTTTGGTGGCATTCGAGTTGATTTACAGAACGGTGGTACTTTCGTTGCATCGAAAATTGGACGATCTTGCTCTTTGGGAATATCGAGAGGTCGTGGAGCTTGAAATCTCAAGTCACCAGTTGGTGGCTTGGCGTAAGGTATACCAAGAAACTCGGCCACCGATTTACCTTCAAACTGTAGAAGGTTTCCTTGAATATTGGCCCATTCTGTAGTGACAGTTGGTTGGTGGCCATCACTCTTACAAAGTAAAATGAGTAGAACAACAAAAGCACAGGGAATCATCTCGATATCAATGAAATAGTTTAACAATCGCTACTATGAAGATAACATTCACAATCTCACAAAGCTAATTGATGATGGACAAATAATATGAGCGTACGTGGCTAGAAGATGAGTTGATTTTAAGTGTAATTTAGGTGTGAGTTTCGATCACAAGCTCATTGATGAATGTTTATGAATGATCGATCTTCTCTCATTGTTGAGATACATTCTGATTCTCAGTCAGTTAAATACATGTATTCGTCAATGATATCCACTAGTGTATTTTTTTTCGGTGATGTTCAAACAAATTAGCTCTCTTTCTTTTTGTTTGGGATCTATTCTTCTTTGAGAAGATTTTTTATTTGCTAGCAAGGTACATGTATTCATTGTATTCATGAATTATATACATGATTTGAAATTTTATTTATTTTTGTATTCATCGGAAACTTCCTCGATTCATTATTGTTGATCGAACTCGAGCCTCAAA
Source organism: Brevipalpus yothersi (assembly GCA_003956705.1). NCBI lineage: Eukaryota > Metazoa > Arthropoda > Arachnida > Trombidiformes > Tenuipalpidae > Brevipalpus > Brevipalpus yothersi. The sequence goes on along the minus strand of QZCP01000014.1, from coordinate 66,640 downwards.
ATTTTGAAATTTTTCGGCCACAGATAACCGAATTCTCTCTTCCTTCCTTCAAGAAAATAAATTTCAAATTATTGAGTGAAAATAATCATGGTTGCGAGAAAAAAAATGCTGCAAAGAGAAATAAACGCTCTTGAGCCAGAAAGTACGATGTAGAAGCGGTCAGCTTTCTCCAATCGTTTTTGAATTTGATGAAAATTTTCTTATAAGTAGGCAATCAAATGCCTCATCTGATATAATTCCAAGCATTTGGAAGTTTTGCGATTGATCTTCAATCCTCACTCAGTTTATTTAAATTCAACAAGATTTTAGTAGTCAAAATTCAGGTCTACTAGTGGGTCTACGTTACTCATCTGGCTTACAGATCAATAATTCATCCAAAAATTAGAGGGACAGCAATGAAAAGAAGACATATGATCAAGATTGCAGCTATGAATTGACCAGTTGTTAGCTCTGTTGAATCACCAGGCGAATCTGAAACATAGACTGTTGTAGGACGAGGTGGTGTATAAAAGACTGTTGAATGGTGGAATCTGGGTGGTGGAGGAGGTGGAAGATGTCGAGGTGGCGGAGGTGGACTATGATGGTGAGCGACATGAGAAACATGAGAAACATGAGAAACACGAGCATCTCTCTTGGTTCGACCATCATTCCCAAATTTTCCGGTGATTTTTCTCCAAGTTCGTTTCAAAAAGCTCACAAATCTGTTCCATAGTTGACTAATTTTGTTCGTTATGGAATTGATCACAAGTCGAGGAACATTTTCCATAATTCTTCTACCTTCAGCTCGATAAAAAGTTTTATTCGCTTCAAATGCTTCCTGGAATAGTTTCGAGAATTCTTGACGATCCTCTGGATTCACTTCTTCTTTGCTGTTGATTTCGTCAGCCTTTTCTTTTAATTTAGGATTACTCATGATGATGTCATTAGCAATATTGTGAATTCCCTTCTGAACAGATCCATCCAAATGTGCGAAACCAACTTTGTCCATGATGGCTCTATACTCTTCTTGAGGATCGATGGGCTCATCTTGAGAGTCACAAAGTGTAAAAGGAATCAGTACTGTGAAAAGGACAACGAGTAATCTCATTTTGCAAACTGAAAGCACCATTGAAATAATAATAATTCAGATCATCAGCTTGAATAAAATAAAGTTTGAGAGAATTTTAGTCTACTTTTTATACTCATCATTTCCTCTTACTATGACATCATCATCATCTAATGAGGAGGGGCTCAGAGTTTCTCATCTCTTTCATGTCTTCAATCGGAACTTATTCATCTCCACTAATCAGACTAATTTTAAATTACAAGAAGAACTCATGAATGCACAATGTATGCTCAATTGGGCAAGCTGCTATGAAAGATTTTTATCCATCTTATCAACGCTGAAAGTTTTAATAAGTTGATGATTTGATTGGAAGAATCCTTCTCATTCAACATCTCTTAATTTGATGTATGTTTCTCTGGCCCTGGCAGCCTTTACCGTTTATACAAATAATTAAATGAATTAATTTATAATTTTAGCTAATTTAAATTGCAATTTTATTTGCGAACACATTTTTTTTCATCCTCTTTTTACATTTGGATGGAGATCTTCATCACTCTAATCACATTACAATAATAATAATAATAATAATAATAACTTGATAATTACATTATCAACTTCTCATCGACTTACTTTCCACTTGATGATGGACAGATTTGAGTGTATTGAGAGCAGATGGAACACAATTATCTTCTCTAACTAACTCAACATTATTTTTCTCGTAGACTGGGAAAAAATATATGCAACACATGTATATATCACAATGGATTGAAATATTTCTCTCTTCATCAAAACAATATCCAAACGGAAATGATTCTCGGAAGAAAAAGTTAACCTCCTCTGATATCTTTTTTACTGTATTATTTGATAAGTTTCTCTTACTAGGCATCTGATGAAGAATTCATCTCTCTCTCTCTCTCGATGATTAAAAATCTATCTTGGCCTTGGATAAGAATGCTGATTGATTTTAGGAGAGAAGAGATCATAAGATTAAGTTCGTCAAACATAAGACTCACATTGATGTTCATATGAAGAATCTAATATTTGCTCGAACTTTCATAGCATGCTAGCCCCATATACAGTGTTGTCGAGAAAATGTATACTTTTCCCGTTCTTACACATAGTTCTAATTATGGTATTATTGATGGACACTAGAGACTTGCTAACGATTTTGAAAAAATGGAAAAGCATTTTTATCGATTGATGAAAGGCTTTCGATTGATTTTAATCAATGATTATAGTTAGAAATTGAATAGAGAAATATATACATGCATATGTATGATCCATGATTCATTCATTATACAAGTCCGATGACGAACAATTCAGACTAAAAATCTCAGAAAATTGATTTATTTTTCTATTCATATTGAATTCAACGGATTAACCCGAAAGCTTATATTCATATCAATCGGGTTCTACGGAATCATTGCCTGATCTATTCCTAATTCATTGGGTTTCATGTTCTTTGATCCATGGATATATATTCCTCATTCATTTTTGCGAGATGTTTATCAATATTAAATACTTCAATGTTTCCGAAAATAGTTCGCTATTCTATTGAATGAATTTACAGCACAAAGCTTACGATGTCCAGATGCTGTCGATCATAAACAGAGCAGCTTCAGCAGCATAAAGCGATAGATGAGCTGATAACTATTTTTAATTCATCAAATTCCATATTTGATGGATCTATTAGAAACACTTTTCAAGATTGACCAGCTGAACGGTTGTGGTAGATGTTTGGATACGCGCTGTTCCATGTGGATCAGGATTTATTTCCAAGTTTTATCAATGGCACACTGACGGCTTGTTTTAAAGGAAAAATTGGCCTCAGAATGGACTAGAGAAGGATCCACCATCACTAGATCAGATTCATCACCAGTGTAATCGATACTTTCCATATTATGATTGTTAGCAGTGGAAGTGCCACGTAGATTATAATGTCTATGAAGAAAATGAGCGATCTATAAAAGATAAACGTTGAAAGCCTCTTCTAACATACATCTATGTACCATGGTTGATGGTTTTATACGCAACCATTTTCTTACATTCTTACATTCTTAGTTGACATATCATAGACTCTCCTGCAATGCACCAATGCAGCCAATTTCGATTTCATCGATCAGATTGATTTTGGTCATGATACCATATCTTCCGCACTTCACGCCTTTACTTACAAATTAGTTTAACACCATTGATTACACTCAAACTACTTTCATGTTGACTTCGAATGAGAGTATAAAAAGATTTGATAGCTTTTGGTACAGGTTGAGGTTAATTCATCTGATAAAAATTACAGATATTAGTATTGGACAACATTCGCTGACATTCGTTGAAGATGAATCATTACCAGTTGTATTTCTTGTGCTAGTGGCATCAGTACAAGGCGTAAACTAGAGAGAATGTGTTTCGTCGAACTGACATGAATCACACACACAAATAGAACTCAATTCTTGAACGGTCAGCAATTTTAATAACATTGTAAACCTCAATCAGAACTCAGATAAATAAATAAATAATGAAAAATGTTAACTAATTTCCAAAAGAATTGAGCTCTCATCTGCACCGAGCATCTCTTCAGTACATGACGTGACGTCGACGTGATACAATAATATGATATAATAATATAATATTGATACATCTCAACATTATTTGCTCTGTTTCGCTTTGATATGACAAATTGGGTCATTATTTATCCAGAATTGGACTGTTAAACTTGATGAAGAAGACCCATCATGGAGATGACTTTAAAAAATCAGATTCCTCTGAGTAAGTATTCTATCAATGTTATAAAAAGAACCTGGTTGCATATGATAGCTATATTCATTTTTGAACCAAAGAATTGGGTGTTTATCATGAAAAAGAAATGCAAAATTGGTTCGTCTTTCAAACATTCAATTCATTCAGTATCAAGGATGAAACTGGAGGATATTTTTATAAAATTATAATTCCTTTCGTTAAAGTTTCATTCAGTAATATTGAGAACTTTGGGTATTATGTGAAAGTTAAAATCAACCTAAAACGAGGATATCATGCTCCAATCAAGGAAATTTCCCATGAGAAATTACTCCAAAACTAAGCTTTTTATGAAAAAAAGATTTTTAATTATATCAGTCGAATTTCATCGAATTCACCAAACGTTGTAAGAGTTTGAGTTGTGATAGAAGTGAAAAATGAAATGAATTTTCAATTTAGTTCAACATTATCAACAATTAGAAAATATACATCTTGATCATCTAATTTTTGCAGGAAGCAGACAAACAGACTTACATCTAGGAGCGCTCGATGATAATATTTCCATAGCCATGTTTCATAACTATTTTCAATTAGTTTCTACATGAATTAAATAACTTAATGATAATTGTAGAAGATTGCACCTCTAAAAGCACTTCTCGAAGCTTTACTTCATTTTATAAATGATCTTTCACGTGTTTCCGTTCATCGAATTAGTTAAGTCAGCCTTATTCAGCTGTCTGAATCGGATCAAAACGAGATGTGAAGACAATGGCCTCTCACAAGTCTGTCTCAGTTCCATTGTATTAGAACTCATCATCTTGTTGATCGTTTTCAAACCAAGATACAGTGAGCAAAATTGTACACAAAGTGATGGGTAATTTACATCTTTCATCAGTGTGTTTTTGTCCAGTTTGCTAGCTGTAAGAGAGTCAAGACAGTAAGAATGCTAAATGTGTAAAGAACATTGTTACTTTTGAACGTGTCTTGAAATGAAAATTTTGGTGATCTTTTTAATAAGTTTGAATGTACTTTGTTTGTCAAACCTGACCATGAGGAAGATGTACATGTCATAGAGGAAATAATCAAGAGTGGCGATTATCCTGATCTCTCGATGGAGATGCAGAGCTGGACAGGAAAAAGGTTTTCGAGGAAAAAAGGAATAGATGAACTGAATCCATCTGTACAAGAGGGTTTCAAAGCTCTTGCTAAGAAAGTATATGATAACTGTGATGAACTTCAGAACATTTTCGAAGAAGTGGGGAAAATCGGTGAGCTTAACCTCAAACATAGGCCCAAACTGAGTGCTGCTTTTTGGTGAGAGTTGGCCAAGAACAGAAAGTTGTACAAATCTGACCTAAAAAAACTTGGTAAAAAGCTCCCAAATTCAACTAGAGACAAAATTAAGGGTAAGCTTGCAAAAACATGGAGGTCAATCAGAAATTTCTTCCAGCATCCTCTCAAGTTTCTGAGGTCCGAAAAGAAAAGGACCCACAGTGATCAAAAATGACTGACCGAAGTGATCTTTTCCATCGCTTTAGTCGATGTTATATTCCATTGCAATGTTGGTGTTTTACCTCCTCTCTGTAATACTTTCACCGAAGCCTGTGTCTCACAACTAGTGAAATGAGGCTGGAGGAAGGAAGTATAATTGAAGTATTTACCTTTTTTACTGTTTGAATGACTTCCAGGATCGAATCTCTGAATATTGGTATTCGGAAAATGAAGAAAATCAGTGAAAAATTGCTTCAAAGAAGCTATGAGAGTTCACTGGATCAAAGGTGGTCGCGTATGAATTCATGAATGCAAGCATCCAAAGTGGAATCAATAAAAGGTCTATCAAAACAAATTCCAGCCTAAATATGTTGAAGAAATGTAAGAATCTCATCGATAACAATTCACTGGTTTGAGAGATCCAGATGAACTGTCTGATCGGGTTGAATTTAATTTAATTTAGTTTTATTATGAGCGATGATAAAACGGAAATTCTCCCTGTGATCTTTTATTATTATTATTAGTTTTCATGATTCAAGAGCTCTCATAGTCAGCAATTTCAGTATGAAGTTGAAAGCATTGTGTCCATTTCGAAGCCCTCGATTCTGATAAAATGAAAATTTTCGTAATTTTTATACTCTGTTTTGCTGTTCTTTTCACAGCTATATTTAACAGGGTGGAGATGATCGAACATTCGATAAAATGGCCGAATCAAGCAATTACTCTGATTCCATTGGTATCAATATGAGCTGGATCGAGAAAGATCTGTGATAGAAACTGGCACAATTAGAATAAATCCAGCCTAATGAGTGGATTCAAAGCAATTATCAAAAAAATATACAACAATAGTGATTCGTGATGTGTATTAATGTAGCTTTTGTTCTTGTCTTCATCAACTCATGGTCAGCGATACCAAGATGGGTTTGATGATCAAAGTGGTTGATGGTGGTTTTTTGGATATTTGAGTCGAAATAATCGGTATGATTGACTGGTAGAGATTGATATAAGGCCTGTCAATGTTTCGAGAATTGATATGTTAAGATATTGCCTCTCTTTTCTGATATGTTTAGGGCCTGATGGTAAAATTGTCCATTAAGAGGACAGAGTTTCTTCTGGACAATATGCTTTCATAGCTCATATGTATGGTGCTAACCACTATTGCACTAGTAATTCGATCAACGTTGTCTTTCAGAGGTGTTATATTCTCGATCCACATAAAAGAACTCCTAATCACAATGAATCAAAGCACACAACCTACCAAGGTAGGTAAAATTAATGCTGTTCATATTAGAATCTGAAATGGTGAATCTGGGGTCTCAGTATGAAATGGGCTTATGAAAGTTGTCATCAATATTCGAGGTAACCAATATGACTATTAATAAATGAACATGAACAACTAATCATGTCATCACCACCCAATCATGAAATGCTCTCAAATTCACCTCAACCTGGTACCAGTAGGCTATCCACGATATTTTTTGATTCTACCAATATCAATTACATTGTCTCCCTTTCAACTTGCTCTCTCCACCTCCAGCTCGATACAAAGGATCCAAAGGCTGAACATTCGACCTCACCAACTAGACAAAACAATAATATTTCGATAATATCAATCGATATCGTTAGCCGGTCCTTTGGATCCTTTGATTCACCAACAAGAATTGAAGTGGCCAAAGGCGCCATAAGACCTGCAAAGCTACCCGAGCAATTCATCCCATGACAGTGGGGTTATCGATGGAAGATACAGTATTTGTCTCCAAGGACTATTGTGTCCAGGAGGATTATAATTGAATCGATCTTGATATTTCAAGATTCTGTTATCAGATACAGTGTATATTTCAACAGCTCCATTTATGCTCTTGTTCAAGATCCACCATTTCATATTGATTCGATTGATTGATTTGTCAAATCTTCAAAAGAATTAGTCATGAGTCATAATTTCTCTGTGTTGAGTAGCTGTTCTATGAGCAATCAAAATACGAAAATATGATAAATACGGGACAATATTGACCACTCATTACTATAGTGGTAGTTTTAAACATTATCCATGTAGGCTTTGAAAGTATTCTCCAGAAGAAACTCTATCCTCTTAATGGGCGATTTCACCATCAGGTCCTATGACTATTGAATGAAGAGAGGCGATACATGTATTTTATCACACCAATCTAGATAATTTTGCTGGAACACCACTCTTAACAGTGAATCTCATCAGGTATTTTGATAAAAATATCCAAAAAACCAACATCTTCAACTTCGATTATCACATTCATCTTGGTTTTAGAGACCTATTCGTTCTTGAAAGAATTCGTAATCAAGATAACCAATAGCTGAATAATATGAATCACGTTGTTATTCATATTTTCAATGCAATGTTATATCTTTGGAAAGAGCTGCATCCATTTCTATTGCGTTAACTTCTTCCTCAGATCTCTTTCCATTATCAATGTGACGAATTGGACCAGAATAATCCTCTGATTTGATCATTTCTTTTCAATTGTTTGGTCATCTTTATTTTACTTTGTATTACCTGTGCAAGAAACAGGGAAACAGAGCAAAGAAATTATTATCATCAGAACTTCGATTTTCTCGATATCAAACGCTCTAAAAAGAACAAAATAGTTTCAACTTCCCACTAATAGCGATTACTAGGAGATTTTCTCACTGCCAAAAACCGAAAGATTATAGACGAGGTGGAATTTTTCCAGTCAAAGATCACACAGGATAAAATGAAACTGAATCAAATTGAACTCGATCAAACAGTTTAACATCTCTCAATAAGGTTAAAATTTTTCGATCACTTAGATCTCAATAATCTGGCAACATATCTAGAATTATTTCGGGCTCACCTTTTATTGCTTCCGCTTTTAGTGATTTCATTTTGGACCCATACACAATCGACTTCGAGCTGTTTTAAAAACTAAAACTTATCCGAGGGATATTTTCACAAATTTTTTGCATTCTTGTATTAATATTCACTGATATTCAAAAATTTATCTTGGACTATTGATATAAGCGAAGCAATTGATGAAAAATTGTGAAAAAAACCATCAAATACCATTATTTACATATCAACGCGAGTGGTTAACCTAATCTTCATCTACCAACGCAAGCTTGAGCTCATCCCAACTCTTAATTCTCAGTATTGAACATCCCTAGCCATACGATACATGTGTTCATATCATTATACACATTTGAGCTACACATCTACACATTGACCTACATATGACACTCATATTTTCAGATGAGACCTCATTTTCAGCATTTTTTCTGTGTTAAATGATCCTTCTCTTATGAGAGATGAACCTAATCCTTTTTTGTCAATCCAGAGTAGAATGAAACAGTAGTTTTCAGCATGAATATAATTAGCCCATACATCAATTTCAACTTTTTTCTCACTGGCAACAGGGAGAGAGAAGGTATTGAGATTCAATTAACTTGATCTCAATAAATATAAATATTAAGAGAATAACCGAACATGTCGAAGCTACATATTTCCTCAAACTAATCGTACGATCGAGCAATGATCACTGAGGTAAACAATTCATATCCGTGAAGTTGTATTGAATATGTTTCTTGGGCATCGATGTTCAGATCTGTTTCAGAACTGCTCCATTCTCTTCTATTCCTGTCTCTTCCATTACCCTCTGACTGTTTTCCCAACTCTATGTGGATGAAAAATTCCTCACCTCTGAGAAACTAAGTATACCCACTTGATTTGATACGCGTTTTTTTCTGGTACAGTTAAACATTCCTCAAAGGTGAGAAGATCATATTCTTGCTAAGAGATATCGATGTTTTCCAACTAAGAGAAAAATTTGATCAAAATTGAAGAACAAGTGCATAAGAAGAATTGTCTAGACTTAATTTTTTATCAAGCCTACAGAAAATGTTTTTCCAGACATCGATCGTATGATTTCACGGATTGCTTACCATTGCATGATAGCCTCCGTTAGTTGCGAAAGGAAAGTAACCGTGATTGATTGCTAATGCAATTCACCTGAATTTCTCTCGAGTTAAGTTAGAAATCAGGGTCCGAACCGTTTTGCTTGAGCAGTTGTTACTGATCTCTCGATCGACATTTTTTCTTGGCTAGTGAATTTCGATCTCTTCAGAGTAAGGTTAAAAAAATTTCGGAGTCACTGAGCTAATAAAGTACAGACAAACTTCTCGTGGTATTGATCTTCACAATTAGGTGAGAATTGATCAAAATTCTCATCCTCGAAAATAAACATCAACAATCAAAACAGAAATTGAAAATAATATGGAATGTCACGTTATCATCAGATAGACCACTGAAAGTTAGCAAAATCTAATTCACTCGATGATACTTAATTTGAGACGAAATAATGGATCAACAAGAAAGTTTCCAAAATGATCATGAAAAACTCTTCTATCATGATGAAAATTTGTGAGAAAGGAGTTTTTTCACTGCATGGATCTTAGTGAAATATTTTTACGGCTTAAAACTTTTTTTTCCAGGAAAATTCACGTCACTTTACGAAAAAGGTTATTTCATGTTTTAACTGACCTCATAAATTAAAACGTCTATTGAATTTGGAGATTTTTTCTGAGCTAGAAGTTCAAAAAGTATTCTCCATGCATGCAAAAAATCGATCATCTGAAAAAATTTAAGACAATACTCATTCTCCATGAGAAAAGTGCCTCCTCTTTGATTTTGATTATGCTATCTTATCAGGTGTAGTCAAGTGTGATCAGACCAAAAATCTGGATCAGAACTTCTCATGACTCATACTCTTGGCAGTATAACCATTCTTTCCATTTCAGACAGAAATCATCATTTTGAAATAAAAGTGGTATCATATATTTTTTTAACAAATGTGTGATCAGATGAGGTATGAGCCATCGGCCCAACAATGACGATTCTGAGCAGGTTTCAGCGTTCAAAATAGAGTTGCATGTAACTTGGGTGCATAGAGTCCAACTCTTTCATCTGAAGTTCGATATTTACCACAGGAGAAGTGATGAAAAGAACCAATCCATCAAGACCCCATAAAGTTCCACTCGCCTCCAAATGAGCTAAACTCGGCAGGATTCAGCAATATTTTAACAGTTTACCATCTCTGTCAAAGAAGTCATACTCAAGTCTTAGTTGAACGCTCCTCTCATCCGATCAGAGTGTGAGATTAATTAATTAATAATTAAAATTAATTTGAAGTATGAGAATTCTCTATCAGAACAACACAGAGCAATCAGGTATAGGCTCCATGATCGATATCTCTAGAAAGGTTCACGGAAAATGAGTTCGAATTTCAGAGGAATTTATATTTTTCCCGATCGATAGTATTTTTCATGATAGAATTAATGCCGAAGTCTTGGATGAAACGAGAAACTCTCGATCAAGGACTCAAAAATGGATTCGAGAATGACAGTTTATTTGAAAAGCTGCATTAAAATTGAGCCATTAGATTCAGGATTGGTAAGTGGTGATGTTAACACTAAATGAAGCTAAGGGTAGGCTCGATTCAACTGATCGTTAACTGAATCGAATGTCATGATCAGATTAGCTCTTAACATATTTTTTGACTAATCTCTCGAGTATTTTCTCTGCGTATCCATCATCGCCAAGCTGACCAGTGAAAAAAGCAGTGGCAATACTTTGGTAAATCGCTACATCCTGTGGATTTTGTGCCCATTCATGTCCCATCAAGTCAGTTTTGGTTAGTTTAGCGATGGAACCTCCAATTCCCGCAGGATGATACTTTTGGGTGAAATAATTAACGAAACCGTCTGACTGGGTGGACGATATCACTGTAGAGAAAGGAGTATGTCAATGCGATTATATCAAGATTTTCTGATATGAATACATACCAGGTAAGAACGCAATCATACTGAGCAAGAGGATCACTTTGATGTTCATTTTTTTGAGTTTTCTTCGCTTTTGCGGTCACTTTGAAAATTACTGTATGGTGATATTGGATGACTTATTGTTAGCACCAAAGATAATCTGTATCTATGAGCTCGCTGGAAAGTTAAATACCTTTTTATACCTTCCGAAATTGTCTACGCTCAAACTTGCGATATTCACGCGCATGCTATGAAGGCCATTATCAGTACAACGAAATTCGCTGAGCGAATGTCGAAATCTTAATAGAGGAGGAGATTCACTACCGATGGTCTGATTTACAATGATCTTCGTTGTTGCTGAAACGTATGGTTTCGAATAATCTAAGGAAAATAGATCAAATGTTATCATTTTTGAGAGTTCAAAATAGCATTCCTTTCTCAAGATACGAGGCCACAAAATCGAAGTTCTCTCACAGCTGACTGCAAGTTACTGGCACTGAGAAATTCTCAGACCAGGAAGAATTTCTCGATCTGAGCTTCCAGAATATTAATACATAGGGGCAAAGGAACGCTAGGGAGAACTGATCTTTCTGATCCTGGATGCTGAGGTCAGTCTTTAGCTGAACCTTCTCACGAAAATATGCGAAAAACACTTCTGGCTTCCAGACGCGAGCAACATTTGGCACTTGGCTTGAGCAGAATAAAGTGACCGGAAAAGAGAGAGAAAACGTAGACAAAGAGCATATGCATAATCCAATAATTGATCGTATCCATTCGATGAAAAGAAATCATCGGAGAGATTGAAAAGTTTGCTCACAAAATTAATTGTAATTTAAGCGTGGATGCCAACCTCTTCAAATTAGCAATGAGTTTGCAAGTGATCAATTTTTTCTCATCATTGGGATCAGTCAATCTCTCCTTCCAGTGATGTACAAATCTTCATGTGTGTCTTCTTGTTCGGTCTGAATGTTCACCTCAAGGAAAATTCACCGAAAATCTACAAAAAAATAGCTTAAAATTTCAGGTATGATTCGTATTCATTGAAAACGTTGTCAATGCATCATCGTTGATCGAGCTTGAGCCTCAAATTTATTCATCTTTGGAATTGTTAAGAGATCCTCACTTTTTTTGGTAATCAGTCGTTGGATTATTTTTTTGTATCTTAGAAAACCAATTTGTAAGTCATCGAAGAATCAGAATAGCTTTAATTGCTCATGTATGTCACTAGTAAATATGAAGTGGGCTTGAGGAAGTTAGGTAAAGAGTGTCTTCACAGTCATCTCTTAAACAGCAAGAATCGATGTAGAATGGCTATGGTCAAGACACACTCTTCCATTATGGATTAGGATTTATTTTCAAGTCTTCATCAATCGCACAGTGATGGCTTGTTTTGAAATTTGTCTCAGAACGAACTTGAAAGAGGTTATATGCAAGTCAAAATCATTCTAAAATGAAAAAATCTTGCTCTGATCATAATCAAAAAATGAAAAATCAGTGCAAAACTAAGCTTTTTATGGAAAAAAAATTCCAATTATAATGGTCAAATTCCATAAAATTCATCAAATGTTGCCAGAGATTGAATTGGGATAAAAGAGAAAAATAGAATGAATTTTCAGTTCAGCATCAAATTAAAAATTAGAAATACGCATCTCGATCATCTAATCTTAACTGATAAGAAACAACAAGAGTTCACATCTAGGAGCGCTTGATGATAATTATGTAGATTATTAATTATATTAGATACATGATATTTCCATAGACATGTTTCGTGGCTATTTTGTAGTTAAATTTCACTTGAAGTCAATAACCTAATAATATTGTGAAAGATTGAACCATAAGAGATGTTCTTGAAAGTCTTATAGCTCATTTTATTATGTTCGTGATTTTATACATGTTCTTGTTCATCAACATGTTCAGCCGGCTTAATGCATTTTTTTAATCGGATCAAAATGATTGGAGTGAGATGTAGCAATAATGGCTCCTCACAATTCTGCCTCAGTTCCATGGGATTAGAACTTGTCATTTTGCTCATCATTTTTGATGCAGTATGAGAAATTGATGGCTAATTAGCATCTTTTGTCGATCTGTTAATATTAACATCTACATATATTGTTATAAAATCTATATTCATGTCCAGTTGGATAGCTGTAAGAAAGTCAAGAGTGCTCAAGAGTGTTCAATTCGTAACGAACGTTGTTGCTTTTCAATGTGTCTTGGAATGAAAATTCTGACGATCTTTCTTTGTTCAGCAGAAACTAACTACAATAGGGATGTATTACATGTCATAGAGGGAACAATCAAGAATGCTGATTTTTCTGATCCTCCTGTTGGAGATGCTGAGCTGAGGTAAACAATATACTCCCAAAGTTGTATTGAATATGTTTCAGGAACAACGATGTCTAGATCTGCTTCAATCTGCTCCGTTCTTTTCTGTTCCTGTCTTTTCCGTACTTCTCTGACTGTTTACCCAACTCCATGTAGATAAAAAATTTCCGGCCCCTAAGAAACTGATTATTTCCAACTTCTTCGATACAGGTACTACTTTTCTGGTGCAGTCAGCCATCCCTCAAATCGTAGACGAGATGATCTTATTTCAATAGATATTGATGAATATGAGATAACGATGTTTTGCAAATAAGAGAAGAAGATGATCAAAATTGCAATTGATTAGGCAAAATGGGTTAGAGTTTATTTTTCATCTAATCTGCAGAAAATATTTTTCCAGACACCAATCGTTCGCTATATATCATAGCCTTGTTCAATAGTGGAAGAAAAGAAACGGTGATTGATGGATGAAACAATGCACCTGAATTTCCTTCGAGTTGGATGAGAAACATAGTTGTTACTCACTTCTCGATCGACTTTTTTTCTTGGCTAGTGAATTTCGATCTCTCAACAGTAATATGTACTAAATCTCTGAGTCACTGAGTTAATAAATTACCGACAAACTTTTCATGGCATTGATCGTTACAATCAAATGAGAATTGATCAAAATTCTCATACTTAAAAATAAAAATTCACAATTAAAACAGAAATTGTAAATAATATGGAACGTTCCCTAACTTCATCATCGAAAGGACCATTGAAATTGCTCTAAATCTAATTAGCTTTACGGCACTTAATTTTAGATGAATTAAATTGGTCGATGAGAAAGTTTCCAAAGCAAACTTGAGAAAATTGGTCAATAGTGATGGAAATTTGTTAGAGATGGGTTTTTTTATTGCTTAGAACATTGATCTAAATGAAAAATTTCTACGGCTCAGAACTTTTCGTTCAATAGAATTCTTGTCTGACATAAGCATTCCATAGAATTGAAAATCTGAAATTGTTAGTAGATCATCACTTTTTTTCGGTAACAAGTCGTTGGATTATCTTCTTGTTTCCTAGAGAAAACCAATTTATGATCAAAGTATGGTTTTGATTACTGGAATGTCCCTATTAATGAAGAAATCTTCAGAAACAGAGAAAGTTCTTCAGAAATAAATGGGGAAAGATTGACACGATTGCCAAAAATACCGATCAGAGAAGTTTTCTGCCTTTAGACTGTGTGGTCATTTTTTGACCACCCTCGCTCAAATAATGTCAGATATCCTTACCTTTTTTTGGAGAGCCTCATCCGTTTTTAAATTCTTCAATATTACCTGAGGTTGGATTCAATCCTAATTTCTCGGAGAGCAACTTTTACTTTTTTTTCTGAAACTCCTTCACTCAATTCTGAATGTTTCTCTTCTCAATCTTTGATGACTGTATCATATTAGGTTGTCTCATAAGTTCGTTCGTTCGATAGGGAAATGAAGAGATAGAACAATTTTTTCGACGGATTTAGAAAAATTGATGCTTTAATATCGAAATATCGGAAGAAGGAGAGTTTGAGTTGTCTGAAAATCCAATTAGAACTTGATGAGTTTTTGCATCGGAAATGACCATTATTTTCTGTTCTAAGTGGGCTAATTTTTTAGAGGGAGATTTTTTTGGCAATTTTCTTGATAAAAATTGATGAAGAAGACTATATCATATGGAAAAATCAAAAAAAGCCACAAAACTCTGCACAAAGAGCGAAAACTTTCGTTTCGAAATTTTGGCTATCCGTGAGCTCTTTCACTAGCGATAAAAATTCGAATTTTTTTTTTTCAAATCTGATTTTTTCATATTTTCATATTCGATATGCAATGACCACATGGACAAAATTTCATTGTTCTAGAAAATCTGATTCATACCAAACGAACGAACTTATGAGACAACCTAATATATAAGATTTTGTTAGAGCCCAGGATTAACTTTCAACTACTCTAATAACTTTTTTTCACTATTAGATAGATAGATAGATAGATGCGTTGTATGTCCCATTATCCAACTGTTTGAATATTAATTTCTCCTCTAACAATTGAGAATTTATTTGGACCATGGACGATAGCCTGATTTGTTGACCATAATAATGAATGATTTCAGGGACGATAAAATGATGAAACTCGGTGGATGTTGATCTTACATTGATGTTCATATACAATGTACAATGTAAGTTGGACTCGAGAAAAATGTCTTCGTAGTCATCTCTTAAACAGCAAGAATCAGTATAGAACGGTTGTGGTTGATGTTTAAGATACAAACTGTTACATCATGGATTAGGATTTATTTCCAAGTTTTTATCAATCGCACACTGACGGCTTGTTTTAGAGGAAAAATTGGCTTCAGAACAAACTAAGCAGAGATCCTCATTATCATTAGATCAGATTCATCACCAGTGTGATCAACACTTTTCATATTATCATTGCTAGCAGTTGAAGTGCCACGTGGATCATAATGCCTATGAAGAAACATAAAACTTCTTCTAACATACATCTATGTACCAATGTTGATGACCTCTTCCATGAAATTGTCCCTAATCAACTGAACCGAAATCAGTTCTCTGTTTAGTAGCTTTTTCGATATTTTTCGATGAAAGATTATCTCAGTCGGATCATTTTAACGACACTATTTTGTTGTGAACACAGAATGATTTTAGTTGGACTTTTTCGTTGTCTAGCTCAGGATCATATCTTTCGAGAAGCAAGCAATCGTTTTATACTCACCATTTTCTTATATTCTTTTTCGACTTATCATAGACGTTTCTGAACCAATGCAGCAAATTCCGATCTCATCGATCAGATTGACTTTTGTCATGATACCATATCTTCTGCACTTCAGGCCTTTACTTACAAGTTAGTTCAGCACCGTTGATTGAGCTCAAACTACTTTCAAAGTTGACTTTGAATGAGTGTGTGAAAAGATCTCATCACTTTGGGTACAGGTTGGGATGAGTTTATCTGATAAAAATAAAAATATTAGAATTGGACAGCATTTGCTCAAAAATGTTGAAGATGAATCATTACCAGTTGTATTTCTTGTTGATAATGGTATCAGTACGAGGCGATAACTTGAGAGAATGTGTTTCATTGAGTTTACATGAATCACAAATAGAACTCGATTCTTAACCAGTCAGCAATTCAAATAACATTTAAAACATCTAAAGGAACTTAGATTCTGATATGCACATAAATAGATAAATAATGAAAAATGTTGACTAATTCCCAGAAGAATCGAGCTCTCATCTACACTGAGCATCTCAGCAGTACATGACGTGAAAGCGACGTAGTATAGTAATATGATATAATAATAATACATACCAAAATCATTTGTTCAGCTTTGCTGCGAAATTTTTTCGATTTATAATGATTCATTTTGCATCAAGAATGAGACTGAAGGATATCTTTAGAAAATCATAGTTGGTGCTGTAAAATTTCACACAGTAGTATTGAGAATTTCGGGTAAATGAACATCAAAATCACTCTCAACGAAAAAATAAAAATGCTCTGATTATAATCAATAATCTCATAAGATATTGCTCCAAAACTAAGCTTTTTGTGAAAAAAATACCTAATTATATTGGTATAATTTCATCAAATTCCTCAATGGTATAAGAATTTGAATTGTGATAGGGGTGAAAAATAAAATGAATTTTCAATTCAGTTCAACATCATCAAGAATAAAAAAATCTACATCTTGATCAACGCATTTTTGCTAGAAGCAGACAACCAGAGCTCACATCTAGGAGTGCTTCATGATAATATTCCCACAGACATGTTTCGTGGCTATTTTGTAATTATTTTTCACATAAATTCAATAGTTTAATGATACTCGTAAAAGATTGCACCATCGGAAACGCTTCTCATGGCTTTACTTCATTTTGTGAATGATCTTGTACATGTTTCCGTTCATGGAATTAGTTAAGTCAGCCTTATTCAGCTATCTGAATCGGATCAAAATGAGATGCAAAAACAATGGCTTCTCACAAGTTTGTCTCAGTTCCATTGTATTAGAATTCATTATTTTGTTGATCGTTTTTGAACCAAGATGCAATGAGCAAAATTGTCCTCAAAGTGATGGGTAATTTCCATCCTCCATCGGTAGGTTAATGTCCAGCTCGCTAACTGTAAGAGAGTCAAGACAGTGACAATACTCAATGTGTAACGAACATTATTGCTTTTTAATGCGTCTCGAAATGAAAATTTTGGTGATCTTTCTACTAAGTTTGACTGTTCTTTGTTCAGCAGAAACTGACCACGATCAGGATGTACGTGTCATAGAAGAAATAATTAAGAGTGGTGATTATCCTGATCCTCTTGGTGGAGATGCAGAGCTGGACAGGAAGAAGGTTTTCGAGGAAAACGGTATCGATAAGCTGGATCTATCTGTACAAGAGGATTTCAAAGCTTTTGCCAAGAAAGTATATGATAACTGTGAAGAGCTTCAGAACATTTTCGAAGAAGTGAAAAAAATTGGTGAGCTCGACCTCAAACATAGGACCAAACTGAGTGCTGCTTTTTGGAAAGAGTTGGCCAAGAACAGAAAGTTATACAAATCTGACCTAAAAAAACTTGGTAAAAAGCTTCCAAATTCAACTAGAGACAAAATTAAAGGTAAGCTTGCGAAAACATGGAAGTCAATAAAAAATTTCTTCCAGCATCCACTCAAGTTTCTGAGGTCCAAGAAAAACAAGTCTCACAGTGTTCATAAACGTCTTGCTGAAGTGGTCATCTTTTTCATTGTTTTAGTTGGTGTTATAACCATTGCAATGTTGGTGTTTTACCTTCTTCCTGTAATACTTCCACCGAAGCCTGTGCCTCATAATTAGGGGAATGGGACTGGAGGAAGATAGTATAATTGAAGTATTTTTCTTCCTCGCTGTTCAAATCACTTTCAGGATCAAATTTTTGAATATTGGTAACTGAAAAATGAAGAGAATCAGTAAAAAATTTGCTACTAAGAAGCTATGAGCATTTTTTTATTTGTTTCAAAGTTGGCTACCCATTAATCCATGAATAGAAGCACTTAGAGTGAAAGTAATAAGTAAGAATTTGAGTAAATTCCATTCTAAAGACGCTGAAGAAATGTTAGAAAGTTAGAATCTAACATGAGATGGTTTGAGGGATGAAGAGTCAATTGTCTGATCGTGTTTGGTTTAATTTAGTTTTACTTTATTTTGAATTATGATAAAATGGAAACTTTCACCTGTCCATGATCTCCTGTCAGTTTTCAGGATTCAAGAGCTCTAACAGTCATCGTTGTCAGTGGAAAGTTGAAAGCATTGTGTTCATTTTGAAGCGCTCGATACTGATAAAATAAAAATTTTCGTGATTTTTATACTCTGTTTTGCTGTTCTTTGCACAGCTAATGCTAAACAGAGTAGAGATGATCGAACTTTCGATGAAATGGCCCAATCAAGCGATTACTCTGATCCGATTGATAACGATAATGAACTTGATCGAAAGAGGTCTGGAGAAAAAACTGGTATAAGTAGAATGGATCCAGACCTAATGGAGGAATTCAAAGCCATAACTGGAAAAATGTACAACAATAACGGTTCATATTATATAGCTATTGTTGATAATGATAGAGAATGTCTTCATGAACGCACAGTCAGTGGTAACAAAATGGGTATAATGCTTAAAGTTGTTGATGGTGGTTTTTTGGATATTTGCATCGAGATAATCGGTAAGATTGACTGGTAGAGACCGATATAAGGTCCATCAATGTCTCGAAGATTGATATGTTGAGAAATTGCTTCTCTTTTTCGATATATATGTAACTAGGACCTGATGGTAAAATCATCCATAAAGAGGACAGAGTTTCATCTGGACAATATGCTTTCACAGCTTATATGGATGGTGCTTACCACTATTGCTTTAGTAATGAGCGGTCAACATCATCTCCCAAATTTGTTGTATTTTCGACGTACATGGAAGAGTCATTGAATAAATAAAACAAATTAGAAAGCATAACTCAATATTGCACATGAGGTTGGAATTAACCTGAAATGGTTAATCTCAGATCAATGTATAAAATGAACTTTTGGGTGTTATCATCAATGTTCTAACGAGTTATAAAAAACCACTATGACTTTATGAACAACTAAAGCTGACCATGTAATAGAGACCAAATCATTGATTGCTCTTGGTTCCATCTCATCGTGAGACTTGAAAGCTTTTCACGATAAATTATCGATTTTATCAATATCAATCGCGTTGTTATTTTTTCCTCTCAATTTACTCTTTTCATTTCCAGCTCGATACTCAGGATCCCATGGCTGAACCTCTGAATTGCTAAATAGACAAAACGCTAATCCTCCGATGATATCAATCACCACAGTTAAATAGAATAGGTTAGCCCAGTCTTTTGGGTTCTTTGATTCTCCAACAAGAATTGAAGTAGCCAAAGGCACCAAAAAGCCTGCAAAGTTACTCAAACAGTTCGTGATTCCCATCAATGAGCCTGCAAACGTTGGACTCATATCCATATGGCTTACTGATGATCCTAAAATGAGAAAAATTCTGGTTTATGATATCTTAAGACCCCGAATCAATCATGGAAAGAGCATGAACATCTCGAACTCATTAGTCACCAACCTGAAGCACAGCCACCCGAAAAGATCATGGAAATTATGAAGAGCATATTGACCATCACAGGATTTTTACCAAAAACAGTAATAAGAAAGAAACAGATTGCTGGTCCGAAGCTTCCTACATTTTTTGAAAATAAAATGAATCAGGCAACATTGTATAAAAAGAGCGATCTCTAGTCACTATTCGAGAACTCTCACCTATTGAGTTGAATATTTGGCGAAGTTTTGTGATTGTTAAGTAGCCTGATGAACGTAAAGCATCGCAAATCACAGCCAGAATACATGAGCTCAACATGAAAAAAATGCTTGGTAAAGAAGAGAGAAGGCCATTCTAGAGAATGAATTATTGATAAATATATTGATATATAAATATAAATTCCATTTTGAATTGAGATAAGATTTAGAAAATGCTTACTGATCCAATATCAATATCGAGAACGGCATTGATATATTCTGGCTGTTGAGAACTAACGATGTAAACGTTCCACCAGGCCCCTATCTGAGCCAATATGATTGTGTAAACTGGAATCGATGTGAATATACTTTTGAAGGGTAATTTTACCACCTAGATATAAGTGATTGATAAAAATCGAAATCAAATGAATAAAATTGCTGATATCATCAGTCTACTAACCTTTCCAGATAATGATTTATGTCGACCTTCGTTTATTGTAGCCAACTCCTCAGCCGTTATCAGAGGATGATCTGATGGCTCATCATGAACAAAATAGATCCAAAACGGAAACCAGACTAGGCCAAAAATACCAGTCAAATAATATATTGCTCTCCAACCACCCAAAAAGTTCCACATTGTAACATAACCACTCAAAGCTTGTGTAGCGATCATCCCAAATGAACAACCAGCAAAAATTATCGAATTTAAACTAGATCTCTCATTTTGGGGAGCCCATTTGGCCATGAGAGTATTCATTGTTGGAAATATGACACCCAAAAGTATTCCTTGAACACATCGTAAAATACAGGCAGCATAAAGTCCCAAATTGACCGCTAACGGAAATAGAACTGACAGGAGTGAAGCGATCAGAATTGAGGGTCCAAAAATGAATCGAACTCCATGAATTTCACTGATTCGTCCCGATGGAAGCTGTGAAAATGAGTATCCATAAAAGAAGGCAGCTTGAACAGTGTTTCGAGTTCGATGATCCCATTGTGGAGTGACATCAATGAAGTAAGATGTCTCGATGAGCGGATCAGTTGAATTAGTTTGCTTGATTGGAGCACTTCCGGTATCAGCCAGAGCAACAAGTGTCAAATTCACTGCTATTTTGATTGAAAAACTTATAAAAAATCCAATAAAAGTTATCAGAGTTATAATGTATCGGATTTTAATTTTAAATGCCATATTTCACTTGATGTATTGGAAGACAAATGATGAATTTGCTTCAATTACACTCATGTACTCATCACTTAATCGAGTGGAATCAGTGTGATGGAAAAATTCTCATGTGATGAGCGTCAATAACTCTAGAAAATGAAATCACTCAGCATCATTCCACGATACAATTCTTGTGGGAAAAAGGTTTCGAAAAATATTATCTGAATGGGAGGCGAATAATTTCATGATCTGATAATGTTCTTCATTCGTTCGATTTTCAATTCAACAATTGTACACTGACAGGAAAAAATACTCCGAAGTTTACCAATCTGTATCATGTTTATTTGGGCCTCTAGACAATCACATGAGTATACACAAAATGAATCACTTTGGTGATAGTAAGACGTGAATAACGGTGTCTCGTGATTTTTTTCGTTTATAACCCTTTGCCAATTGCTTCATTATATTCAACACTCTGACGAATCTGTGAAGTTCGTCTACTGTTTGAATGGCTTTCAGGGTCAAATTTTTGAATATTGGCATCAGCAAAAATGCAAAAAATTAGTGCACCAAAAATATTTATACCAGAGCTGAAGAAAAACAATTTCGCCCAATCTTTGATCATTTTCGATTCACCCACAAGCCATGAAGTTGCAATAGGAACCAGAAAACCTGTGCAACTCGAGAAGAATGAAACTAAGCCATTTATTGTACCAGCATAAGTTGGGCTCATATCCAAATTAATCATCGATGAGCCTACGGTGAATGGAAGAGAATTTAAGTGAGTCTATTCAATTTATAGAACGATTTCGAGTGACGATTTTACCTGTTGTGGTGGCACCAAAAATGATCATGGCTACATTAAACAACATAACAACTTTGAATGAATCTGTTCCAACAAGTGGAATTGCTATGAAACAAAACGCAGGTCCAAGAGATCCTGGAAGAAATTTTGAAGAATCAAAATTAATTTAAATCATTATCCAGCGCAATAGCATAGAATCTCAGCTATAAATATGAGAGAGGTATATGAGGAAAAAATTATTAGTTCCGAAATCTAACCAATTGAATTGAAAACTTTTCTCAGAGGAGTTATGGGAATCTTTCCACTGGCTCGAAGTCGATCACCGATGAATCCATGAATGAAAGCACTCACAGCAAAAGCAATGTGAGGTAAACTCGAGTAAATCCCATTCTAAAAGTTTCAAAAAAATGTTAGAAGCAATTTATCAATTTGAAAAATCATCTGACCGAGCTTATTTTCACATTTATGACTGCATCCATGTATTCTGGAAGCTGTAAACCGACAAAATGAACGGTCCAAACGCAGCCAATTTGGGCAATAATCTGTGCTATTACTGGTAAGGAAGTTAATATTTTCCGAACTGGTAAGCCCAATATCTGAGAAAAATATATTCAGGATTAGTATTTAAAAATCCATAATGTCGGTAGCAGAAATCCACTCAAATTCACCTGATTGAGTGCTGATCTATTTCTTCCTTCATTTATTTCTGCCAGCTCAAAGCCTTTCACCATTGGATGCTCCTCAGGCTCATCATACACAAAAATAATCCACAATGGAAACCAGAGAAAACCGAGTATTCCAATTAAATAGTATGGCAAAGGCCATCCACTGAATAATGAGACCTCACACAAATAGCCACTAACAATTTGAATACCAATTGTACCACAAGCGCAACCAATAAAAATTAGTGAACTTAGAACACTTCGTTCATTTTTCGGTGCCCATTGAGCTAACAAAGTATGCATCGATGGAAATGCTAGTCCAAGAAAAAGTCCTTGTATGAATCTAAGTGAGAATGCTGCCAAAGTTCCAGATCGAACGGCCAAAGGCATGAACGCTGAAAGTATCGATGCTACCAAAATCGAAGGTCCGAGAGTCATTCGAACACCGAAAAGTTCACTGATTCGTCCTGCCGGCAGTTGAATTAAAACATTACCATAAAAAAGAGCTGATTGGATCGTATTTCGAGTCCGATGATCCCATTTCGTTGAGTTGCTTTCAATTGACTCAGCTTTCGAGATGGCAACCAGAGTGACATTAGGAATAGACACTATAGCAAATTTTAAAACAAATCCAAGAAATAGTACAAAAATTATCACATATCGAATTCTCAATTTGAAACCCATTTTTCCCAAGCATCTAACTGATGACAAATAGATCACAGAACGAACAAATGAGATGATCCTATTCAGGCTCTCAGAAAGATAGAATTGCTGCTCATGCAAGAAATAACGGTGCATTCATGCTCATGAATAGGTTTAATTCGGTATCAATCATATGTCTTGGGACGAAAAATTTTGCTGAGACAATATTCGAACAATATATTCTACTCCATTAGTTCGTTCATGTCAATTTATGATAACACAGATGCAATGAATATCTGTAGAAGGTTTTTGAATTTAATGGACAAGTTTCGCTCAATGCATTGAGTCATGGCTCAATAATGGTGAAAAATTCCTCCAGCAATTGGCAGTGCACGTTTAGTTTTGGAATTCTGATACATGATTGACATAACGGTGGCGATCATCGAAAATTATTGCTATTTAGTCACAGTTCTAGTGACTTATCGATATGAACTTTTTGAACCAAATACAGAAAGTTCATTTACTTTCTCTAAGTCGGACAAAAAATGATAGTTTCTAGTTAACAGTATCAACTTTATTGCACTCTCTTTCCTCACCAATGTTGAATTATCAATAGAATCGAGAAAATTTTCAATCCATTCAATCGTAATCACTACTCTTAAGTTAAAATCCTTGACTAACAATCAAGCCACTCATGATTTCTATGCTACCAATCTGATGAACTTGGTGTTTGGTTTATGGAAACTTATGCCAGGCAGATGTCTTTGAGTGATAAATATCTAAAGCCTTGTGAAAATAGAAGATGTCTGTCAGATTGTTTCGGTTTTTACTTGATGCGTTGGTTTTCATCTCATGAATAACGTTTTTTAAAGACTAACGGTGCTACAGAGCTCTCACAGTTTGTTAGTTTCTGTAAGTGAAATGAGTGCTGAAGTTCAGTCTGGTGATCAGAATGACTTGAAACCAAATGATCATTCCATGAGAATTGATGATATTGTCGAAAATGTTGGAGAAAATAGACGCCATAAGAGTTCAAATTTGTTATACAATGTTGAGGATATTCCTCCCATTGGAACTACTATCATCTTAGCACTTCAGGTAAGATGCATTGAGCTTCAAAATATTTTCAACCAATGTCTCAAGTCTCTTACAGAACTTTGTCATCATTTTTGGCACCTTTTTGACGTTCATTTATGTTTTAACACCAAAATTATGTATCCATGAAAGTGATCCAGTTCGTGGATATATACTTTCGACATGCTTCTTCATCTCTGGACTGTCGTCCTACTTGATGTGTACATATGGGATAAGGTATTGTTTTTGAACTCTATGTCTCTGGATCAATCGATTTAATTAGCATGATAAGCCCTATTTGAAGTTTAAAACCATGATAAAGAGTCCAATTCGGATTTCCAAATACCCGTTTGCCAAAAAAAATCCTCTACAACTTTTTTAATATATTTTGAACGGTCTTTAGAATGAGCCCTATTTCTGAATACATTTTTGCCTGTTCTAATGAGAAGAATATAATTTTCTGATTTTGGGGAAATCGCAGATAGTTTAATTCAGATTTTATAATCACTGCTTTTTTATTTACAGGCTTCCTATCGTTCAAGGGATTGCATTTTATTTTCTTACACCAGTTTTGACTATGTTTGAAGGCATTGGAGATGAATGTCCTAAGATTCCAGATAATTCGAGCGTTGCTGATTTTCTGGAAAGTTCTGAATATCAAATCGCTTGGACAACTCGAATGAGAATAGTTCAAGGAGCTTTGTTCATGGGAGCTGTTCTAGAAATTATAATAGGTCTGAGTGGCATAGTTGGAATTATGATGCGCTACTTCACACCATTGACAATAGGACCTTTAGTTATTCAACTTGGCATAACGTTAGGGCCAGTTGCTAACAAAAAAGCGTCCGAAAATATTCTAGTTTGTACTTTGTGAGTTTTATATCAATTTTTCCATAAATTCTGGTCACTAATAGATCTATTTGATGCACTCCTTCAGAACTATCCTGTTGATTGTAATTTTTTCACAATATTTGAGTGGCATTTATATACCAATCCCAGTTCCTAGGAAAACTGCCCGACAAAAGCGTTACAAGAAAGTATATGCCTTCAAAATGTTTGGGGTAAGATAAAATTTCGAATTTTCTCTCAAAGATGTTCTTAAATCAGATTTCAAAAATTTTCTCCCTCTATAATATCTGAGCTTTGCGAATCTCTTCAATTTCTTCTTTCTCACTGTAAATATTTGTCTCTGGTATTTTATCCTCCAGATTCTTCTGTCCATCTTTCTGATGTGGATTTTCTCACACATTGCAACAATTTTTGACTGGTTTCCAGCCAAAGATCCGGGACGCTCAGACGCTATTGACCCGAAACTTTTACGCAATTCAAATTGGTTTCGAATTCCTTATCCATTCCAATGGGGATTACCGATAGTCACATTCAATGGTTTCCTATCCATGGCCACTGCTCAAATAACCAGTGTGGTTGATTCTCTGGGCGATTATCTAGCATGCTCCACCATCACACAATCTCCGAAACCTCCAATCCCGGTCATAAATCGAGCGATTTTCATGGAAGCTTTAGGATGCCTTGCTGGTTCAATATGGGGTGCTGGAGCTGGATTAACATCATTCAGTTCCAATGTTGCCGCTATATCGGTGACCAGAGCGGGAAGTCTTCGCGTTATACAAGCATTTTCGATTCTGGTGATGCTTATGAGTATGTGTGGAAAAATATCAGGATTTTTTGTGCTAATACCTTCGCCAATATTAGCTGGAGTTTTCATTGTCATGATAGGTGAGAATAATCTCTGTATTTCTCTCGGAACAATTTTATCTTTTGCTATCTGATAAGATATTGTGAGCTTTAAACATGTACAGGTATTCATGAGTGTATTTGTATTTTATCTCAACTGAACAGGCATCATGACGGCTGTTGGATTTTCTCTACTCAAAGATATCGATATGACAAGCCCCAGAAATCTTTTCATTCTTGGAGTATCTTTGATGTGTGGTGCCTCGCTTCCCGATTATTTCAAAGATGTCAATAATCCTACGATAACTGGAAATTCACTTTTCGATTCGACATTGAAAACTATACTGAACAGTGGCAGCTTAGTGAGTGGTTTGATAGGTTTTATTTTGGACAATACAATTCCCGGCAGCTTAGCAGAGAGAGGCTTAGAGTCAAAATCTTTGGAAGAATTGCACAAGATATCAGAATCTAAGTTGTCAAGTAGACAATTTTCTCAATACAAGCTGCCGTTCAATCTAGATAATTCAATTGGACGTTTTTTAAAATTTTTACCAATATTTTTACATTTAGAGGAAGAAAAAGATGAAAACCTCTCTGATGAGCCCAAACTTTTACCAGTGGTTGATGAGGTTGAATCTAAAAATGATTCCAATTTTGTTGAGCTAATATCTTGACCTTTTAGCTTACTTTTATTTCTTGTGTGATGATAAAATTTTAAATTTTCCTTTAAAAAATGCATTTTTCTCAAGTTTTCGAAGAGGAAAATGACTCACAAATTATAATAAAAGCATAAAAATGCTGTTCTTCTGCTATTTTGAGTCTCAATTTTTTTAGCATCTACAATGAAACAAGTTTACTCATGAATTTTTTATTTTTTCCCTTTGTTCTTAGTGAATTATAATTTATGCTAATCAAAAACCAGCCAACACACATACAAACACACACCTTCCTCATATGATCATAATCAAATGATTTGAATTCAAATATGAACAAGCATATTTTTCTTTCTCTCTCTCTCTTTCTCTAACAGCATGAAAAAAAATCGGAAAAGATGTTAGTTGGATACAAAATTGAGCCTCATGCTTATCAATTGTCAACAACACACTTTGCATGATGATGATCAAATTCCAAGCACAACGTCCCATGCAAGCTGCACAATACTTAAATGGTGTGTATGTGTGTACGTTATGTAAATGTAGTGGTGTGTCTAATCATCATAAATTATGGTCAAAATGCCTGATATCGATACTTTGGCACCACAATGTTGATGGGGGAGAAAGAGAGAGACGAAAATGTCAAGTTAACTGTACTTATTGGCTTGGATCACCTTCGAAATACTTTTTTCCTCCTCTCAATCGATACAAAATGTATTTCAATATATATACACACGAAAAACATTCACATCATGCAACTATCTGTCATTATCACACTTTAATTCGGCTCCTTATGCAACAATATACAATATATATATATTTGCGATTTATTAAACACAAGGCCATAATCAAATTCTTATATCCACACCAAACACTCGAACACTATTCGTGCGAGTCTCTCTCTCATTTATACAACACACAAAAGTGGCCTCACCTCGAAGCCATTCGTTTTGTGTATCATCCGTTATTCCAAGTATGCCAATATATATTGCCGCTTATTTACTGGTCATCCATTATCTTCAATCAAAAAAGAAAGAATTTTTTTTCCTTCTCCTATTACATGGCATGCAATAGTTTGGAAAAGTGAAAATGATGAGGAAGAAGAAGAAGCGAAAAATTTTGTATACTAAAAAGAAAGAAAGAGCGAAAGGAAGGAAAGAAGAAGGAAAGAAGCCCACTCCTTTTAGATTGGTTCCAGCTTACACAACGTTCTAACAATATTACAGAACTTTTCGCTCAATATATCTACATGGCATTATGTATGTATGTGTGTGTGTGTGTGTTATAATATTATCGTAACAACAAGTTTCCCTCTCAACAGGCAAGCCCATGTGTCTATGACGTTGAACCGCTCAATTTTTGTGCATCATCATAATAATAATTCCTGTTCCATGTGCATGTGTGTGTGTGTGTGTATGTTGTCCTTTCTCAACCCGCTAAAATTTTAGGCGAGATGATAAGATGGAAAAAATTAATGGCAAAATTTTCATCACCATGAAAAGGGGAATAGAAAGAGAGAGAAAGAGAGAGGGCTTGGAAAGAGAGGCCGAAATTTTGATTCAGCAGAAATTACCATGGAAAAAGGCAATGTAAGCCGAAGGAAAAGAGAGAGGGAAAGATAAAGAGCAAGAGAGAGAGAGAGAGAATATTTGATGAAGAGAGAGACTCTCCTTTCTCTCTCTCTCTCTCTCTCTCTTTCATTGCTTCTCTTTCTCTCTTCTTGCATATCTCTCTTTCGTTATCAAGAGAAAGTCTCTCTCTCTTTTTCTCTCTCTTTTTCTATCTGGTTTGGGAAAAACTTTTTCTCTTTCGACTGGATCAACTTGATCACGGTGATTCAGTTTAAGTGGAGAAGAAGCTGAGAGCTTTCTGCTTGTCGTGTGTGTGTGCATGTTAAATGGAAACCAGCATCATTTTGCTCTGATGATGGACCAAGGTTTAACTTCCACAGATCCACAGTTTGCTTGAAACGATACGTTTGTTTCTCATCTTGTTTATGTTATTCATGGTGAAGTTCATCTTGTCAAGAAAATATACATACGAAAACATTTTGTGTTCGTGTTATAATTTATTTTTTTCGCTCCATTACTCCAAGTGATCAGTTTATTCTCATCAATTTTTCTGCCTGACACAGAGACTTTTATCCACACTCATCAACACACACATTTGTTACTGACTGCTTTGTGTTTCTATTGTGTCACCACTTCTTCAATCATTCCTCAGTTGATCTCGTTAATTTAGTGTTACAATTATTACCAATTTACGAACAAATTTTTCTGTGAATCAAGAAAGTTTTTTTGAATTTCTTAAAGTGAAGGATAAATCGTTAATTTTTTCACAAGGTAAGTTGTAAGGTCTTAAGTATTCGTGTCCAGTAATCGAATGGACATTGCCATTGCGAGGTCCATTCGATGATGATTAGCATGCTGTTTTTTCTGTGTCCAGTATCATGAGAAAGTTTGAACTTCACTTTTATATTGCCTGGAGCTGTATTTGAAGTTTCTAGTTTTCTTGAAAGTTAATGAAATTTTTACTTGGAAAAGAGTTTTCCCTCTTTCTTTCTCTCCAACTTATAGCCACTTGTGTTTCTGATCATCATCTGAAGAATTTCATCAGAATTAGTTTTCCCATCAAAAAAATATCACCATAGTATGAACTTTTTTAATGAATGTTAAGTAGGTAGATAAATACACTGTGTGTATGATCATTACCCTTGTTGGTTAGTTAAATTTTTTCCTGCTCTTTGTCTCTCAACCCACTGAGTACACGGTCCTACCTACGTTAATTTTTTCCCTTCTCTCTCTCCACCACTGTTGATGACAAAAAAATGAGCCACACTTAATTATATCCAAGTTCACTCCATCATCAACATTATTATCATTATTATTATTATTATTCACAGACTTTTTATTAGTTGAGTGATCCTTGACAAGTAGCCACCTTGTCATCGGTTGATTAGTTTACCAAATAATCAATTGTTTTCATCCACCGGTTTTCCGACCGACGGATACTACTTGATGATTCAATGCCTTTCTCATTGTGAGTCAACAGGTCTTTCCTCTTATGGTGACTGTACAATGTACATGTGAAAAAAAAAGAAAAGCATGCCTAATTTTCATGAGATAGAAGCCAGTCACAGTCAGCAAACTTCTCTCTTCCTCTATCTAAATACACTCATATACACACACTCATCAGCAAAAAGAAAAACTTTCATGACGATGATCAAAGAGATGACTAAAAACAATAGGAAATCCGATTGTGATAATGAATGGGCATTTAGATGCGTTAATGATGATCTGCTTGATTGCATTGGCTGATGATGATTTTTCGGTTAAGATGAGAAGAGAGAGAGAGAGAGATGACGAAGCTTTTGGTCGGTTGTTGATAAGGATTTTCAAAAATGAGGAAGGAAAAAAGAAGAAGAAGTAAAAGAAGTAAAGATGCCCTCAAGGCTTTCTTTTCTCTCCTCCTTTTTAAGATACTTTGCGCTTCGAACAAAAAATGGGCTTAAACAAATGCGATCAACTTTCCCGGTTCAATCTCGATTCCCTTCCATCTGATTGGCCCAAAAACTTTGCCCTTTGCCTTCTACACACGACCATCTTTTCTCTCTCTACTCTCTCTTCCAGCCTCTCTCTTTGCCCTCTGTATTCAAACATCTCTATGTGTGTTTATTTGATTGTGTCCCAAATCAATAACAAGTCAACAACTTATCCTATTTAGATAGCTGTCGCACTGATAAATAGAGTACATAGATTTTCCTTGCATGGTGTAGTAAGGGAGAGAGAGATAGAGAAACTTTTCATTGCCATCAAAGTTTGTGTGTGTATGTCCTAAAATCATATTTTTCTATCCCTTCTTCTTCCAGTTCCATCATCATGTTCGGCAATAAAACATGTTTCTACTCAATTGCAATCGCTGGTATTGCCTTAACCGTCCTATCAACTGTTGGACTTATTTATTTTCCGGCAATCATATCAAATAAGATCAAAGAGGTAAGTTAACCAGTTATTTGATTGAAGAATGAGTGTGGATATATTCAAAAAATTCTTCCGGTCCTCTCTCTCTTTCTCTCTCTTTTTCGCTACATGCATATCATAACAACATTTCACTTTCGCTTCTATCTCTTTACCCGAAAACTCTTCTCCCACTCATAATCATGGCAAAATTGAGTTCAACTAAAATTATCTTTTAATACTGGTTAATTTTTAACTGATATTCATCCTTAATTTTGTCCTTTCTTTTTTCTCATCTCATCTCTTCTCTTTTTCTTCTTCTTCTTCAGAGTCTTCCTCTCACACCAGGATCACCATCACTTGAACGCTTTTCGGTAGTTAAAGTTCCAATCACCATGAGTTTCACCTTCTTTGAGGTGACCAATTGGTTGGAGGTTGCCGAAGGAACCGCAAAACCTCGATTGGTAGAACGTGGACCATATGTGTTTAATGAGAAGAAGAGGAAAGAAATTGTGAATGTCTCCGAAAATCATCTCACATATCGGCAATACAAAACTTTCCAGTTCAACGCTAATCTATCGGTTGGCTCTCTTGACGATGAAATAACTATCGTGAATGTGCCAGCGATTGTGAGTTTCATTTCAAATTACTTCAACCGAACATTCCTTTTTTTTGGCATCTTTTTTTCCTTACCTCAACACCACACTAAATTCTGAGCATTTCCAGGGAGCTTAACCTGGAATGTTAAACTTTTTCAACCTCATTCCTCTTGATGATTTATGGTTCATCAATTGAGGAGAAGAAATTCTTTTTTTTCCCTACCATTTGAATATCAATGACCTAATCCAAAAAAATTGTGTGCATGCATACTTTTTTCATTTGTCTAGGTAATGTCGGGACTTATCTACAAAAAAGTTGCCAAAAGTCCACTCAAGGAAACAATCTTGAATGTTGTTAAGAATCTTATGGAATCTGACAATCAAAAATTGTATACCAAACGTACAATTCGAGAGATTTTATTTGAAGGTTATGAGATTGGATTCATAAAAGAAGTGAAGAAAAAGCTTGCATCTTTTGGAATCACTCAATTAAATCTACCAGACACTTTCGGTCTATTCCTGGGAGTAAGTACTTTATCTTTTTATCCTGTCATTTCATCTAGCATCAGCAGATTTTATCGATTCTGAAAGTCGATCAGGATCACTGATTAGCTCCTGGGAACTTTTCATTCATCACAGCAGTCAAACTCAAAAATTTACATCTTTTTCTCTCTTCTCCAGAAAAATGGTACTCATGATGGTGATTTTTTTGTTGACAATGGTGCTGCTGACGTTACCCAATTCACACAAATACTGAAATGGCAGGGCAAAGAGTAAGTTGAGAGTGATTCATCGTGTTTGTATGTCAAGTGATTTGCGTATGATTCTCATATCTGTGTTTTCTTTTCTTGTCGCCCCTTCCTTAGGAAAGTCAATTTCTGGGGTAAAGATACTCACTGTAACCACATCAAAGGCACTGATGGTGCTCAATTTCATCCTAACATGCAACGAACAGATAAATTATGGGTATTTTCGCCCGAACTTTGTCGGTAAGTGCGGAAGTTTATCATCACTTTGGGAAATTTTATTTTTCTCACCTCTGATTCATTAGTCTATTATCTGTGAATTAATTTATTAACCATCATTTTATTCTGATTTTTCTAGGTCAATTTATCTTGAATATATAAAAGATTCTGAAATTAAGGGCATAACGACTTACCAGTTCAGTTTTCCACAGCGACTTTTGACTGCACCTTCAAGAAGTCCAGATAATGAGTGCTTCTGTGTCAAGAAGAATGATCCCATCTGCAATTACGATGGTCTGATGGATGCGTCTCCTTGCAAGAAAGGCGCACCAATTGCTTTATCATCTCCTCATTTCTATAATGGTGATAGACGCTTACAGAAGGGAGTTATTGGACTTAATCCTCGGAAAGAACTTCACTCAACTTATCTCAATATAGAGCCGGTAAGCTTTTTCCCTTTTTCCCAGCGGAAGCCAGGCAAAATTTCAGGATCGAAAGCACTCTTAATTCGATCTTTCTTGACGTAACTTGATTCTAATTCGGAATTGTCTTTCTCTTTCCCACAGAACACAGGGTTTGTTTTCGATGCCGCTCAAAGATTACAAATCAATTTAGTGATTCGCAATATCCCGGATGTAACGTGAGTTAAATCGTTGTAATCGCTCTCACAACGAAGCATCATTATCTTTATCTTCTCTCACATTCTCAGGCTTCTTCACAACGTTGATGATCTTATATTGCCAGTATTATGGCTTCAAGAGGTAAATTCATGACACTAAATTAATATTATATTGCAGCTCTAAACCTCATTTTTTTCATTTCCAGTCTGCCTCTATTGATGACGATTCTGCATCTAAATTCAAGTCGAAGGTCACTCATACCTTGATCATTGCCAACTCGGTGTTTGTAACCCTAATTTTCATCGGAATAGTACTCATATTTGTTTCATTGGCGCGAATTTTGTTGGAGCATCTTCCTGCTTCTCAAGGTTATTCCAGCCCGGTCGCCACAAAAATTGGGAGCACATGAACCCAGCCCACCTCCTCAAAGTCATTTTTGAGCTCACATGTTCACTCGACCTCCTATGTTCATGGTGCCAAATCACTTTCTTTCTCTCATTCCTATGAGCCATACTGTCTGAGAGAAAAAATTTCCCTCCTAAAAAATATCATCATCATGTGACTACAAATCTATCCACTTATAACTTTGTACATATAATTTTTCCTACCTTTGTAATTCTACTTCTAGCGAACAAAATAATTTTCTCATGATGATTTATACATATTCACTGTTTTCTAAGTTTATCGGTGCTTTTTAATCTTTTTAATCTCGGTAATCTTGATCAAGTACTCAACTGGCTCAAAACAGTTTCACATTTACCAAGCAAAGACAGTCTCTCAAAGATGGCTCATCAATCGATAGATAATTAACAGCTCGAGTTGATGAACTAGCTAGATTGCAATTGAACTTGATATCCTGAAAATAATTTTTTTCCATCGATAAAATAGAATTTATGCTTTATTTTGCATGAATCAATCAGAGACATGAATCCAAGATCATGAGAGTTCTCCAACAATGAGAGCGAATGGATGGGAAACTTGCTTATGTTCAAATCAACTCCTTTAGTTGGTTGGAGAATTTTTGGTAGACGTTCTGATTATGATTGAATCCAAAAAGTATATTGGTGAACAATGGATCCTATCGTCCATCAGTGGTGTGGTGGTGCCTCGTTTACGTTTTCACCAATCGGATTGTAAACCCAAGGGTATTTTGCAGGACATGTATCGCCACAGATTTTCATGAGTCTGTATTGTTTTCAGGTTCATAGAAGAGAAAAATAAGAACCAAAATTTATTCATTTTGGAAGGATAGAATCGAGAAAATATTCAACACATACCTGGGATAACCCTTGAATCTTTTTTCGCCAGTATATTCACAATCCGTGGTTCCTCCTGGCTGTGAACATGCAGTTCTGGCGGGTTGTCGAATACAACGTTTATTTACCCTCCTTTTGTAATCGTCAATATTTTCCGGATTTCTCATGAAGTCAATAACTTCCGATATGGTCACCATAAAGGCATCATTTAAGCTCAATATGTAATCCAAAAATTGATAAAAGCCAGCTCTTCTGTATTCATCGAGAAGCCAAAATTCGTGCATGAAAATGGGAAAAGGAGCTCGATTGGAATAATAGTGGCGACGAAAATTGTCGAGTAAAAATTTATAAGTAAGCTCGGTATTATTGGGATCTATGATGATGAGTGAAAGAGAGAGAGAGGCTTAAATAAATTAACAAATTCTCACAATCATTATGATTGAGGTATTGAATCGTATTACTCACTTGGAACACAAGCATCTACCATGGCACAAATTGTTTCCCATGGTCTTCCTTGATGATCCTGATTGGAGAGATGGTAGGGAACCATCGAAACTTCCCACAGGCCAGGATGACGATTAACGGGACATGGCTCAATTTGGCAGTCATCAACCATTCCATAGTCCAAAGAATATGGATACAGAGGTGGTTTCATATAATTTCGCACAGGAACCGAAGAATCATACAGAAAATTTTCTTCTCTCATAGCCTAAAAGAAATATGAAGAAAAATAAATCATCCAATCGTCACGGTTGATCGATAAAAACTTCATTTTCTCTCTTACCAGCCATGTATTATCACCGGAAGACTGTAGGAATGGAACTCTTATGCCTTTGATGTCATTGAGCGGAATTTTGGCAAAATGAGATAATAATCGCTTCATGCCACCCATCTCAGCTCTCCAATATTCAACCGGAGCAGAACTCCAACGATTTATATTATAATCATGGCTGATGTGTAGATGAAGTGGAGATGAAGAAAAAATTCAAATTAAAGATTCACATTCCCTATCCATGGTATCCATAAAGATGAGTAGCTGGCTTACCTGATTGAGTGAACACCAATCTCATTTCCGGTGCGCCAAAGCTCATGCACAAGTGTATAATCGGTAAAT
Organism: Brevipalpus yothersi; assembly: GCA_003956705.1. Taxonomy (NCBI): domain Eukaryota; kingdom Metazoa; phylum Arthropoda; class Arachnida; order Trombidiformes; family Tenuipalpidae; genus Brevipalpus; species Brevipalpus yothersi. The sequence continues at coordinate 31,251 of QZCP01000014.1, read as the reverse complement.
TCGTGGCTGACGAAAAATGTTGCTCTAGCTGGACACCTTGTTTCGTTATGATATTTGTTGAGAACTTGTTGGTATGTAGCATAATTTAACTTGTTAACACCATCGTCAAATGTGAGCATTACTAGTTGAGGAATTTGTGTGGAATCCAGCATAATTGGATTGGTTGATGGACAAAAGCAGCCAGGTAATACGCATTCTGTGGGTATACAATATTCGGCATCACTTGGAGGAATGTGGAAAATTGTGATGATGAACAGGAAACACAGTATTGGTGGCATCATTTTTGTTGGAAACATGTGAAGTGATGAAGAGAAGAGGACAAAATGAGCCCTCGACCAGAGAGCTGGTCCACTATTTAAATTCAAATTTTTAAGCCTTTAACTGGTAAAGTAGCACACGCGTCTATGGTTATGTACATGGTTTATGATTAATCCAGATTTGCCAACAAATGAATCCACTTTTAGGGCTCCATAACTAATCACAATGCTAATCAGGATTCCAAGAAGTACTTGAAAATTTTTCTGCCTCTCTTTTAAGCCTATTTATTTTTAGGATTTTCTAAGCTATTTTTATTATGACTCTTTTTTTCACTTTCTCTCTGATTCTGACCAATTTTTACCAATCACTTACTTAAATTATTGATAAAATGAGTCAAATTTCATCAGCTCCTTAATATTTTTCCATCAGTGATCATATTTATGATCGCTAAATTCTCTTTCTCGATTATTTGCAATTACAATTCAGAAAAAAATGATTGAAGAAAATTTTTTGGCCCTTCTGGTAATGATACCATAGAAGAAGGGAGAAAAATAATGATTGCATCACACACACAAAATTTGGACAATAGTCCATTGAAAAAAAGAAGCCCAATTGCACCTCAATGTGAATCCGATTTCACGAAAGTATGCAATTTCATGATTGTTGTTCATCTTATTTCATTCAGAATTTTCCACCATGAACAAGTGAGAAAGAGAGAGAGAGAGTATGTAGGGAGAGAGATATTCTTTCTCTCTCTCTTCTCTCTCTCTCTCTCTCTCTCTCTCTTCTTGGCTTGAGAACTTGAAGGCTCCGCATTTCATCCATTTTTAGCTCAAGACTCGGCTTGAATCGCATTGAGAAGTTCTCCTCCCTCACCAAAAGTTTGCCTTAACAAACACCGAAAAGTGGTGGAAAAAAAAATTTTCACTCATTTCCTTTTGCCTAAAATTCATCTCTCTCTGTCTTGTGTATATTCTTCCCACTCTTCCTGGAGAGTATCGGTAGTTGTTGGTTCACTTGATTAATCATTATCATCAACATTGATTACTTGTATTTATTTGTGTTGAGAAGATACTTCTGTGTGTGTGTATATATACCTTAAAGTTGTACATGTGAGAGTGTCTGTATGTGCTGATGTTCCCATGTTGTGATTATGGAACCTGGTTAAAAAATGATCGTTAACATAATGTGATTTCACAAGTTAAAAGCTTTTACCAAGAAAGAGAGAGATATTGTTTGTGGTCTTTTTTTTCCTTCTTCATCTCTCTCTATCTCTCTTTCTCTCTGTTGTTTTATCACTTTCTTTTATCGTTTGTTTTATTCATTAATCTTCCCTCTTAGTCATCCTACATCCATTGTAATTTAATTAAATAATCCACCAATCCATCAACCATCCATTATCAGAGTGTGGAAGAGAGAGAGAAAAAAAGAGAGAGATAGATTATCTGTTTGTTTTGTCTGATTAATTTTACGAATCTAATTTCGTACATCCCAACCGTATTGTGGCTGTGATCAATTGATTGTAATCAAAAGTGATTTTGTTTGTGTGTGTATATATATATATTTTAAATCATCAACATGAGGAGTATACCACCAGATATGCCCGGCTTGCCTGGTGCCGGTAACCGATCAAGCGGCCGAGTAGCGCCCAGAGATCAACATCGATTGAAGCAACGTTTTGAAGTTAAAAAGAAACTTGGCCAAGGAACTTATGGAAAAGTGCAATTAGCTATCAATAAAGAGACTGGCCAGGAGGTAATTCAATTAATACACCACATTCTTTCTCTCTTCTTTGGGTATCTCAATAAATTGAAGGAGCATCAACTAAGATTGCAACAAGTAGATGAAATGGTGGATAGTTTCATATTCCACACCTTACAGTGCATACATGTTCATACACATGAACGTACTTGTATATATATACGTTATTCAGTTTATATTGAATTTGATATTTAATCCGGTTGTGGACATGTTTATATACGAAATCGAGATAGTCAAGTTGAAGGTGAAGAAGAACGAATATGACAGTTGTGATGTTTACCTGTTGAATAGGCTTACCGATGGAGTGTGTTTGTTGGAATAAGATTTTTTGACCATGTCCTTGATTTTTGAAGATGAATGGCATCAAAAAAAGGGCTTAAAATACTCACTGATTATTGGGTAGCCCAAAAAAAACTATCGACATGTAGGGAAATTCTAGCTCAAATCCGTGTTAAGCTTCCAATACTTTGTCTTAATCTTTTTTATCACAATTCGCTTATTTTTTACTTTTCTTTCTCTCTCTCCCCATCATCATCTACAGGTGGCCATAAAAACAATCAAAAAGTCAAAAATAGAGAGTGAACAAGATTTAGTGCGAATACGTCGTGAAATTCAAATAATGTCTTCCATACAGCATCCTCATATCATCCACATTTATGAAGGTAAACACACTTGAGGATATCGACCCTGATCGACATTCAAATTTACCCCATAATACACCAAAGTATATTAACCAAATACATACACCCACCAAAGGACACATGGTTACGACTAGACATCCGTCGATTAACACTGATTTCACTTTCAGTCCCGTTCTTCTCAACCCTTTCATCAGACACTCATTTTCACTTTCCATCTTTTTGGTTGACAATTTTTCTCCTCCATCTTTTTTCTTCTTCCCAATTTCTTCAACTACATCTCACTTTTCTCATCTCATTTTTCTTTCTCTCTTTTCTTTCTTTTTTTTCTCCCTTTTTCTCACATCTCATGCAAACAGTTTTTGAAAACAAGCAAAAAATAGTCTTGGTAATGCAATATGCCAGCGGAGGAGAGCTTTATGAATACGTTTCAGAACGTAAAGTACTCAATGATAACGATGCTAGACGTCTATTCCGCCAAATCGCCACAGCCGTATATTATTGTCATAAGGTTAGTTGATCTTTATCGATTATAATGGAATTTTTCCACCCTACTCTGCTCTCCATCTCACTTATTTCTATCTATTATATTCTGTGATTCCATCCTGCCTCTCCATCATGTCCATCCTGATACAATGTACAATTCTCCTGCCAGTGTGGCATAGTGTATGTAGGCTCCATGAAGCTGAGAGAATATTTCAGAGTGAATAATTGCCTGATCAAGATTCTCGATCCATTCGGCTTCCTCCTTGTCATCGTCTCTCTCTCTCTCTCTCTCTCTCTCTCTCTCTCTCTCTCTCTCTCTCTCTCTTTCTTTCTTTGGATGACATGGAAGCTGCGTATGATGACGATGGTGTTTATGTGAATTCAGTCAAACTCGTGTGCAAAATGATGCTGCAAACATAACTGTAGCCAAAATCGTACGAATACTTTAGTGGTTAAGTTGCTGAAGAAAGCGGAAGGCGAATGAAATGCTTCTCTCTTCTCTTCTATCTTCTCTCTTCCCTTTCTTGTTCTCCTCTCTCTTCTCGAAACAACACTTCATCATTTCCTTTACTCCATCCTTCTCATCTTCTCATCTTCCCATCTTCTCTGGACCCCCTGCTTCATTTGCATCTCTTTAACAACAATGTCTAGTAGCTTCTTGATGCAAAAATATTCATCCTTATCTATGACCAAGATCAGCATCCTTCCAATACTACAGACTCTCTAATCGGCCATCTTTCCAGTCTGTTCATATATTTGATATTAGGGGCTCATTTCTCATACCACTTTGCTACTGTCTAATACTCATCATAACAAAATGCTATACTTTTAAAGACCGAACTGCTCTGAGCCCTCTCTCATTTTTAGGTTTCTATCATAACTATCCTCAAATATGTGTTCTGATGTTTTATTTGAGAACATAATAATTTAGTTTAATTTTTGGCGTGATAATCATGATGAAATTTCCATTCAAAATTCTTTAGAAAGTTTTGTTCATGAAAATGCTTCACATTCTATCTTTTAGCAGCTGTGTGTGAATATTTTTTCTATGGCTTAACTTTACGAGTGCAAGCAATGTTTTAAAGGTCATGTATGTGATTGTCGAAAAGTATCTTTTTGTTACCCTCAACTTGATATTCCCAGAGTGTGAAATCGTCATTATGATGGCGAGATTCCATTTTGTGACTGAATAAAAGTAGAAAAAGAACAGTGAAGAGAGAGGGGAGAACATAGGCTTCAAGAGAAAGGGCAAAACTTGAGACTTTGAGGTGGTGAGGATTAAAAGCTAAGATGATAAAAAGGAATGAATTAAATATTCTGTATTTGTGTTTGGATCAAAATTCGTTGTATGAAGATGTTCAGAGAATAGAAAAAGAAAGAGGAAAAGACTTTAACTGCATTTTGAAACACTTGATGGAGAAAAAGAAGATAGAGAGAAAGAGAAAGAGAGAGAGAGAGAGAGAGAGAGAGAGAGAGAGAGAGAGAGAGAGAGAGAGAGAGAGCAATCGTTTTCGGAGAAAAGAAGAACCTTCAAAAGTTCTAAAAATATTTAAAATCATCTAAGGAGCAAGTTTCATCTCAGCAGAGGATGTTTCGTGTTCAACTTTACAGCTGTAACTCATTTCATTTCATATCTCTCTCTCTCTCTCTCTCTCTCTCTCTCTCTCTTCCAACATCTTCTCTCTCTCATCGCTGTATCCGCTTTAGCATGTACCCTTCATTTTCACTGTCTATCTTATCTATTTTTCTTAGCATGATTGCTATTATTGTATGAACATTATCAGCTTAGAATTCAAAATATTTGAGAGTTTTGCTCTTTTGAGATTATTTAACATCTCAACGTTTTTTTTCTCATGAACGGAATCGAAAAAACACTTTACACCACTTTACAATAGCAAAAAAGTCCTTGAAAGTGAAGTAAAAGCTCATCGGTGTCAATATTTTAAGTTTTCATTTTAGCCAAAGAAATGTATCTCAGCTGATGACTTAACATATATAAACTGTTTTTTTCTTATTCAACCATCACTTGAGCTCTCTTGCTATAAGCAGCATAACTTATATGCATATATTGACTAATAGTACTGGCTCTAAAAGCCACTCAATTCCAAGTAGACTCATGTTTTTTCTCCTCTTTAATCCTTGATGATAATAATCATGATCACTAGATAGTAACCATCCTTTTTCCTAATCTCCACTGATATGATCAGCAAATTGATTTCAAGCTATCAGCAGAGAACAGATCTTATCAGTTTTTTGAAATGATGGGTAACTTGAATTTGTAACGTTTTTGCCCACCAATGACCTACCCAGCTTTAATCAAGAATGTCTGATTCTAGAATGAACCGGATATCGTATAAGAATGACGAATGATTCAGCTTGTCATCGTTCTATATCGTTTTATTTTATCGTTTTGAGTTGACAATTCAGAGCGAGAACTCATCTTTGAAACTATTCTTTGGCTTCGTTAGTTAAATCTTCAACTGGCAGTATTTGGTCAAGTTTGCTTTTTTGATGCAATTAATCGAGAAAGGGAACTATACCCTCAAGTAATTGCTGATGAAGGAATTAAAATTGAATTTCGACTCCATTCAACAGTATTCTTCTCAGAAGAATACATCCTGGGCTATATTAGAAGAGATAATTCTGCATTTTAGGATGAGTCGACACTTGGGAAGGTTTGTTGAGATAATTCTGGATCCAGTTATTGTTTGGAGTGATACCATAGGCTTTCATGTAAGCGGTGAAATCACGCTTATGAGGTGACCAATGATGTCCATGATGACCATGGTGTCCATGATGGTGTCCATGGTGATGTCCGTGCTCATGATGATCTGCAAGAAATACAATTGAGGTATAAAGTTCAAGTTGGATAACTATAACCCTCATAGGTCAAGAGTAGTCTCATTATCGCAATGAGCCAGAATTTCTGAAAGCATATCATAAACGTAACAAATAAATTACTTTTATGATCGTGCCCATGATGGTGCCCGTGATGATGCCCATGCTTATGTCCATGATGATGTCCATGGTGATGCCCATGCTTGTGTCCGTGATGGTGTCCATGATGGTGTCCGTGGTCATGCTGAAAAAGAAAATGTGGCCATTGGTAACATTTGATCTGGTAAGAATGATCAAATAATGCGAAATATTTCGTAGGGACAAAACTCCAGCAATCATTCGCTAATATAAGAGTCTTGACACTAGCCGAGATTGAATGAGAGGACTCAAGCTCCCTGTATATTGAAAGGACTATGTAAAAGCGACTCAATCGAGACAAGCGTCCATGGCACGAATCTCCTAGCTGTCATGTATATCGCACTAAATGACCATTGCCCAATTGATTGAGTCTTTATTATCACTCAGTCGTTGGGTATTTCAATTTCTATGAGGTTTCAGCTAAAGTGCTGAAGTGCTGGTGACTCTCCACAAGATACAGAGCTACTTACCCAAGATTCGTGATGATGATCGTGTCCGTGGTGATGATCATGGCCGTGATGGTGATGATGATCTTGTTTCTTATGGTGATGATGGTGATGATGGTGGTGCTCATGAATTCTATGTCTTCTAGATTCAGTACATTCCATGAAGAATACAATGACCAGAAGAACAATAACACACACTACAGACTTCACTTGCATCTTGAAGATTTGAAATTCTGATGTTGATTTAACTCGTAATGTAAGAAGAGCGAAGTGGAATCGATCGAAAATCTGAACGAAACAGACTAATATACGCCAATCTGATCTCCCAATCTCTCTTAATTGACACCGACAATTAGGTGTGAAAAAAGTGTTGACCATGACTGTTCATATATAATTTCTGGTATTCAACTTGAAAATTCGATGTTCCAAGCAAAAAATCTTTTCAATTAATCATGATCATGATTGTGTGTTAATGTTCCAGGACAAAAATGTCCAGACTTATACGGAAGCTCAAGTCGATTAACTTCGAACTCGAATTTTTTCTAACGATGTCTGCGCCTTTTAATTGAGATTCACCCAACAAACAATTGCATTCATTATGTGAATGTGAATGTATCAAATTGTCTCCCACTTTGCTCATCCTATTTGTGAAGAAAACAGGAAGAAGTTTAAAATCGTTGAACTCTTGAACTTCTCTGTTTCAGTTCAATCATAAGCCTCAGAATCATGATTGACAGGAATATTCATGATGATCATTCATCTTTACTCATGAACAAATTTCATCTACTCGAATTTGACAAGAAAATATAGTAGCATCAGTGAATAGAAAATGATACTTTTCAATTTAACAATAGCCGCTAATATGCCATGAAAATATTGTATGAAATTTTTCAAGCATTTTGATCTCAGAAAAGAGAATATTCAGATCTCACCGAATGTTTTTTATCTACTGCTTAATATTCCTCTCAGAGCTTGAGCTATACGAGAGTCCTCTTGGTGATGGGCTGAAGATTTGCGAATTGGAATTCAAATTATCCAGTTAATCAGATCAAGCTTATACTGATTAATAAGACAGACTTTTTTGGTACCCCTAATTAACACCTTTTCCCACTCTCCTAGTAGAAATGGTTATGTTGTGGAGGTATTAATGTCTACACACAATTTATCGAAATGTTGATTACATGTCTCACTTTCACCACATTTCCCATTCTGGCTACTCTTACAGATTCATTTGTTTGCCTCTTCTTTTGTTCATAATTTGATAACTATCATTTAAATCATCTCATGCTTACTCACACACTCACAGTGATTCTCTTGTGTAGAGAAACTGGCTGAATAATTGTCTCCAACAATATTCGCATACTCATCATTTTGGCTTCTTCTTTTTCGTTCCCTTTTTATTTCATCTTGCCTTCCGCTTGTGTGAATACATTATATGTGTGTGTATATCAACTTGCCTCTACCAGTAACTTTCCTTTTGAGAGCTTGTGAAAATTTTGCCAAAAAAACAAGTGGGCTTGTCGCCCACCGCCTATAAGATTTGACTCAACTCACAAGATGTATAGAGGACATGAGAGAGAGAGAGGAGAGAAGAGCGAGAAACACCTCGTTTATAACTTCTCAGAAATTATAAGTAAGATATTTTCATCCAAAAATTGATTCATTTTCATTGCACTTATGACGTCTAATTTCTCAAATAAGGATGAATCAATTTAAAGGCAAATGGTGTTATTCTATCAAGCTATCTATTTTTCTAAGATGATGGATCTGATCGGAATGAGTTGAAAAAAAAATTCGAAAAACAACTTGAACCATCACTCATTCGTTGAAATTTTTCCCAATGATTTTCATTGATTTGAATTTTTTCATCTCATGTACTGCAACGAATAAGTATCAAATGGGTGCATGAGAAAGTGAAAACCAAGAATGCTCAGAGAAACATGTTCAGTTTTACAGCCACTTATAGCATTTCGAGAGTTTAGCATTATGTTTTTAGTCATCTGACAGATTTTAGGAAGTTGATCAAGAAATTCTGGCTGCATTCTAGCCGAATGAAATGAGAGAGTCGAACTAATACACTCTCATTGCTCCATTATTCTCTTGAAAGCTTTTTTTCAATTGCCTGAGAATGATTCCAATTGATTAAAGCCTATTTTGCCTCTAATTGAGAGAATTCTGGAAAAGAATCCCATTGAGTCAGTAATTTCTCATCCCCTGAATACGAGGGACCACATGAACATCAAGGCTGATGGCTTCTCATCTTATAAAGCGGGGAAACTCTCTACCACAGACATTCCTAATAATATGAATCAAATGGTTTTGAAAGTTGCTATCATATCTGATTTGGCATTCATAGTGCAAAGTAAACTCAAGAGAATTCGGGAGAAAGCTCTCATCAGAGTTTTCTAGGTCACTTGGAGTGTCTTCTAGTTATTATTCAAGACTTTGCACACTGTAACATTTAGGCTAAGCCTTTAAGTGAGCAGATCTATGTGTATAATTGAGAAGAGTTGAAGTTTATCTAATTCATTTTTCTGCTCCTCGTCCAACATAATTTCGTTCATAAAGTCCTTGCTACTTGCAGCGAATAAATTGTTGTTAAATACAGACGAATGATGTTAAAGGGTTGTTGAAAATTTCTGAGAAGCAAAATTTTTCCTTTTCAAACTAATTCGATCGTCATTCATCTAGATTGAAGTATTCAGGACAAGGTAATCTCGAAGCAAGAGAACTTTGGCTCTTGTATACTTGCTAATTGATTTATGACTTTTTCAAGCCCAATGTACTCTTGAGCTTCTACTCTTTCTCATCCTGAAATCAATTCAATTTTCGACCATCAAAATTTTTCTCCTCTCAAGAATTTCATGATATTCAACACCTTTTTTGGAGAAATAACAATTCGAAGTGTTATCTTTGCATTCCTACACAATCAATAGGCCTCAGAGAAAGAATTGAAGTTCATGATTCTTCAAAATCTTTTCGATACATCATATTCTTTTCCTCCCTTGATCTTGAATCACCTTTGAGCTGATCAAAAATCTCATCTCAATTTCAATCGCGTTTGGTATGGAATAAGATCACTGACTTGAACCGTGAATGATGAGATATGATTGAAATTGGGAAGCAATTTGATGCTCAATTCGAGAAGGTTTTACATCTTTCTTTCAATCGTTCTTATTGTTTTCTCAATCTTTCTCAACTTAAATCTCACTTCTTTGTTGTAGGCAAAAAGTGAATACACCCTACTTGATCGAATATATACATCATCATGTATTGTCGGGTGAAATGTTTTCCTTCTTTTCCTTTCCATGCAATCGAGTGTTGGCATGGAAAGAATCCAAGATACACTTGCAAAGTGAAGATAAAAAAATGAATCTTCTTGATCATCATCATTCATGTGGCATCATTTTTATTCAGCTTATCTGTGTGTAGGTCGCTGAATTCGAGACCTTCAAATTTATTTTCAACCATGACCTATGGCTCAGTTTACCATGTCCAATGAATGAATGTCTTTTCCCTAACAATGAAATCTATGTTTGACATTGGGTGATGAACACAAATCGCTTAGAATCTCAATTTATTTGGTTGAATAATTTTTAACTCTCATCAGTGGCAGCGGTACTCAACTACTATTTCAACCCAGCTAAGATTTCTTGGAACTTATTCAATGATTCAAAATTTCCATTTGAATGCTTCACTTCATTGCTCTGAATGTCCTTTATGATCTTTCTATGGTTATGCTAATATGCAAACCAAGGGTACGAGCAGGGTCTCATTTAGACCACAGCATCTAGAATTAAGGAATTGAAGAAGATGATTCTCTTGTGTATTAGGAAATCTTTTCCGGACAGATAACTTTTACACAAAGGTCATACACTTGTTTTTTGTGATGCTTTCTTGGCAATTTGCTAAGTTCCATCCTCATTCTTGAAATTCCTTTACGCTCACCCTTTGATTGACTCCAAAAGAATTCAAGTTACACTATCTCCATAGGCTCTCATAAAGCTCTGTTCATCATGATTTTTCTGCAAACCTCCAAAGAGGGACGAGAAGAGGCATTGTTCTTGGCTTTTTTTGATGAAGTTCCCTATCCATACTTTGCCAAAACTATCCAATTATAACTCTGAGAATTTTAAGTTGTTAAATCTTTCATTGATTATTAATTCAATTTTTTCTTCATTTCTATCCAGAATAAAGTGTGCCATAGAGATTTGAAATTAGAAAACATCTTACTCGATGAAAAAGGAAACGCAAAAGTAAGTATGGAAATTGAAAGGATGGGAAGAAAATATTTCATAAAATCTCTTCTCCATAACAGATTGGTGATTTTGGTCTTTCAAATGTTTTCGATGAGAAACATTTCCTCCACACGTTCTGTGGAAGCCCGTTATATGCGTCACCGGAAATTGTCCAAGGAATACCTTATTATGGCGCTGAAGTGGATTGCTGGAGCTTAGGAGTTCTTCTATACACACTTGTGTATGGAGCGATGCCTTTTGATGGTAGCAATTTCAAAAGATTAGTGAAACAAATATCTGAAGCCAGTTATTATGAGCCAAAACAGAAATCAGGTTCGTTTTATCTATCAATCATTCGAGAAGGAATTTGCCACACCTCATAACTGCTTGTATACTTGCTGCATACGTAGAATAAGCTCATAACAATTTAATGCAGCGTGGATAAATCAGACTTTGTTCCAAGTCCATAAATTTACTTTATCTTTCATTCAAGATTCTAACTCTTGTTTAGAGATATTCATTAAAGAGATAATATTTATTCCTCTCTTTCTCTTCTACCTTACAGAAGCATCAAATTTGATTAGACGTCTTTTGTCTGTGGATCCAACTAAAAGAGCAACAATCATCGATATTTGCAATGACTGGTGGGTCAACAAAGGTTATGAACATTCATTGCTCCAAGTTGCTGATGATTTGGCCAATCTCACGCCAGTTCGATTGGATGTACTCTTGGCACTCGCACCCATCTCACCGAATGCTACCGAACAGGATGTTCAACATCCATTAAGAGAAGATGCCACAAAGAAGAAGAAAGTTAAATCCAAATCGAACGAAAATGTGCCTGAAGAAAGTTCATCTGCCGAAAAAACCGAGCCAAACAATATTGTGCCTCATGTAGATGAAGGAAAATCTGAAGAAGGTGAAGAAATTAGTGAGCCTATGAATCAAGAACTCTTACCCTCAGGCACTGTGGTGATTCATAGTCAAGAGAATAATCAAGCTCCTACAAATGAAATTGGTGCCGCTAAACGAACCGCGAGCACATCGTTTGCTCAAAGTATGACCAAAGTAGCTAGTCAAGTTCCGAAAAAGAAGAAGGCCTCTCGTTCAACGAATAATGTAGAATCAGAAGAGGTTGATCAACAGGAGCCTAGTTCTGATTATGAAAGTGTTTGCAAACCGTCCAGTTCTCAGAACAATACCGAATCTCCGCTTTTTGATGAACAAACTACCACAACATCTGATGTAACATCTTTACCGACTGTGCCACTTGACTCGGCATTCGGCAAAGATGATAACTTATCTACATCGTCACAGATATCTTCTCTACCTTGTCAAGGAAGTAAGCACGAATCATCCATCACTCCTTGTCAAAGTCCATCGAATGCTTCGATTTTAGAGATGGAAAAGGGAAAATCAGCAATCGACGAGTCAAAGTCTAATGAGCTATCAGATCAAACTCTTCACCCCATTACATCTTCACTAGAGCCATCCGATCAATCTTCCAAAGGGGAAAGCTCCAAGTCCAACTCTTTAAATAAATTGGAGAACTTGAGTAATACCGATCAATCCAACAAGATACAAATAGAATCACAGGTTATTTCTTCTGATGAGGGTTCTTGTACGATGCAGCCTGAACAGGCATCCAATAATGATGCACTCAAGCAATCTCAGCAAGAGTCAGAGACTGAATCATGTCCACAAACTCCAGAGGAGAACAAAACCAAGCCGTGGGAACGTCGCCCAAGCCGACCTGTGGGTAAAATATCTTACCCCAAGTTTCTCGAAAATTCTGCAGCACCTGAGAAGAAGCCTGTCCCATCCTACGGAAAATTGAATGATGCCAAGAAGATGCTCGAAACGAGGCGAAGTAGTATGGAAAAGGACAAAGAACGAGTTATACCTCTGGTTAAAGTTTCCGATGCCAAAAGAGTTTTCGAGCGACGTGCCTCGATGCCATGTAACAGTTATGCTGTTCGCCCGAGTGGAGAGCGTAAGGCCAGCCTATCCATTCAGGGAACTGGAACTCTCAGCTCATCGATGAGCGGGAAACCCGATAGTTCAGCCAAAGAAGGTTCGCCATCAATTGTGGCACCCACGAAAAAACGAACGCCTCCACCTGTTTCAAAACCAAAGAAAACTCCATCTCCTGAGAAACAGCAGCCTTCAGTTAGTAAACAACGCATTTCACCAGCAAAAGAAATTAGTGGTAGAGAGAAGATGAAATCAAAATCACCCGAAAAGGAGAGAGTTATTCCGTCTCGCTCAGGAAAATCTCCATCACCCAAGCCAATCCACACAAAAAAGCCCACAACCAGTGGTGTAGAAGAAATTAACCGTGAGAAATCTCCAACAAAAGTTTCGCCCAGTGTCTCATCGACAACTGCTATTGATGATGAAGATCGTAAGCAAAAGGCTAAAGATATAATCAAGAAAAATATTGCCAAAGCAAAATTGCAAGAATTAAGGCAATCATCAATCGAATCGAGTAGTTCTACCTCTTCTTCTCAGCGTGAACAGCGAAGAGGAGAACAAAGTCCTGAAAAGAAACCGCAATCGTACGCCCGTACACCACAACCATTTGTTCGTGAAGAATCGAAAGTGCCTACAATTCCTGCTGTAACTGAGATCAAAATTGCACCCAAACCTAAACTCAAGTTGAATACCGATGCAGCTAATCAGTTTAGTAATGCTCAAAATGGAACTCGCGGAACTCTTGCCAAAGTTGATCCACGCATCAAGGAAAATAAAACAGAAAGTTCTGCAACACCATGCCAAGTAGAATCTTTTGAAGTTGCTCAACCAGGTACACCTAGTCAAACACCATGCAAGGCGGCTCCAATTACTCGTAGTTACAAGAAGGTCACTTTCACCAAGGATGGAGCATGTATCACTGAAACTGGAAAAATTGTCTCTGAAGAAGGTGCTGATGGCTCTTTTACTCGACTTGAAAAGAAAAGTAAAGTCACTCATTATCCTACTGGTCAATCATCGACCACAACCAAATCAGAATCAAGCGAGGAAACTCGCACAATTCGTAGCTTCACTGGTTCAGGAAGTGGTGAAGAAACGCTCATAGGAGGCTCTATTTCACCTCCAATTAGTGCTATATCAGGAGGCCTTAAGCATTCTGATAGTGAGAGCTCATCTGGTTCCACTGATATATTTGATGATATTTTTGATACTTGGTCTGGTGATCCTATCTTCAATAATTTGAGTGGTCGTGTGAGATCCATGCTCAGTAATCGATCTCCCTTCTCAAATTTATGGGGAACCTCAAAGAGGCGATCAAAGAAGAAGTCAAGAGCTGAAAGTTGTGAACGAAAACCTGTCACTGAGAGTATAGGTTCATGGAGACGAACTGGACATGGAACTGATCAAGAATGTAGTGATACAGACACAGATACTGAGCCTGGTATAGCTAGTGGAGGTCTATGGAAATTTCTAAGTCCAACAGCTAGTTCTTTACTTGATCGACACAAAGCTTTGTTTTCTAGAACCGAATTAGGCAATGATGACTTTTTTAGTGATTTGAACTCTTTCAGTCCATCTTTCAGACGGTCTCTTAGTCGTGATCGAGCACAGAAAACCGCATTTTCTGGACCTCAAACTGCATCACCTACCATAAGGATGGTAATCAATCCTTTGGCTGGTTCAGTCAGTCGAGGGTCTGCCTCAAAAATAAGTCCAACCAAGCAAGATAGTCTCGAAAGTACTGACAGTGGCGGACAAGAGTACCATCAAGCTAGTAAATCCGGAGATCCTTCAGGTATTCCTCCCAGAGCTGAACATGTTCGATCTTATTCGAGAACAATTTCACGAGAAAGCACTGAAGGCCGACAAAGACCAGAATCTCAGACTCGATCAGACGTAGAGGATGGATCAGCTTCTCGTCGAAGAGTTGAACAGTGGTTAGGTATGGGTTCTGATGAGATTTTTGATCGTAATCACCCGATCAGCATGTACACAACTCTAAGGCCTCGTCAATTCAATAGATATGGAAGATCTTTAAGCTCTCGCTTTGGTAGCGAAACTAAAGGTGACACGGGTAGTCCTCTTGTTCAAACCCCCGGAAGTACTGCGCCTAGTAATATTTCATTCAATACCTCACACGAAATTCATGTGGTAGATCCGGAAGATGGGCGAGTTATATCTTCTTCCACATCTTTCCATCCTTCGTCGTCCAACCAGCCTGCTCGTAACGAATGTATAATACCAGTCGAAAGAAATGATTCTGGTAAGCCAGTTATCCATATGAAATTATCGATTGGTCGGCCTGGAGTGACGACTCAGCGAACTTCTTCCAGTGGAGAGATAATTAGAACTTTCAGCTCTACACAAACAAATGTCAACACAACAAACATTGAATCGGCAGATACGAGTAGCAATTCTGGCTGGACCAGTCCCGTTATTCTTCCAGAGAGTTCTTCTCTTCTCGAGCAACTGCGTACCCATGGATATCGTAATTTAGTTTCACAGAGACTATCTGGTGCCTCTAGTCCAGTCTCTGATTGTCCTGGTGAAAGTATGGATCAAAACACTAGAGAATCGTCTCAACAGCAACAAAGAACCAGAGGTAAGAGTTTAACAAAAGACTCTTCCTCATCAACTTCTGCAACTGAACACAAAATTCGTGATCGTAATTGTGATTATTATTCCTCATCCTCCTGTTCCACTTTCGACGTGAATTCCCTGCCAGCCACGGCCAAAGCCGAAATTATAGAGAATGGAGCATGGAAATGTGTTAATAATGATGAAAATGAGCTCACAGCTCCGGGTGATGAGAATCATCGAAACTTCTGCATGATGCAAAATGCTTCGACCAAATTATACAACGATACTAACCATACTACTTTGCGAACCACCAATATTAATAGCAATTATACTGATCAAAAAATGGCTCGAAGGACTGATTCAAGTCCAATTCGTTCTGATACTGATTGTTATAAGTCTGGTGATTACATTGCTCGTTATCGTAGAGATGGATCGCTTCCTTCCAGAGGGTCTCAGAGTAACGTCAATAATGAAAACGACCATCATAGTAATATTCAAATTAACGACCGTATTCGAACCAGAAAATATATGTCTAATAGCTATAATGGTGATAATTTAAAAATGCCCACCCCTGAAGCCCAATCCTCCATATCTTCCTATTCCTCACCACTCTCACGAGTTCGAGGTACACCACCACTACCACCTCATCCTAAGCCTTCCCTGAACTCTACTGCAAACAAAAAAATCAGCAACAATGCAAACCCAATCGCTCAATCCCGAACCGGAACGATTATAGGAGATAAAAATGTTTGTAATTCGACTCTGTTGAATGCTCATCATCAAGATGCATCCGTAAATGTTGCAAATACTGCTTCTGAGAAAAATCATGTTGATGAATCAAATGACGTTGAAAGTAATCGATGGTCAAATTCCAAACCCCACAGATCAATAAGTCACGAAGACGATTCATCTAACAAAGAAACTGTCCAAGAAAGAATTCTCCGCAAATCTTACTATTCCCGCTTCAATGATTCATCGTCATCATCCAAATTAAGAAGAAGCTCATCGTTAAGACGCCGATCTTTGATCGAAAGTGATCCTCGCTTCTGGGACTCAATGTTTGGCTCAAATTTTAGTGATAATGAACGATGGTATCACAATTCATCTGACCCTATCAAAGACAAACACGATAATTTCAACAATTCATATCATACAGATCAATTTCGATCGTATTCAAAATCTTATGAGTCTAACAGATCTACTCCCAGCTCTCCCCAATTCACCAATTCTAAGCCACCAACAAGTTCTTTATCCGATGATAAGTTTTTCGAACGTGTTCAACAGAGAGCTCAAAAGCTCATAGAGGAAGCTCGAGAACGCCATGCTAAGCTTAATAGTCAACTAATCAATGGTTTTCGATCGCTCGATCCACACACTAGTCCATCATCGCTTCTATTTGATCATATGAATGGGAGTTTCGATTCGTCATCTTTGAGACGGACTTCTTCATTCACTGGTCATTCTTCATTTCCACGATCGGGCTCTCAAACACCGACCAGAAGCTACAGCCGTTACTCTGAAAGTGGTACCAGCATGGGAAATAAGATGAATGGAGATGCCTATGAAAACGAACCAGACTCGAAAGATTACAGTTCACCAGTTCAAGTTGTGACCAAAGCAATACAGTTACTTAATGAAAAAGTTTTAAATGAGCCTTGAGACTCAAAAACTGGACGTCAGAATGATGTTCTTCGGGGGTTTCATTGATAATTTTAATACACTTATTACTCTAACTGTTTTCTTCCCGCTGGGCCAATCCATCTCCTTTGATGTCCTTCTTTCCTATTCTAGTCAAAATATAAAGCGTGTGATCAAAATCTCACCAATCAAGGGTATATTTTTTTCTACAATCATCAATCAATCAATAACGTTCTTAAATTTTAAGAAACTGAGAAGTGCACGGCAAGCGTTAAAAGCTCAATAATTTTTTTATTTGATACTTGAATGCTCAACATTCGAGAAGGTATAAAAAAATCTACGGTGGACTCATGTGTTTTAAGGTGAAAGAGTCGATGAAAAATGCGTGAAGATGATCCATAAAATGAGATTTGCTAGCTCCTTGGTGATTCTGAGGAAAATATTTCAGAATTTCGTTGATGATACAACTTGGAAACAAATGATCATGCACATTAGACTTATTTACTGTCGATTAGATTTGTTAGATTGTGCAACATGCAGGCATGCGGGTAAATATTAGTAATATGTACCTGAATGGCCTGAAACTCGACTACTCGTGTTGTCGATTGAATTTGCATCAAAGCTTTGCTTCCGCCTTTGCATATATAAAACTAGGAGAAGCAAAAAAACGACTATCAAAAGTCCTGTGGAAAGAGCGACCATGGACCAGGCTAAAGTTCTGTACAGGGATGCTTCGGCTGCTTGTTCTCTCAATGGTAAGGAGGCAGCATTCTTTCCAGCATATTCAGGTAAATGATAAGTCCAAAAGTGAGCATCTGATTGTCTTAGAGATCTATCTATGTAAAGTGTTTCACCGATTCGATAATACCGTAGAGATACTGGATCAAATTTTTCCCAATTCGGAAACTCATAATTTGCAAAGCGTGGAGTGTATCTGCAGAAGAAAGGAATAAGTTTTTATCATTGAGAATTCTTGGAAACAAAGAGAAACATTTAATTCCAAACTTACGAATAAGTTGCAAAATCAGACCAAAGTGTTGTCATTCGTTGAGTCATTCTCTGATCTCTGAAAGATTCTTTTCTCATTCGATCAATTTCAAGATTGAATAAATAAAAAAGCTCATCGCCATGGCAAACTCCGGTGTCTAGAAGTGTGGGATGACCATTCAGAAGTAGATTGACCATACTATTTTCGCCCTTGTATTCGAAGTAGTAAAAATTGACAGGATCTGGGGATAACAACCATATTTTCTGTTAACAAGGAAATCCCTAGCCAGTTGAATAAATTACTCACATCCTGAGGCAACCAATAATTTAGCTGTTTCATCGATACAGCTCAAATAAAGGGCATCCGTGGTCATCTGAAAAGAATAATTGATCAATTTGGTGCCATTCAATTGAAATACGCCTCTCGAAATTTATCAAGACACTGGAGATCGAGATTCAATAGGCCAATCAAATTATTTAAACTATTTTCTGGATATTTTTACCGTCCAGCAATGGTTTTTGTCGGCCATAGAGACTGAGCTACTGAAACTGTGTGAGACGATATTCTAATGATTTCGGTCGTTCTTGAGTTTAAAATCTCAAGTGGATTGAAAAACGAGAATTACAGTGTTCATTTGATTGGCTTAATATCTCTCAGTCCCGAGTATTTTTCAGAGATACATGAAAGGTAAGAAAAAGCTACTTCGTCTTACGTTGATGAAACTTGCTACAAATTGAGTTGCATTGTTCATATCAATATGATCGAAATATCGTTGAGAAATGACACGAATCACTCGATCTTTCTGAACACCTTGGAATGGTGTAGCAGCTTCCAAAAATTTCGAAAGCAGAACTCGCTCTTTGTCTGGTCCAACCGAATTATAAAAATGTTGAGATATCACTGAATGATGATAAAAAAGTTTTACCTCAATCAAGAATTGAATATGGTGCTTAGCTCAGTGAATTTCTTACATGGATAAAAGTATGATGTTTCATCTTTATTCAGGCCAATTATGACAGGAACTTTGCGCAACGGAAATGATGATAAAGATGTTCTCGGCTCTTGGGGAATTATTCTCTCCACTCCAACATGCTCCACTACCGGTGCAGCTCTTTGTGGAAATTCACCGAAAATCTAGTGGAAAAAAGATTGATAGTGTCAAAAGAGTAGAACATTGATTCTCAAGTGCTTAAGCTAGCTTACTTTTCCTTTTCCTTGAGTCCAGAGTAACTTCTCCACCGGCATAGTTCGCAAACAATCAACCATCACTTTGGTGTTAGCCGTTGGACATCCAACACTATCGGCAACTGCTTGGGCATATTCGAGAGGTTTCTCTTCCAGAGCCCAATGGCACAAACCAGATCCACTCTGCATGATGGCTCGACTGAAGAGACCTTAAAAAACATTATGAAATGCTTATCAATCACAGGAAACACTTTCCACACGATCATTATGACAGCACACAGAGGAATCTTTCTCTCTCAGAAAATTATATTTGCACTCATGGAAGCATCAATATATCAATACCTTGGCTCAATGGTGAGGTGATATGAAAAAAAACACTGGCCGCTCCAGCACCTTGTCCGAAAATGGTCACTCGAGCTGGATCACCAGAGAAAGATCGAATGTGTAATTGAATCCAATCGAGGGCCATTTTTTGATCATAAAGACCCCAATTTCCAGCGGCACTCTCATCCTCAGTGCTCAAGAAACCTTTTTAGAAACAAATAGTCGGTCAAGAGAGGTAGTGGGGAATTTGATTTCTATTCTTACCAAGAATTCCAAGTCGATAATTGAAAGTAACTAGGATTACTGGTTTCTCCATTAATTTATCGGGACCGTAAATTGAGCCATCTCCATTTTCAAAGCTTTCTGCATGAATGTAAGCCATAACAGGCAGTAAACCACCAGTTGTATCCCTTCGCTATGGGCATGGAGGAGCATGAGTGAATCATAAGTAGTTGTATTAGAATGTTAGAGTGTTGTAATAGAATGCGGATCGAATCTGATCTAAGATCGTTGGCTAGTTTACTTTCATGCATAAATTTCGAAACTTTTTGTAAATTTTCGAAAAGTTTGAACAAAAACTTGCCCCACAGTATCTTGAATCAGAGACTTCCCGCAGAATTTGATAAAATCTGTTGTTCTCGAACGCTTGTCCAATCTCATTGAAAGCAGCGAGAGTCTTATTGCTACTCAATGCTTGATCTATGAATATTATCATCCTACTACTCTCATGGGAAACCACAGAGGTTTCTAATATTACCATCAATGCTTTCACATGAACATAAATTAAGAATTTAGAATACCATGGAACTAGATAATCGAAATTGTGACAGGACGTTTTTCATGCATTTCAACTCTTTTCTCTTCTCTCTTACACTAACCAAAAATTGCGTCAACTATGCCATTCTGTCTGGAGGTTACTTGTCCTAAAATTTTTCGAGCATGTCATTGTCCCTAGGTGAATAGCAGAGATAGAGAAATTCATCATTGGAAATGCATGGTTGACACACAATTGAGGGAAACATGAAGAGTGGAAAATTGTAAAAGAAATATTCAACTTCATCGTATGCCACTAAAGTTATGATTCCTGGCGTAATGATCATAAAAAAAGGCTAACCTTGACGCTGATTCGATGATT
This sequence comes from Brevipalpus yothersi, assembly GCA_003956705.1. NCBI lineage: Eukaryota > Metazoa > Arthropoda > Arachnida > Trombidiformes > Tenuipalpidae > Brevipalpus > Brevipalpus yothersi. Next base: position 10,624 of record QZCP01000014.1, on the reverse strand, counting down.
TGTAGTATTGAGTGATGCTATTGCTTTGAGTGAGATCAACAATAGCGATACAAGCACATGTAAATCTATTGAAATGAAGCCTCAACAACTACTACTAAATGTTGGCTATTTGTTCTCACTTATAGCAAGAGAAAGAATTGATTCACTTTGACTTGGGAAAAAAGCGAAAGTTCTCGTTGCAAAGTGATCATCAATCAAAGATGAGTGATAAAAATCAACTCACATCAACATATGGGACGTATACGTTCATGTAGAGGCAATCTTCCTGTCCATATACTGTTCCACGAGAATCGAACTGGGGACATCCAGGTCGATATTGTCGGAATGTACCAACTCCACGCCATCCTGGGTGAGGCAAGGGTTTCTGAAAAAATAGAAAAATAGGAAGAAAAAAAGTTGACCAAAGAGTCAATAAGCGAATTGTTTCAATCAAAGTTTATTTTTAGGTGGTTGAATAGAATTATTGATATTTTTTGAATAATCTGTGCTATTCTTGTTCCTTTTGGTTTTCCGAAAAAAGTGATAAGGATCAAATATCAAAAGTAGATATGGTCATTGATGCCAAATGGCATGCAATTTCGTTGTCATATAAGCATCCAGAGCTAATGCCAATCAGCTCTGAGAAAAGATTCATTGCATATTGAGAGTCGATGCAGACTAACCCAACCATGGATTGTTCTTGGTGAAGTAACGATACAATGTAATTTCTAGACTGACCGTGTCACCGACGGTGGAATTTGATTTCCAAGAGGTTGATTAACAATAAGTTACCACACAGTCATTCCTCAGAATCGTTATTTTTATCTTCTCTGTTTTAGCTGAATATTTCAACTAACGGAATTTTTTTCGAAGCTTTTTTCAGCACCTAACAAGTGCTTGTTACCGAAAAATGTCTTGAAGCAATAACGCAGAAAATGCCTAAGTGAGTGGGAATAAGAGCTACAATAACCTTCATATGTTGTCAAAGTTTCTTGATCTCAATGTAGGCCTAATTTTCGTTCAATTAACAACGGAATTCATACAGATTAATAGTATTAATAATAAGATCGATGAGTTCATTGGCTCTCAGAATACAGATTTTGTTCCATTTCGATCATTTTCTAGTATTTTTTCAGAGCCTTTCCAACGTATCAAGCCCCCAGGTGAGTAAATCGGCTCAAAAGCTAAATGATATCTCTCCTTTTTGGATGTCTCAATTGATATTCGAGATCCAGGATTATTCTATAATTCATATTGCTATCATCTCCAATTTCCGCACACTTAATCTCTCATCTGGCCTAATGAGTTATTCAGTTCGATTAATTTCTCTTGAAATCCATCTTCTCTGATATTGATTTTTACATAAAACTGAATTTATAATTGAAGTGAAATTGCATCCTCCTTAACTAATTTTATCAAGATCTGTAAGACGTTTTTTTGTGAGCAAGGTCCCATTCAGAGCTTACAAAGGAAATCTCTGTCCTCATCAATTATTATCATGTGTGATTTCATCTCTTGCAAGTCATTTCCCGCCTTTTGAATTTTTCTTTTTCTTGTCGACTGAGAAATGTTGACAAAGAGCTTGAAAGCATTGTAATTTTTTTTCTCGGAGTACATCATGTTTTATGAGATTGACAAAAACTTCTGCCAACTTACCTTGAATCTGAGTGGGCCCACCGGAGGAGTAGCATACGGAATTCCTAGGAAGGCGAAATATGGCCTCCCTGTAACGGAAACTAAGCGTTTTCCTCGAAAAATTCCGATAGAAGTTTGTATTTGAGGATCTTCGATGACATTTTGAGTTGCACAACAAATGAATAGAGTATAAAAGATGAAGATAATGTTTGAAGTTCGACAACAAGAGCTGCTTTGATAAATATCGGTGAAAACTCTCGAAACTTTTGATGTACACATTAGTGGACACGAGATCATCGTAATTGATTCAGAATGTTCCATTTACACATCTGTAATCGAAGCAAACACACTCGAATCAAGAAAACAGCCCAGAATTGGAGAAATTCATCAGAAAAAAATGTTCAACACCATGAATGCTACTTTTCGAAAATCGCAAACGTTACGAGCCAAGACCTCAGCTCAACATCTCAGAACTTAAAACAAACACACTGATCGTGTCGAACAATTCGATGTGAAAACTTGGTGAAGGACTTTGGCTAAGTGATGAGGAGAACTGTTGAGTTGAATAGAATTGAAGTGAAAAAAAGATGCTAATAGTTGGACTGAGAGAATCAAGTTTACTTGTGTTCCATACACATGTCCCATCGTTCACTATGCTCACACACAAACATTTCAAACATTAGAGGAAAGAATCGAAAGTTTATTATACTCACACTTGAGTGTGATCTTTCAACAGTAACAGTCGAAAATTTTCGAAACTATGAGCTAAGTACACTAAAGTTTTGCGATAATTTTGCCGTTGAGACTTTAGAACTGTTCGATCACACAGCTAGAAAAATAGATGTGTAGATATATGATATCCTTGGCTTTCAAATTTTGATGATGAGAATAGGCTTGATTGGGGGATGGTGTACACTGAATCAACTCAGATGTCGATCTTTCTTTATGTTGAAAAGAGTGTCCAGTTCGGGGTGATACACACTTTTGATGCTTCGTTAAAACACTGAAAGTTGATGGACTGGCTTGTGTGTTGTGTGTGTTTTTGATGAATAATAATATTATTTTATGTTCGTTTCGTTTGGGCGAAAAAATGAATCAGCCCAAAAGCACAAACTGAAGCGTTATCGGGTATGTATGAACACCAAACTAATACCAATGAAAGTGGATCGATTCATAGAGACTGAAATAATGATAAAAATAGATTTGCAACAATAAGCAGAACTGATGATTAGTATCGGTAAAAGTGGCACAAATTTTCATTTTTCATCAAAAAAAAGAAAATCTTTCTCTTTCTCTCTACCAGTGATCTGATTTCCACCGAATGATGTTCTCTTTGACGTCGCTAAATTGGGAAGGACTTACCTGGACCGTGCAATGATGAGCCATTGTGACCCATTGTGATACAAAGGAAGTGCGCTGGTAAAGATAGAAGAAAGCCAATATCGTCGCAACGAACACCAGGGAAAGCCCTTCGTTGGAAGATGAGCGATTGCAAATGATTGTATGCACATGGAATCACTTCCGTGAGTATTACTATCAACCCTCATTATGCAGGCCACAGGGCTGTATTAGAATTTCTTAGATAGTCACCTTAAGCGAGTAACATTGAGTATCTTGGCAAACATGACACACTTTTTTCCTCTCATTCTCTCTCTCTCTCTCTCTCTCTCTCTCTCTCTCTCTCTCTCTCTC
>QZCP01000013.1:212421-391098 GCA_003956705.1 Brevipalpus yothersi | reverse complement strand
GAGAGAGAGAGAGAGAGAGAGAGAGAGAGAGAGAGAGAGAGAGAGAGAGAGAGAGAAATGGAAGCAAGCAAGTGAATTTATATTTGATTCAATATATCACCAGCAACAGTCAGTCAGATGAGATGGTAGTAGTGTTCAATTCGAGGTTCATTGAAGATTGAGGATTCCCATTCATTTCAATGTTTCCATTCCATATGGGATGACACCGAAGAGAACCAATCAAATCAAAAATCATTTCAAATCAGCAGTAGAGCGATTAGTTTTTTTTCGTCGAAGATGAACCATGATTTTTGTGAATCCATTTGAAAATTGATCAGTTTGCCCAACAAACAGTACCAAAGTTTGCAAGAGAACGTCAAAGGTTGGATTTGTGTACATATATGTTTATGTTTGTGACAGGTTGTTCGTTTGTGGAGTGGAAAAATATAAGAAGAAAAAGGTGAAGAAGAAGAAAAGGAGAAAGAAAAAATATATCAAAGAATGCCCATAAGATAGATAGAATAATGACAGATAAATATTGACTTAACAGCCGAGTATCAGGTATCATGAAAGAAAGATGGGATCTGAGTTTAGAAAGAGATCAAAATGAGATGAGGAAGAGGAATAGATATTCCTCCTTATTCCTATGAGAATTCTTGATGAGCTTGAATTTTGTATCCATTCTAAGAAGGGAAATCTCAAAAATGATTTTGTATTGGTCCACTGAATTCATTTCTCATGCTATACACACCTGAATTATGCATCAATGTTGGTGTTGAATCAGAGTAATGAAAAATTTTCTCGCCATGACCAGAAGGAATTCTTCTATTCAAAAAATGCTATACACAGAGATGAATTGTGAATGCTGGTAGGCAAACAAGTGAATCTGATATGACAAACTTTATCCTAGCTATAACATATACCACTTCCGTACAAAAATTGAGGCATTCTGTAGATGTATCATTTCATCTTTTTCATGTTACACACATCACTATGGGACAAGAAGTTGGAAAAAGAAGAATGATCCATTACAATGTGATGATTCCATATGAGCTATATCAGATTACAAATTTAGCCAAAAAATTTTTTTCCTCCCATATTGCCTGTGAGCCATTTTTCGGCAAGAAGAGAGGAGGAAATTCTCAAATTTCTATTAGTTATCGATGAAATTTTGGTCATAGAGACGATCATTGGTACGACAAAATTCTTGAAACATTCTAATCCTAGATCTTTTGTTGACCATTTTCTATCATATTAGATTACATGTAATAGAAATGTCATAATTCAAAGTTGGAGAGGTTCATTAATCTTTTCTAAACATGAGATGTCATGGAAGAATTCAGCATTTTTTCAAGCGAAAGTTACTAATAAATAATAACATGTTACATTTTTTATCCAATTCCTTTGTTTATTGTTTACTGGTTTTGTCTCTTCTTTCATTGCTGATTCTTATCAGGTTGGATTTGACATTTCATTCAAGGTTCATTGTATATAGGAGAAGATGTACTTTTAACAACTGATCATCAGAAAATGCTTCTATGAACCCATCAAAACCAGAGAAATAAGAGCAAAATGTGCAGTGAAGAATATTAGAGAATCTAATTGAGCGTGAATTTTCAATAGTTCAACAAAAAAATACCAATTTTACTCCTACCTGCCTACATGTGGACACATAAAGCCTTATCTGATCCAAAGATCTTTTTTAAGATTTACTATAGGAAGAGAATCCTGATCAAGATAGTATCATTTGAGCTCTATTCTAAGCTCTCGATTCTTCTTTAGATTTGATTATATTTGAAGCTGAAAGAGTAAACTTGCCCTACTTATTGATCACGTGGATTGCTCTCAATAAAAGATTTGACCCTACACATGACACCCAGTGAGCACGTTGCAAATAGAAATTATTTTGCTTGGGGCTTAAAAGCTATGTCAGTAGGCCCAATTTCAGAAAAATTTGAGGACACGTTTGGCATGATGATTATGAAATTGGTCAAGATGACTCCCATCATGTGATGAGAGCCTCTAGTTAATTCAATCTTGATGGCTTAGGAATTCTTAGAAAAAATCAGTAGCAAGATTTAAGAGGAACCTCACAAAGTCTCACATGCATTCCTGGGAGACCTGTTTGGTTCAAGATTAGTTCCTATGAATTTGATACTCGGCATGATTGTAATCCTGAGTGTGTAAATAGAAGGGAAAGGAGGAAAGTATCAAATAAAACATGAAACTTTACCTGCTTATGAAATGAAGAAAAGTGAATCGGCCATCGATCGCCTCATAAGGAGTATCATCGGCGAATTCTTTCATATTGTTCGCCTCTTGGTCTGTATTCCAGTTCAGATGAGAAAGTTCTTTGGATGGAGAAACTTTCTTCCGTAATCCTTTCTTCTTCATACCAAGCATTGAATCCACTAAAATGAGATGAACGAAGGTTTTGATTCATCATAATGTTAAACTATAGTAGAATCTAAATCTAAACTATTATGAAATTCAAAAAGAAGCGAGATCCATTTCTTAATTTATAAATATACAGCACTCTCATTTTAGGAGGAAAAGCCTTTGATAGTTTTTATATTTGAGTCTTTGGGAGACTTTTAGGCTCTACATTTCATGCTCTTAACAAGATATTTTTTAAACAAAAAGGAATCCCAACCAAATCTGATCAGCGATATTTTTTCAGGTATAGGCTAGGAAATTGAAGCTGAGGTGTTGAAATCGAATACCCATCCACACACACACAATGTTTTGATGCTAAAATGAGGAATCAAAAGAAAACTGGAGACATCCAGAGGCAAAAGATAAATCGTTCCTTTCATCGATAGAAAGCAAAAAAGAGAGAGAATACCTCTACCTCTACATACAAAACATAGAACCCACTTCTATGTTATCCTAAGCACAATGAATTCTATGGAATATATATTGAACAACAGGTGAGCCCAAGTAGCTCTATGGTGAGAGACTAGTTATATTCGTTTCTTCTCTTCTCTCTGTCTTTTTCTTTTTTATCTGAGAATTTTGAAATTCAAAAAAATAGCGAAGATATCTAACAAAGGTTAAAGAATAGAGAATGAATCTATGGCCCTTAAGTGGAGGAGGAAAATAGTAGAAATGAATAAAGTATAGGAAAAAGAGTAGAACTGGATACAAAATTTCAATAGCTATTAAAAGAATAGAACAAATCCTGTCAACATTCGTCGAACTTTGAGTGCCAAATTTACATGTTTCCATTTTGAATCACTCTGATCTTTAAATCCACTCAGCAAAGATAACAAGAGACTTCCGTATAGTAGATCGGCGAATGAGAAACATTTTGTTCGACTATCTAGTAGATTTTTGAATCGATCGAGATGAAGATAGATGCATGGAAAGTCCAATGTTCCCAGGAGAAGCATACGCTTGGAATCATCTTTTAATGGCTCTCGATTTTTGCTGAGATTCCACTTCTTTTATATATTTCGAATTCTTTTTGTTTCTGAAATCCTTTCGAGGATCAAGGCTGATAAAATTTCTCTCTTCATATATCTCTCTTTGATAACAGAAATTTTGAAGTGGATACGCTTTTTCAAAAAATCATCACATGAAAGAGCATTCTCCATAAGATAACCTTTCTGGCTTCAAAAGTTCAAGGAAACAAAAATCCAAGCAACTGGAGACCAAAAATAACACAACTTTCAGATGATTCATTAACCAGTAAGAGAGAGAGAGAGAGAGAGAGAGAGAGAGAGAGAGAGAGAGAGATAGAGCTTCGTTGCATCAATAAGCAAAACACACGAATATAAAACGAAATTCTAGATCCTCGTCTGGAAGATGTTCGATGTTGGAAATTTTTCTTTGATGCACCTGTAACGCGATTTCTTTTCCAGTGACAATGCACCAGAATATGCAGCTCTGGTAAACATTATCATCGAATTCATATGCATCAATATTCTCTCATAACAACGACCATATTCTCATTCAGATTCAGTTTCTCTATGCATTTTTATCTCCAGAGAGAAAGATGAGCATGAATCCCAGAGCACTCAATATCGGAGAAGGGAGAAACTGGGAGAAAAGCCGAAATAACAAATTCACATACAGAATGGTAAACTTAGAGGCATAGGATCACATCGAATGCTTGGATCCTCTTTTTTCCTCTTTCACTGGAAAGCATACCACCGAGAGCATGAAAATTTGTCAAATTTGTAGAAGATAACAATGGTTTTTCTCTGCTTCTTGTATAAATGAAGCAAAAATGCTCTTCTTGAATCATTATACTCACATTTTCTTCGAACGGGTTCATTGTCTATGTTCTCTTTGCCATGAATTTCTTCAGTCAGCTCTTTTTGAAGATCATGCTTCATGTTCTCCTGCAAAAAATGAGAAAAAACCAAATTTTATCAAAACTTGACTGATAGAATAATAGATGAATTCTCTTGTTGCCTAAAAAAGAATTTTTCGATCAAAATATTTCCGATAATTGATTGATCTGCTATGTACAAGTAGAAGTGATTTTGTCAACCGTGCACTCCTCACAGTAGATAAAAGATAACAGATAGGGTTGATTATGAAGCTCTCAAGAATTTCTGGCACGAAAAGATCATTCTTTCCATGCCAAGTTTGATTTGAGTTGATCATCGAGTGACTGAGGTAGCAGAAGAAAAGGAAAAGGAAAAGAAAAATAGCAGCCTCCTCGAAGCATAAATGAGAGAAAATATTCTTCCAAAATAATTGATTTTCTTTGCCTGTTGCTACAGGAGAATCATTGTTAATCACAGTAAATACAGAGCTGGAGAAACGAAACTTATGATGATTTCGGCAATTGGAAGCAATGCAAAGCTCGAGATGCCAAATCGCAAATCCCCAGAGTAGCCTTTTCCATCACAACTCAGAATCTATTCCTCTCTTTTCGTCTCTTTCTTTCTTTCTCTCGCTCTCTTCCAGGTTGCTTTCTAGTGAAGAGATTCACGGGAGAAGCTTCACTTCATGATGATCAGATGCTCATTCCAGAGAGAATAATCTTACCTCTGATGATTTGACGAATCTCCTGGCAACTCACATTCATCAGCCATCGATAAGTGATGACTGAGACTCAACAAACCAGGAAAAGCGATTCGGAAAAAGAAGAGAAAGAAAAATCTGAAGAGTAGTATAGAGTGATGATGGCTTAACCAACGAGAAAAGATATTGATTCCATTTCCATGCAATCCAAAAAGTCGAATAGTATCTACTAACTATATATCATCATCGTTTGGAACTTTTTCTTCTCTCTCTTCCACCATTCTCAAGAGTCAACCACTGGTGAACATCAGAGGATATGAGATGAGTAAAGCTACAAATTTGTCTGATCCGAATGAATGTTGAATAGATTCAGATTGGCTTGTGCATATAATTGGACTTGATGGGAATGATGTATAGTTTGAGTATGTTTTAAATCTTATTACAGGCAGAGAGAGAGAGAGAGAGAGAGAGAGAGAGAGAGAGAGACTCATTACGCCATCAGCATTGCACGACTGAAGAATTGAGTGAAACAGGATCAACCATGCATGAACATTTGATGAGCAGTGACTTTGAATCAGGCTCATTTCTATTGAATGCTTATTTGACCCGCATAAAATCAGCGCCAATTGAATGATGAATCTTTTAAAATCTTTGGGAAATATTTACACTGCTGGATGAAAAATTCTTTCTCAATCGATACAAACCTCTCTCTCTCTCTCTCTCTCTCTCTCTCTCTCTCTCTCTCTCTCTCTCTCTCTCTTTCTTTCTCTCTCTCTTCCTAGCGTTCTGAGGGAGATGAATGCAAAATCAAATGATGATCAGTTGTCAACATGTAATTTAACAACCATCATCATCAATGCAGATTCTTACCCAGAAAATAGTCCTAAATTACTGGGGCTAACCGACTACATACTTCCAATTGGATTTGAAAAATTTTCCTCGACTTCCATGGAACTATACCATGAACATTCTTTATTAAGCTGGGATAGAGTAGGTGAAACACTAACGAATGATCACGCACAATTTCTTGCCAATAAAGTGAAACATCATTCATTTTGGAAGAGAGAAGAAAGAAAGTGAAAGATATAAAAAAGTTCCAATCCGACAGAGTCACACAACTCTCTTTCTCAAATCATCATCTTTCTTTAGCTTTTTTCACTTTCTTCCAGTCCATTCTCAATGATAGACAATGAAAGTAATAAAATGAATTGTCACAGAGTTTTTTTCTCCTTTTTCTATCCTTCCGCAATTCTGTGAATAGGTTTTGAACAGTTTTAATTTAATTTCTCTCCTTCTCTCTCCAAGCGCTTGATGAAGAGGACATTTGGAGCAGAAAATTGCAAGTAACTGAGTGAAGATAGATGTGTGTATGTGTTCCTCTTTTTGCGATTTCAAATTGGATCATCAAAAATCAAGTTTGGATGAACATTCAACAGGATTGACAAATCACAAAGACAACTGTTGAATGAGCCGAATGAAATAAAGTTTGATGGAAAAAGACAGCGAAAGTGAAACACTCATTCAATGATGTTGAACAGAGTTGAGATGAAAGTCAATTGAAAGATCTTACCTTTTCATTTGGACTATCTTCGTGGACATAATAGGCTGGACCCGGTTTCTTGATATCATAACGATGTTGTCTATAAAAGCTCCAGGTATTCTCAATTGGCGAATTTTCTCCTTCTCTATCCTCATCTTCATCAGCATTTTGAGTCACTGTAAATATAAAGAATAAAAATGAGTATGAATTAAATTTAATCCTCTCATTTCAAGAGGTTTAAGTAGCAAGAAAAAAGATCAATTGTGGTATTCTATGTAATTGTGTGTGCTACAGACTGTGGCCACATTTATAAGATCTAAGTTAATCTGGTTGTTGCATTTGATCAAACCAGTAAGTGTTGCTGATTTGCAAACCCGAGAAAAGTGGTGGAGATGGGCGAAAAAAAGGTCTTTCCAACCAAAATATATAAGTATATGGAGAAAGAAACCAGTTAATACACATTATTAGATCCTACATAGGAGACTCAAAGAGCATTATCATTCCATTGGAGTAAGATAATATAACATTTCATGGAGTTCTGAATGAGTTTGTGAAGCTTCCTTTCGGTCGATCAAGTGTAGTTGCTCGAATTCTTCTATTGTTCCCATCTCAATGCGACAAGAAGTCACATACAATGGAAGCATTGCTTTTGGTAAGCTTGAGCATACACACACAGAATCTATTGATTTCTGCTTTTCTTTTCACCATTATTTGATGGTTTCCATAGACAATAGAGAATAATATGGACAGAGAAAGAGAGAAATTCAAAGACTCAGAATATCGCTACAAAATAGAATGAAAGCCTCGCAAGAGCTTCTCTAATCAAGTTATTTCACTCGAGAGTTATTTCGACTGAGAAAATATAATTCCAAGTGACATAAAGGTACGAAATGAATCTCAAGTTTGTTATAATAATGGCCATCATGAGAGGTGCTGAGTTGATAGTTTCATAATTTGCTGATAAAATGATTGAGTGAATCCTGTCCTTGGAATGCAACCTTTCCATATTGATTCTGGACAATAATTTTCAACTGATTTCTCTGAAACACTTCGATATCTGAAACACTTTCTCGAGTAATATTAATATCATATTAATATCAAGTAATATTACTTCCATTCAAAGTGGAAATTTTTGACGAGATATTCGAGAAGAACAAAGTTCTAGAGAATCAGCCTCATGAAGACTCAATGAGGACATCTCACGGTACTGACATTAACTTTCCTGAATGAAACTCCGCTTCTATATCCTTCTTGAGTTTCAGAAATCTATTTCAGAATCGATCTGAGAATGCTCGAATTTCTTCGATATTCTAATGATCGATGATGTGTTGAGATTAATGAATGATATCGCAGATACTAATGAAGCATTTACTTGCTAGTTGAAGGAACTATTTTCTTGTTTTAGTTCTATGGTAAAATTTTTTCATCTAAAATTCTCATGAAAATCAGATGGAACTTACATGAAGGTTCATCGTTCATCATCGAATCCATCATGAGTAGCTGTTCGGTAGCCTCTGAGGCTCCATCTGGAGCGTTCAGGGATTCTTGGTTATTCTCAGAATTCTGATCACCTAATCCATCGTCCACATCACCATTCCTATTTATCCACTGAGTTCCAGCCTCACTATAGATTGGTCGATCGAAATTCGAATCCGACTGGGAATTCTGAGTTGGCGCCTGTTGATGAAGAAAGAAAACCCATGCAGTGAATCGATAATTTTGGTTATTGATAATGGTTTTGATTCATAATATCACATAGCTTCGAATGATTAAGCTCAGCAGCTTGATTTTGATTCGAAGGAATTCTCACCGAAAAAAAGGAAAAGATTGAAATCAAGTTATTAAATAGCTACGCTGTAGAATCTACCTTCTCATGATTTTTTTCACACTGCGAGAGATATTTCACTGATGTTTTTTGGTCCTTGATTTCTACCTTGTAAAATAAGACATTTTATGAATTTTCATATGTTTCTTGTAGGATTCTCTTGAACTCCTCCAATTTTTTACAAAGAATGAGCACTCAAAAGAAGAATGAGGGAGGAAATACTACTTATCCTATCAACGGTTGAAATCTCATAGAATTTTTCACATGATCTATCGAACGTTGAATCAGTGTTGATTGAGCCTTACATTTTGATTGGGATAAAGATCCTCAGCTTCTTCATCTTGTTCCATTTGATTTGTTAGTAAATCTAGCAACTTGGCTTGTTCTTCATCTATATCGTTGTGACCATCATTCTCTTTGGGAGCAACTTCGTTATTCTCATCATCATCAATACTCTCATCGGTAAACATTATTCTCCTTTTGTCAATTCGGTCTGGATGATTGGAATCCATTAATGGTAGAATTGGAGGAGCCATCGGTGACTCTTCTTCATCGTTTGGGCTTGGTTGGAAGCTTTCGATCGCATATTCTTTGGTCGAAGGATCAAATTGAATTAGAGCCAAGTCTTGTGGATCAACTAATTTTGCCAAGCTCATCGCTAATTCTGGTGTCTGAGTGAGAGAGATGGATGAAAGAAGAAATGAAAAAAATAATTTTTCAAGTATTAATATTGAGTCTTCACAATTTATGCATACACATGAATATAAATAAGGTATTCCACCTACCATAATGGGCTTGTTCATGCTTAGTAGACGAGAACATAGTCCAGGATCGTAATAGCGGTTATTGCGAGAAGCATAAAGAATCTGACGTATTGTACATTGAGTATATTCATTATCCCATCGATAGCCTTCATCATACAGTCTTTTCATCTCTTTTTCCAACAATTTGAGAGTGTCCACATCCAGATTAAGTTTCTCTTCCTCATCATTTTTGTTGCTGTCTTGCTGTTCACATCGACCAAAGGCATTGTCTGTCAGTGTAAAATGCACAGAAGATAAGAGGAAGAGAAGAAAGAGAGATGAGAATCCGTTTTGGTGACAAAGAGAAGGCAAATGAATACACTTCAACCGAAAATTGAACCAAAAAGAGATGCTCAATGGTCTTCAATCTTCTTTACAGCCTTTGAAAACTCTATCAGGATCTGTTTCCTGGATTCATATACATAATGTAATCTTATAACTAAATGAAGCTTCATTAGGAAGTAAAGTGCATTCCTTCTCTCTCTCTCTTGCTCGCTTTCTTTCGTTCCATATAATCAGCAATCAATAACAACGAAAACTTTACCCTATTTCTCGAGCATGAGATATCTATAAATCTGGTGGACTTTCAATAAAACAGCGATAATAAGAATTTTCTGAGATCAATCATATAGATATTAGAGAGCAGACTCTCAGGTGTGAATGAGAAAACTCAGATAGTACTTTTGGGCCCCAAATTCAACTAGTTATATTATTTGTTCCACTGAATGGTTATTAACAGTGTTGAATGAGATTTTTCCACTCTATGTTGAGCTTATTTGTACATGATGAATGAGTTGTGTTCTCGAAATAAAAATTGAAAGAGTGACTGAGTTTTTTCTCTCATTCCAAGGAAAAAGCCCAAAAATGAGATGAGAATAATGAATGTGTTGAATTTGTGTGAAGAATGTTGACAAAGAGCATTTTCATCAGAAGTGAGCATCAGTATTACTTAAAAATTGATTAAAGATTGAGTTCACAGCATAATTCATAGGCGATGGAAAGCTCTCATGGTAATGAATATTTTGCTGATAAGAAGAAGTCTCTTTCTCTTTCTCTTTCTCTCTCACTCTCTCTTCACTAAAAGTTATGGTAATATACACACAAGTCTTGATAATGATATTCTGGAAAAGCTCTCATGGTTTCGATTGGTCTCAGCAGAGTAGAAGTAGAAGTGTGTTGCACTGAGATGGAAAGTAGATGCTTGTGGCTCTTTTAATATTTGATGACTATCTTATAGTCATGATAAAAATTCTGACGATTACATGGAGATCCGAATATGTCTTAGGTCAATAATACCCTGTGTTTATCTCATGACATTTGATGAGATCAATACCATCAAGATTGAAATTCAGGTACTAATGTTGCAGCCTCATCTGATGTACATGATATCAAAATCCTGATGCTGACCGAGCTCTCTGAGAAGAATCTTCTGCATGAGAGCTTGGAATTCATTTGATATGGTGTGGATCATGAAGATCTGCAAAGAATGGAACACCGAAAGGGGAAAAGAAAATGAAACGAAATCTGATCCGGAAATTCTACTCGGAGCTATGCTTTTTCTATATTTTTGGACGTTTGAGTTCAGATCAGGTATAAGTTGATGGTGATAAATGAGCTAAACTTCAGCAGAGAGAAAATGGATTATCTCATGCAAAATAACAATTCTGAAGTTACAGATAAAAATGATACTCGTGTTTCGGCTCTGAATTTGAACTCTCAATATACATCAAATCATCCTTTCATCATTTTTTTACCGCTTCCTCTTTCAAAACTATTAATTTCATAAATTTTTCTATTCATGTGAAATTTTGGAGCAAAAAATTGCTCAAAATATAAAAATTTGAAGGTGATAATGTAGGCTTAGGGAGCCATTGAAAGGTGAAGAAAGAGAGAAGCTCATCGGAAAGTAGGGAAATTAGGGTGTATTGAATTAAAGATTACTAGATTAATCCAGTAAGTGAACACTCTTCCTATCATCGAAGCTAGCCTCTGGGTAATAATGAGTTTCCGTTATGTAAGGTGGATTCCATGGATGAGTTAGCAGCGTGAAAGAGAGATAATGTTGCTGAGCAAATTATCATTCTGTTTCTGACCATCGAACATTATTTTCCGATTATTCAGTCGCGATACTCCAAAGAGCAATCTCCTGCTCGCGTTCACAGCCATTGCCACCCACATAGATGCTCTCGTTCATCGAAGTGCTCTCTTTCTCTCCCTTTCTCTCTCTCTCTCTCTCTCTCTCTCTCTCTCTCTCTCTCTCTCTCTCTCTTTCTTTCTTTCTTTCTTTCTTTCTTTCTTTCTCTTTCTAGGTTTCGTTCGAGATCGAGAGAAAAATAGGAGAAAAAGGGAGAGAGAAAGCTGAAGAAGAAGTGACAACAAGTGCTCTTATAGGGAATATTTCAGTTCGAATTCTGATGAGAGAGAATGAGAGAGAGAAACTAGGCGAGAATCGAAAATGAATTGGTGAATACTGGTGTATCAGATATGTGACGAAAATTTTTTCGGCTCTTACATAGATAGTTGGTATCTATCAGTTTGAGAATAGATTCGTTCTACTTTTTCTTTCTCTTTTTTTCAAATGCTCAAACTAGAGCATACTCTTTACTCTCTAATGGTTTCATACCAATATACAATTGCATAACCAATATCATCAGAGGATGATAGAAGCGTGATTAAAGTGGTAGCATGTGAAATGATTGTTGAAAGAGTTGTCATATTCTCAAATACTCACCATTTACGCAGATCTCATCGGGCTCACAAAGTTCTTTATTAAAAATACAGCCTGTTGATGGATAAAAAAGAACAAGATAGAATCAAAAATATGGAATAAAATGAACACATAAATATTTACTGTATTCCAGTATTTTCAGAATACTATCAGGCATCAAATATAAATATATATATATAGATGTAATCTCCAGATGATTTAATGCTTGAAGCTCAATAAAAGTAGCCAATCCATCATCCATGATAGAGTAGATGCCGATTCATGTGAGAATACACAAAGTTATGTCTCAAATGGCCAATGTGTGAAGCTGTGTGAATGTGTCATCATGATCACTATTAACAATCTCAGCCTTCATCATCATCATGAAATTGAAATCATTGACCTTAAAATATATATCATATACAGACCATAGCCCAGTTGGCATAACTTTATGTTCCCTCAATGAAAAATGGATCGTTTTTCTACTACTACTATCAAGATCAACGAGTATGAGCAACCAAATCGGATTATAGATTGTCAAAAGATGGAGGATGTTTTCTTGCTCGCCCACAAGCTTCTCTCTTGAAAGTCAAATCGAATGTTCAGAATCTTCGCTATTTTTTCTCGAAATTCATCCTCTTTGCCTTTCTCTCTCTCTCTCTCTCTCTGTTTCTAACCTATCCTCTATCTTTGTACTTAACTCTTTTCTTTCCTTAATCTGTTCGATTTTCCGAATGTTTGTCAAGCATTTTCATCTCCTCTTTCTTTCTTTCGTTCTTCGTTCACTCTCCTTCAATTCTTTTTTCAGGTCTAAATGGAGGTAACCATAGATATCACAATAATGTAAATGGCAGGAATTTTTGGTTTGACAAGCAACAAAAACCAGAATAGATTAAAAATAAGGTTAGATAATGGTAAGAGATGATAAAGATAGTGAGATAGAAAGGTATCGAGACAAAAGAAGAAAGTGATCATGATGTGAAACACTCGTGATGATCATTGACATGGGAATGGGAAAGTGATGAGTGGACGTGAGGATGAAAGATTGGCAGTAATTGAACAAAAATCAGTACATGGTTTCTCTCTTTCTTTACTTCTCTTGATCTCTTTCTCTTTTGATCACTTTATTTGATAGACAATATCTTATATTGTCTACAAGTCTATCTTTTCTCAGTATAAGCTTATTGTATCTCCTGAGGATAGCTATATTCATGTATAGAATAACCGTATTCCAACTATTGACTGATGCTAATGATTGATTCGATAACGAATTATCTGAAGGTTAGTCTGCTGCACTCTACCTTGATTTTCATCATGATGATGTCATGATGTTATATATGGAAATATTTTCGTGGTGCTTAAATGTGAAGTGAAAATAAGGTTCAAAAAATTGTTGATGAAAATTTCAGAAAAACAATTGAAAAATTCTCGAGGTGAAAATTTTTCCCGGCATGACATCTTATAATTGATGTAAATGTAAAAATTATATCCAAAAGAATTGACAAATAAAGGAGTAAAGATAAAAGTAGCGGTAAAAAAAGCAAAAAATAAAAAAAGAATCATACCGGTTAATATATATAGTGTGAACTGCGGAGAATAAGAAGTGACAAACAACATTTTGGATTCTCACTTTCTCACGCACACACTAACTGACCTTTGGCCTTTATTTGACCTGATAAACTGGATAAATTTGGATGTAAAAGGTTGATTATGTGTGTATCCACTTACCAACATTAGACTCTCCATGGATGGGTGATATTGAGAACCACAAAATACAACATATTGAACACAATTTAAACACATCAATATGGAGCCACTTCATGCTCCTCGATCCGATGGCCGATGGTGCCTGATGGCTTTGATGGTGATTGTATCACATGAATATTAACATGAATCAAAGATAACGGATTGGACATAAGGGAGAAGGGAACAAATGAAAATGATAATAATCAAATGGTTCCTCTGAATGAACCTTTTTTGAAACAGAAAATCAACTGTCCAAAAATGTTAGATGTAAAATTTTTTCGCTCTCTTCCTTTTTCTCTTTATTCCTCAACGTCAATGTGAAAGAAGAAAGAGAGAGAAAGAGTGATGTGGTGTGTATTCCTTATTCTTACTCGCATACTCTCTCTAGTATTTTTCGTTCATTTCAACATTCGTCCACTAGCTTATCCATCTTGTTCTCCATCCACTGCGATCGATTATATCCACTTTCCAACGAACCACAGATGTCTCTACGGCTAGCCTGTTGATTCCATGTTGAGTTCATGGATAGTTCGAATATTCGACAATGCTCAACTGCTACTATTGGGCACTACTGGCTGATAGATAAAATTCAACTAGACACACATTTATGCTCATGCTCTTCTTATCATGAACACACACATCGATTGAACTGATTCATGCTTCTCTCACTCCCTCCGTTTTCTCTACTATTAGTTTGTTTTCTGGGTGGCTTCGAACACTTTTCTTTCACCTTTGAATATCTTTCTCTCGATTCAGAATACTGTAAAAAGAAAGAAAGGGAAAGAGAAAAAAACATGATAACAATTATAATGTGTGGGCGAATCGTGCTAAATCACTGCTTGGACCAATATCAGTGTCCACCACTGTTAATCTATCCATTATCACCGTGATTGTTACATTGATTGTGTATTATGTGAAACCTTTATGTTTCCACTTTTCTTCTTTCTATCTATCTCTCTCTCTCTCTCTCAGACACATAAACATATACACACACGATTAGATCAAAATATTGTTGAAGCGCGATTTGGCGAAGGTTGTTTTCACCTTCTTTTCCTCTGTTGCTTTTCTTCGAAGAAACAACTGCAATGGTTATTCAACTCAACTTGACGCGCTCAAATATTTGTTACCTTGAATAGTTTTTAATTTCAACTCTCTCTTGTCTGTTATTACTATTGTTGCTGTTACCAAAGACACAAACACATAGGACCACCAAAATACGATTGCCATCGAAAATAACCTTCCAGTGATCGTCATTATCATTTTTCATCCTCCACGATCGTTTGTGACCCATCACCCATAATTCATCATCATTACACACAATGACCGTAACTTATTCACTTTCGGTGGCTAATGCTAGGCTAACTGGCTTCTCAAGATTACTTCTACGATGGAGAGGCAGTATATACAAATTGTTGTATCGAGAAATGGCCATTTTCGTTGCAGCCTACTATGGACTCAGTGGAACATATCGTTACGTACTTTCCGAAAAACAGAGAGAGTAAGTGGAATAAATTCAATAAGGGAAAGTTCATCGATTGAATCAACATTCCAACGTAACCCTTTGCCAGCTATTTTAAGAATCCAGAGAGAGAGATTGACTTCCCTTTCTATGAAATGAAATTGCAAGATCTCACATAAATATCAATATTTTCCTTTCAGAATGTTTGAGAAGCTTTCTCTATATTGTGAAGCATTCACTCACTACATTCCATTATCGTTTGTTCTTGGTTTCTATGTCACTCTGGTAGTTGGTCGATGGTGGCAGCAATACATGCAGATTCCGTGGCCAGACAAGTAAGCCATTGATCTCTTTTTTGAAGAATATTTTGCATTAGTATGATCAAATTATTTCAAATAAGAATAATACATGTATGAATGAATGAATATGATAGTAATATGAATGAAATTGGAAGAATACGAACACATAGAAAAGAGACGGTAAATTCGGTGGGAAAAAATTAGTTTTCGTTTCGACAGCTGAGAACTTTTGATCATATCATTTTCAAGCGACTGATAACATTGACTACATACCCATTGCAGGTCATCTGAAATTAGAGATCATCTTACTCTATTAAGTCTATTAAGGTAATTTCTTGATCGACTCAAAAACTGCTTGATTGTCCGAAATCTTTTGAAAGCCCATGTTCATAAGCTTCTATCACCATCTAACCAATTTTTCCCGTCCAGAATATCGTAGGAAGTTCTTGATATTGCTGAACTTGGTTATCATTAATAGCATTTGCAAAGAGCTACAAATTATCTGGAATGAAAATTATCACTCTAAAATGATTCAGAAAGTCAAGTTCAAAATCGACTATAATAATGAACAACTGGAATGACTTTCTCGATCACTCTTCTTTTTCTGTTCGTTCATGATTATTCGTCTTTTTCAGATGTTTGATTCTGATCTCCGGTATGGTTCATGGCTCTAGTCAGCGAGCCCGTCTTATACGTCGAACTCTTGCTCGTTATTTGTTGTTAATGCAAGTTTTCACGTGCCAAGCAGTTAGTATAGCAATTTTCAAGCGTTTTCCAACTATGGATCATATTGAAGAGGCTGGTTTCATAACTCCCGAGGAACGGGATGCATATGAACAAGTGCCCAGTGGGCACGGAAGATGGTGGGTACCAGCTCAATGGTTCCAGACTTTGCTCGTCAAAGCTCGAGAAGAAAAATTGATTAAGGAAGATATCCACCTGTACCAGATCCTAGAGGTGAGTGGTCAATTGTAGTTATTCGAACTATTTTTCTGGTAAAAAAAGTTCGTGATCTGTCTCCTCTTCAGTAGATCTAGTTTTTTGAACGCTTCCTGTCATTTATGAGCCATTAGTTGATCCAGAATATAAGTACTTTTCTACCAACCTTGAAACTTTTTCCGATTCATAACAGTCTCATCCAGAAATACTGAAAAGGAGAATAAATAGTGAATTCTTGGATGAAGTTCTTATATTTCTCCCATGAAAGTGGCCAAGAAGGAGCATCAAAAAGGTCTTGGTCGTTCCTTAATAGTAGTAAAAATGAAATTTGATGCAAAAAAGCTCTTCATTTTCTGTGAGAAAGCCAGAGTTGAATAATCCTTGGAACTTTGTCTTCTCGTCTCTTCAGTATCGTGAGAAAAGCTTTCCAAATGATCCCAGAATTCTGATCATTTCCTCTTCATAATGTTCTCATAGGAAATGCACATTTTGCGTGGCTATTGTGGTATGATGCTCGCATACGATTGGATATCCATTCCATTGGTCTACACGCAAACTGTCACCATTGCTACTTACACATACTTTTTGGCCACTCTGATGGGTCGACAATATTTAGACACCGAGAAAGGCTATCATGGTCATGAAGTAGATCTGTACATTCCAATATTTACAGTATTAGAGTTTTTCTTCTTCATGGGCTGGTTGAAGGTGGCAGAACAATTGATCAATGGCTATGGTGAAGATGATGATGATTTTGATTTACATTGGTGCTTGGAACGTAACACAATACTCTCTTTTTATATCGTGGACAACATGCACGCAAACAATCCCGAAATGGTCAAAGACAAATTTTGGGATGATCCAAAGCCCATTTTGCCTCATACAAAATCATCTCTTGCTGCCTCTGGCAAACCATTCCTCGTATGTTTAATGCATATTTCCAAACACAACCTCAATGGACTTTGTTTGACCTTTGAACTGAAACAAACTTGCCATCCTCTGGAAGACAGTATCGACTTTACATGTCATTTTATTTGTACTGGACACTTAATCTGTATTAGTCGATAAAATTCAAATGTAACAATTGTCAGGCTATTTTGAACTTGGATGTTCTTTGTAGCAAACAGTAGGAAGAAGAGATTGAACAAATTTTCATCTCTTGCTATCGATCTGTTCTTCGAGAGGCATGACAGCCTGAAAGCAAAAAGTTAAATATTGATACAAACATTCTGATAAATATTACAGAGGTCAAACCAGTCCATCAGCCCAATGATTGGAGAACATTCATTGATTGAATTTTTTTCATCTCCTTTCCACAGGGTTCTGCTTTGGATTTGAGACTGGATCCCGAGGAACTTGAGGTTGTCCAAATGCCTCCGATAGATGAAGAAGAAAATGAGAATGCTTATTCCAGTACTCCTGGAAGTCCTAATCTGATTGATATTGAATCAACAAACGGAGATCGAGATGAGACACATCATCGAGGAAGGTTTTTGTCCGAGCTGAGAGGCTCACGATTCATGAATATGTTGATCGGTCAAAGTGTTGACAATGTTTCCAAAGGGGTGTTGCGTCACGCAAGAAGTGAAAAGAATACAAATTCTGCTTTCCCGCCATTTTTGATGAAAACTCCACAAAAACGCAATCGAACCACTTCGTTGGCTGATAACTCAATGCCAGATATGAGTGTTCCTGAGCAGCGAATGTACATGAACCACAGGCATGGTGATCGACAAGTGATGCCTGCCTCGATGAGTTCTTATCGTCATTCACCGGCGCCTTCAAGAAATGAGAGTAGTATTGTTGATCATGATCTTCGTTCACTGGCTGACGATGATTCCGTACAAGGCCTTGAGATGGGCTCACTTGGTGGAGGATCATTGCGTGGATTTTTTCCCATCATGCGAGATTCTAGTCGCATTTTTCGACATCCGGTTGACTATGTTCCCGACAATAATGCTCAATTTCATCCTAGTCACCTAAGTTTTCCCAAAGACCAACTCGAAAATCAAACGATGGATCTCGGTGGTGCTACCATAACCATTGATCAGGTTAGCAACAATCAAAGTCAATCTTCGAGCATTTCAACTATCGCACAGCCAGCTACTGGAGGGCAAATCAAACAACCTTCACACATTGTACGAATTCCTTCTCGTTGTAATTCGAACAATGATTGTGTATTCGAAGAGGAGGAAGTGGGTGAAAAAACTCCTACACACATGGCGGTGGACAACTTGACGTCCAGTGAAAATCCAATTCCTAATGCATCTGACCAAGATGATAACAAGAATTCTCCTCAATCCAATTCTTCTGAAGATTGCTCATCGCCATCCGATAGCAATCAAGCAACTGTAACAAGCTTCACAGAACTTCTCAAATCAGAGAAGAGAGAAAAAAAATCTGAGTAATCTACCTTTTTGTTTGGCTTTGCTGGCCATTTGAACGAAGCCAAAACGACTAAACGACTGTTTGCATTTTTGTGAGCTTTTGCTTAATATAATTATATTTATTCACTGCTCATCGCCAAGCGGCTACATCGATCAAGAGACTCTCGTTTCTCTCTCTCCCTCCCTCTCTCTTTCCCTTTGGATGGGAAATAATCACCAATTTTGAGGCTAGTTTTCATCCTCATCGGCGAGAGAAAGAGGGCCAATCCCAAGCAGCCTTTTCTCTATTCTGCTTGCTTCTTTTGGATTTTGTCTAGCTCCTTCTCCTCACTGACATTATTGTCATCTCCAATTTATTCCACATGTATAATAGGTTGTAAAATCATGATGCCCATGTTTTTTACATGTAAAAAGCTCACATTGGAAAAATCGAGTTGGGATAATAAAGATTGTTTATAAGATGTGCCGGGCACTTTTTCCCACTGAAATAGAATCATTTTTCACTCAAAATACCATTTCTTCTATTGCGAGCTATTCAATGATAGCTTGAATACTCAACTGCTAGCCCTCATACAAAGTCAAATAGTCAATTTCGAGAGAAAAATTGTTTGCTACTTGGACAAGAGTATGGTTCATTTTGTGGAGAAGTCTAATAAAAAACAATTTTTATCACACGGGATAGTAGCAGAAAACAAAAAATTATGGAAAATGCCAAAAATTCAGTTCGTATTTTAATTGATAGAAAATTGGCTTTCAATTTTCTCTTCATGGAACTTGATCAATGATTGAGAAGTTATAAATGTTCAAAGGTGGATAAAAACAATCTGATGAGTTAACTTCTGTTCTTCTGTACACAATAGGTATTTACATTTTGTCCATTGCCTCCACCTTACTTGTATCGGAAGCATCAGGAACGTCTTGGACGTCGAAAATCATACTTCCTTGGCTAGGATTTGCTACAAACTGTACTGGTGTTGAGTGAGGATGGACAACATTAGGCTGTTCTGATTGCTGAGATGCTTGAGCTGATGATGCCAGACTGGCTTGCTGAGATTGTTGAGGTTTTTGGAGCTGAAGTTGCTGAACTATAGGTAAAAATTTAAGAATTAAGAATTAATTAACTGGTTAAAAAGAATACTTCTTTCATGTGACACCCAATTATACAAGCTATCACATCATTCGTGAGTGTGAGGGAAGAGAATCAATGAGCAAGGAAAATTGGTGGACACTACAATGAATACATGTATTTAGTTTTGACGGACACATCACCATGGACAATCATGGAGAGAAGGAAACTTCGAAAAGAGAAACTCACCTGGTAGAACTTGCTGATGAGACCGCGGCTGTCCTTGCCGGATGAGAAATTGTTGTTTAAAAGCTTGTTGTAAGGCTGGCGGTAGTTTTGATTGAGGTGTTATTGTATTAGGTTGAATTATTGCCGCCGCTAAAATTTTCTGGTTTTGACTGCGAGGTAAGGTTGTAACAGAAAGAACTGTCTGGCCACTAGCCTGTGAGGATATCACAGATTGAGATCCAGGAACAATGCTTTGAACCGCGATGGGGATTGTGACTGTTCCTCCACTGGATGTTGCAGTGAGTCGTGCCCCTTGAGGTAGCATGGTGTTCAAAGAGCTACCTGGTTGATTTGGTTGAGGAGATTGGGTAGCAAAAAATTGGTTGAGAGCGTTTACTGTCTGTTGATTGGAAGGGAAGTTGGTCATCACGAAACCTGGGGTTGCTGTGCTTTTAGTGCCAGGCGCCTGACTAATGGTGGTAACTTTTGCTTGGGAAGGCTGCAGAGTGATAGACTGATTTGTTAAAACAGTTTTGATTGCAGGTTGTTTGAGTTGCAATATCTGAGCCTGAGACGAAGGCACTTGCTGAGAATTTGCTATAGGTTGCGAAGGAGCATTAGCTTGATGGCTGGTAATCTGGACCTGAGTGCGATCACTGTCGAGAAAAAGAGTACAATCAGTTATGGAACGGTTGAGAGGAGCACTAAAGAATCTTACCCATAAACGTGGGCCTGTGGCTGCAAAATCTGAGGACGCTGATGAACTACTGCTTGAGTTTGCTGGAGGAGTTGAGAGGAAATGGATCTTTGTGGATGCTGTTGAGGCTTCTGACGAACCAGTTGTTGCCTTTGGATTTCTCTGAAGAGTGGAAAAAATGACAATGAGTATGTTATTCGTGGGAGACAGAAAACAAATACTCACGGGAATGGTTGTTCAGGTTGGAAAGGAGCTTTCTTCTCTTTAGCAGATCTTTCTCGTTCCGCTCGATTCGCTGCGATTTGTATTGGTGTTAGGGGTTGGTCATAATTGACACCTAGCTCATTGAGCAAAGAGATATGGCGAGTGTTTTTACCGATCGAATTCAGGAACATAGATCTCAGAGTTGGTTGTTTCTTGTTAGCTATTTGTTTGATTGTTTCAAATCTCGTATGGTAGAGTTGAGAGAATGAACCATTCCCATCTTGAAGGTAAATATGACTTGTTCGCATAGGACGACCTTGACTGGATTTTGGGGCTGGACTTGGAGTTTGACCAGAGGGTGTCGCTGGAGAGTTTGCAGGAGGGATTGTAGAACTCGGAATGTTAGTCGAATTTTGTTTTGGTATCTTCTTGTTCTTCTTTGGTGAAGGGTCATGCAGTAACTTTCCTTCTTCTCGTTGAAGTATGACACTCTCATAGTGATGTCGGCAGATTTTGGCAGATCGGAAATTAAGAGCAATTGAATTCACAGAGTCAGAAACCAGATCCCAGTTAGGTATGTGTCCAGGTGAAAGGATCATCAAATTCAATGGAAGCTCTTGACTGAATTGAATGACTTGTAAGATGGCCCAATCTTCATTGATACTCCAATTGAGCTGGTTCTCGATTTGCAAGCCCTGAAGAATAATTTGAGTTGCTTTCCCAGCAGCCGCTTGCTGAGCAAGAGTGAGAGGCTGAGGTACATTGACATTGGTACCAAGGGTACTTAAGGTCTTCTGTAATCTCTGAACATCAGGACCTCCTATGAGTAGACCTTTCAATTTCTGGATTTTCAACTCTCTACGTAATTTGAGAACAGCGGCAGAAGGTTTATCAAACAAGGATCGAGGAATGTTCATAACATCATCCTTTCGCACCTTGTGTTGCTTATTGCGAGCTGAAATTGGAATTGGTTTAAGAGAGAGCTTCAGACAATTTTGTAGATTTTTCTTACCAAGAGCAGGATCCAACTTAATACGCTTAGGCTCTCGTGGAACATGCACAGGTGGTAATTGAGATTCAGGAACAATTGAAGTTTCATAGAGAAACGCCATCGAGTAGTCAACGTAATAGTCATTAGAATCTTGAGGAGGAGTTGGAGGAGCCCAGATAGGCATTTGCTCCATACCATTATAAGTAAGATAAACCTAGGAGATAAGAAGAGAGGAGTGAGTAACAGTTTCCTGAGTGGAAGTTGTTAAGTTTATCCCAAATGCATCCCATTTCCTTCGGTAGAGCAACAAGAACACTTAATCATGGAAACTGAAAATATCTAATAGGATGGCACTATGTTGATTTGAGAAAGTTGATCTAATTGTTTCATCACGCTTTCGATGGCCTACAAGCGATTTTTCGAGACCTTCTGCTCTGTTTGTCACCTTCCGTTCAATTCACAAATTGAGCGAAGTTTCAACCAAAAGAAATGAGTTACGGTGCAAAAGGGATCACATAAAGCATGTGCTTACTCAAATACCTTAGTTTCTGAGCTTCTCGAATGCTAAAGACAACATCGCTTTCAAATTCATCGTAATGAACAAAAAGGTAGAGCAAGCTGCCATGATTCAATGTCGCGGGCCTAGCTGCTTCTTCTCACATAATTCCTGACTCTCATACCAAGCTGATAGTAGCTTGCTTTCGGATAGAATACTGGGTCGGGGCCATCACTATTAGCGCTCAACCGTAGATTTTCAAAGATTAAGTCACAAGGCGTTCTTGGCGAGTACAATACCAAAAGAAATGAGACTCAAGATCATTTCGCTAGCCTTTACTTGCGGGCTTTTTCAAAAACGGAGACCGAAGTCTAGTGATTCATCTGATGATAACGTTGGACAGTACAGGCTCAAGTTTGAATGGGGTGGATGTGTGGTGTTCGATGGAAGATAAGTAGTGATTAAAACTCATGACTTGAAAGAGAGACAGTGGAGAGGAATGTCGAGATAGTATATAAAACTTTAAGTATGATATAAGTGGAAAGATGTCAAAACTAAGCTCTCAAATCTGTTCACCATCTATGAATGAATTCTACAACCTTTCATGGGATCTACGGGTGAAATAGTTTCGGACAGATGAAGAGGAGCCGGTGGAGCCAGATGAATTTATCATATTATTGTTTGAGTGTCTAGTTGTAACTCCTATGGAGGTTCGCCTAGTTCTTCTAGGAGTTGTTTCAATGGGAACAGATTCTTTAGTCTTCTTGGGCCCTGTTGGTGATGCACGAGGGATAGATGATCTTGCAGGGGGTTTTCTACAAGGTCGCCCTGGTCGCCGTTTCCGTGAACTGGAATTGACAGTGCTATCACCACGAGATGTATCACTAGACTTTCGATCAAACGTTTTGGAAGATATGAGAGATGAGTCATTTTTTGGCGAATTATCGCCTTTTTTGGTTCTAGATCTACGCGTCGTGATTGTCGTTTTTGATGAAATAGACCCGCTTCTAATGGCATTTTGGGTTTTAGATGATCGAACTTTAAGACTGCGATTATTAACCTGACAAGACTCTTCTCTCGGAATGGTAAGGATATCTTCAGGATCACTATCACTCGCAGCAGCAGCTTTTTCTTCCTCTTCTTTGAGTGATTTGAGGTGAGCCAGTTCCCACTCTTTCTTGTGGGCCTCAATCTCTTCCTGTAACATCGAATGGATTGGTTAGATCTGTTGTGAAAATTTACGCGACAAAAAACTCACCTCAGCTTGCTTTAGCTGTTCGGTGGTGATGGGTTCTTGAACTGATTCAAGAAATTGCATGGCGTAGCGTTCTATTGGGGTAAGCTAAGGGGTGCGAATGAATTAAAAAACTTTTCATCAGATGAATTCAAGCTCTACTTACTTGTTCGATAAGTTTATCAAGTTCATCTTCAGCAGGAGTCCTTTCCTCGTGATCTCTGGAATCAGAGTCGAGGGGTATAGATTCATCGAATTCAGCCAATTCAGCCTGAGCCTCAGCTCTAGCAGTTCTTGCAGCTGCAGCATCAGGACCTTCTTCAGCAGTACAGAGAGCCTGTTCCAATTGTTGGAGAACTTGGTTGCTCTCGGTTGCAGGTTCTTCATCTTTAGGAGGAGATTCTAACGGAGGACTAGTATCCATAGGAGTAATTATTTCCTGAATTAAGGGCTTATCTATTTCAGGTTCTGTACTGGTCAGACCAAACAGTTCTGATATGGTGTCTTTCTTGAAGAAAGCGGTGGTAAAGTTGCCACCTTCAATCGCTACATCTCCTAAAAGACGTTTCTGTCGAGCTTTTTGGAGAATATTTTCTTCAACTGTTTTCTCGCTAATGAGCCTGGAGAACAAAGATATTCATTAGAAATTTTCTCACAACGGATTGATGTTCAAGGTTGACTCACCTATAGATATGAACATCCCTGGTCTGACCAATACGATGGCACCTGTCTTGGGCTTGAGCGTCCATAGATGGATTCCAGTCACTATCATAAAATATCACAGTATCAGCACCAGTGAGATTCACTCCGATGCCTCCAGATCGAGTAGACAAAATAAAGCAGAAAATCCGCTTATCCGCATTGAATCTCTCCATGAGCGCTTGTCTAGTTTCTATTTTAGTTGAGCCATCCAGCCTAAGGTAAGTGTGTCCATGATAGTTGAGGAACTGTTCAAAAATATCTAGCATTCTCGACATCTGTGTAAAAATCAAAACTCTATGTCCACCTTGCTTGAGTTCATATAACAACTTATCCAGCATTTGTAACTTGCCACAATCATACTGGATCAAACGAAGTTCAGGAAATTGAGTTCTCATATTGGTTACTATGGGATGGAATATATCACATTTTGGAGAAAGTTCTCTCCGTAAATCATCAAACAAACTCTTTTCAGCTTGAACTTTCCATGGTGATGGATGAGAGACGTGCATCTGAATGGAAGGAGCTGAAACTTTGGGCACTAAAAAAACAAACCGGTCCAGTGTTTCGGAGAGGTCTTTGATGAGATCCATAGGAGATTTGAGAATTTTTGACAGACAATTCGTGTAAAAGAAATAATCAGCCGCACGACGTGTCTTTTGTTGACCATGCATGCAGTGGAAATAACCCTGCCCCGTGCTGAATGCGGAATAATTGACAAAAGGATCGCAGCAGATCTGACTCGGATGTTGAGTAATGTTTGACATTTGGATGAGGTCAGGTGCGTAGAGAGCGAAAGCAGAGCACCGTAATGCATTAATTTGTCCAAGTCTTCTAAGTTTATCTTGCCGCTCTTTCCTCTTTCGCTTTTGAAGAGTTGTCAACTTCACCTCAGCAGAAGTTTCGATTGGTTTAGAGATAACTTCATGAATATCACCTGTTAAACACAGAAAATGCTTCGTGTTAGACTGTCCGTGAGACTAGTTGCTATCAAAATGAACAATCAGCTGGATGATAAATCTAGTTAATTTACGAGAGGTAAACCCTTAAACTGAGGTCACTGATGAACACAAAGTTTTACACATCTCTCGAGCGAAATGGGGGTCAAGAAATTAGTGATTGAACAAGATATACTCACCATTTGGCTTATCACAGGTTTTCACGAAGGCGATTTGTTCATTGTTATTCACACTATGAGGGAGAACTATCGAATGAGGAAGCGAAGAATGGACAGGATTCACTAGGATATGCTGACCGGTTGGAGTCTGCACAAGCTTTCCTATTTGGATTTTCATTCTCTGATTACTCAGAGAATTTCCTGGCGGACCAGTAGTGAGCTGCTTCGTAAGAGCCAACCTTTTCAGAATATTTGCCTGAGATCCGGTGATATTGATGGGTGAGTTGGAGTCACCTACGGTAATAACCCCAGGATTTCCAGAGTTAACAGCTGGAAGAAATAGTAGTCTTGACGAAGGAAAGCTCGCTTGTGATGCCGGAGAAGGGATTCGGTTGACAGAAATATTGTTTATGGGTCTTATTTGAACTGATGGAATCGTTCGTGAGTGCAATTGAAAACTTTGAGATGATAGGGAGGAAACGGGGAGTTGTTGAGTTTTAACGTTGATCTGGAGCCTTATCTTTCCCTTGGGAATCTTTGGTGGGGGTTCGGGGGATGAATCGATCTCCTCAATCAACTTGACTGGAGCATGGAACTCGGTTATCCGATGTTGAGCGATTGCACTCAACGTATTGGAGAAATCTATGAGTTTCAAATTAAGAGCACTCAAGTCAACATGTCTTCCAGGATCGTAGTCTAGAGGTGTAGTGACCAGTGAAGCTGTGTTGTAAGTTATTCCCTCCATGGCAAAGGGAGAAGTGATGGGACGGGGTTCAAAAAGATCTGGATGATTGCACACCTTCCTCAACTGCATCAAAACATTGATAACACTAAGGAAGTTGCCAGATGCTAGCGTTTCTTTGGTCCTGAGGAACAGATATTGTCAACTTCGATACAATATAAAAAGGCATTCAAAGACTTACTTAGCAAGGCTCATGAACTCTTCATAGAGGAACCTCTGTCTTTTAGAGAGACGTGTCCTGACGATATGCTCGATTTTCTTTGGTAATTGCTTTTCAACTTCGTCCTTAACTCTTCTCAAGAGAAAAGGTCTTAACAGTTTGTGCAATCTTTTTATAAGGCTTTCATTATACTCATGATTTCCTTCAATCATACCAGTCACAGGATTGACAAACCAATCTCTGAAATCTCTGTGTGAAGCAAATACATTGGGCATAAGAAAATGCATCAAAGACCATAGTTCCATGAGATTGTTCTGAAGAGGAGTTCCAGTGAGCAATAAACGACGAGAGGAATTAAAGTTTAACAACATCTGCCACCGAAGAGATTTGAAATTTTTGATGTGCTGAGCTTCATCAAGGATCAGATATTTCCATTTCTTTCTTCGAAAAGCTTGATGATCTTGGATGACTAATTTATAGGATGTAATACAGACGTGGAATTTGTTAGGCTTGGTCCATCCCTGATAGAAGAGAAGAATTAATTTATTGTAGCAAACCTTTAGTGACCGAGATCAGATTCTTTCCGATGTTCGGCGCATAAAGAAGCTTTCATTTTCGAGGATCTTTAGCACTTACTATGAAATTGATTTCGCAGCAAGTGACTCTAGTCTCGAGGATAATCAGTGGTGAAAGCTCAAAGGTGAGAAGATTGAGGAGCACTTACCTGTCTCTTTAATTTCCTTTCTTTTGGATTTCCATAGTAGGTAAGTATTTTGAAAGCCGGACACCACTTTTTGAATTCCATCTCCCAATTGAGCATAACACTGGTTGGCACAACAATGAGGTGAGGACCCCAAATTCCCTTTTCTACTGCTAAATGAGCGAGGAGTGAGATAGTTTGAATTGTCTTTCCCAATCCCATTTCATCGGCTAATATTCCGTTGAGTTTTTTATCACTCATTGCAACCAGCCAATCAAGACCGATATGCTGATATTCACGCAGCTTATGTTTGAGAAGAAAAGGTACTTTCGTCACTACTTGAGCTGTGGAAAGAGTGAAACCTTTCGGCTTTATGCTTTCAGCTCCTGCAGCAATATCAGTGATAGCTCCACTTGGATCACTTTTATCATCTCCCGAAACAACCTAGTTGAAAGGAAAAAGATGAATCAATTGCGGTTACAATACTTGTTTCATCGTTTGGTTTCACCTCGTCACGAAATGTGAAGCGATGACGTAATAGATGCATTGTGATCTATCCACCGGAATAATCTCTGGGAACTGAGAGAGTTTCCCAGAGGGAATAGAAGATGGAGAGAGAAACTTGCACAAGAAAATCAATGAACGGATCCTTACCTCAATAAGTGGCTTCTTTTCAGGAGAATCATCTTTAATTAACGATGCCATGCCTAGTTCTTCTGATTCTGACTCATCTTCGGTGAGCAAATCGTCTTCATCCTCCGTTTGCTCATCTGATTCTCCCATCTTTGAATCATCTTCAATAGTCCCACTAGTTTCATCACTGTCTCCGTTCTCAGAGGGGGCATCAGGACACTCTTCTTCTAAAGCTAGCTTATAACGTTCTTTCAGCTCTTCAACTGAGAGATTAGCCTCCTCTTCAAGTTCTTTGAGTTCAGAAGCATAATCAATGTTTTTGGTCAGTTTTTCCTCAGCAGCTATGGTCTCTTCATCATCTTCTGCATCGTCCTCTGCATCAATCTGGAAATCATCATCTTGACTAGTTGGCTCTTGGCCCTTCATTTCTTCCTCTAAATTTTCACCAGGATCAGGTAATTTGATTGCTTCTCTAGGTATTAAGTCTTCTATCGGCATATCACTTTCTTTCTTGAGCAGATCGATTTCATTCTTTCTATCTTCAGTACCAAATTCTTCCTCATCTTTGGCTATGGTCTCCTCATCATCCGACTCACTAAGCTTTCGAGGCTCAAAGTCATCATCGTCCCCTTCGATGGGACTTTTAGAGGGATCAACTAAATTGGCAGTAGAGATTTCATCCGATGCATCATCTTGAGAATCACCAGCAGCTTCCGACGAGCCTTTGGTCATTCCCGCAGCTAACCAAGAGGAAAATTTTTCAGTTTGACCAACAATATAGTTGAGATGCAAATCTAAGGCTTTCTTTCTTTTTTCCTCTAATCTAGTTTGTTGTCTATATTCAACCAATTTTTCAACATTAGACCAAAAGCCACGAATCTCTTTGGAAATAGCAGCAGCTATCCTCCTTAACCTTAGCACTTCTTCTTTCCCGGCTCGTTCTGCTTGCATCTCTTTATCTTGATGATATTTCATAATCATACGAGCACACTTTCGTGCAGCTGTTTTCTTCAATTTTCTTTCTTGAGCGAAATCTGTAGCTAGCCAACTCATTTCCTCCAAAAGATAATCCCAATGAGCTTTCGCTCGATGGGGTTCTTGAACTTTGGGTAAACGTTTAGCAGACCAGAGTCCTTCTTTTCTCAGCTCGGCAATCCTTTGCATAACATAGGCTTCTTGCTTAGCTCTTTCTACTATTTGCTCTTGTGAACCAATGGACATATCATACACTGAAGACAAGGAATGCTGCCTGTTTGATTGCTTACGGGTGGTCATCGTGGGAGTTGAAGGCATTGATGCAGATGTTGGGGTTGTGGGAACAGAAAAGGAGGCATTTGCTTTGGAAGGTGGCTGAATGGAAGTTACATTATTGGCTGTATTACCTAAAACATTTGACCGTCTAGATGATGTATGAACAGTAATGTTTTCTGTGCGAGATCCTAGATCAGTGATATGAACAGGCGTTCGAGAAGTCAAACTCGTTTCTGTGCTAAGGGCAGTGTTGGAATTTAGTTTCTCTAGGGAACCTGGTGCAGGACTCTTTGGATCATGAGGATGAGGTGTAATGGTAGAGGTGGTGGTTGTGGCTGTCGTGGTGGTGATAATCATGGTGGTGTTGGGGGAGGGGGAGGGGGAGGAGGAGGTTGAGGTGATGATGGAAGGATGACTTGCTGGGGAAAGGATGGTGGAAGTTTGAGCTGTTTCGCTCACAAGAGATGAAGGCTTAACAGACGATGAAACAGTATTTATGGTGGTGGTGGTGTTGGTGATGATGGCGGTGTTGATGGTTGTAGATGATGATGATGATGGTGATGATAACGATAATGATGGAGACAAAGGTGGTAAGGAAACCTGTGACGCCGGTGAGCTGGTATTGACAATGTGTGATTTGGTGGTGTTTCCGACGAGTATATGAGGTGCAGAGGTAGGACGACTAGTGAGTGGTGTGGTTGATGAAACGGATGATAGAGGAAAAGTTGGTCCTAAATGGGATGCAGCAGATTCAAGTTCCGATACAGTCACTATTGGCGTTGATTTACTGGAACCAGATGACATGTCTAGTGATGCCTTTAAACGTTGTAAATGTTCAAAATCATCATCACTATCGGCAATATTAGCCTTTAAATACTGTAATAAACCTAATGTGGGAGATTTTTTTCTCCAACCATAATAATCCATCAGATTACCCTGTTGTTCAAGAAAAAATAGCTCTAATACATGATCAATATATGTTTCTCTTTTTCTCTTATAATCATTATCTAGGTAATCCATTATAATATCCCTATCATATTCCGGTGAAAGTTTTAATCGTTTACAAAAAGGCTGCTCACAGGCCTTGTCGATAGTAGTAATAGTAGTAGTATTAGCAGCAGTAGTAGTATCAGTAGTAGAAAATGAAAATGGCTGCTCCAAGGCGTCCCTATCAACCTTCTCCATCTTTACACCACTATTTGTGTTCATTTTTCTCTCTCTCTCTCTCCCTATCCAATGTGTGTGTGTGTATTTTCGTATGTCAGCCCAGGTGCTTTACAATATTTACACACATTTATCACCCTATCACATCATCACATTTGGGTAACAACAAAAAAAAGAAAGAAAACAATTTATCAATTAATATATTCATCCAAAATCACACCAAAAATTTTTCACTTATGTTGAAGAGAGAAGAAAAAGAAAGTAAGCTAATACAAGCAGAATACAGACACAGAGAGACTGTGAAAACGTGCTCCAGCAAAAATCTACCGAAAATGCTACCATCTAGTGGGCTAAATAAAAGGTGATCTGATTTTACTTTGTTGATGAAAGAGACTTGCTTTTCCTTTCTCTTTCTCTCTGTTCTCTTGTTCAAACATTTTTCTCAACATGAGAGAGACATACATACACACACATAATGTATGTATACCATGTATTGGGCCCTGAAGCTTGTGTGTATGTTTGTGAGTGTGTGTGTCTGTGTTGATGATTGATGATTTGTTTTTAAATGATTAATATACAAATATATATATATATTTTAAAATATTTAATGTGTACCGTATACAATTGAAGTGAATCGATATCAAATTTAAATTATCAATTTTAGTGTGTTTAAAATACCGCTACTTGTACGCCTCTCTCTCTCTTATGCTCTTTCAGTTTCATTCTTTCTTCAGTCTCTCTCTCTCTCTTCACTCTCATCTTCTCTCTCACCAGTATGAAGTTTGATCATAAATGACCATTGTTCTCTCTTATTGGCCACAACTTTACACACTTGACCATGCTAATGGCAAAATGTAAGTATATTTTGTTATATATCATTTGGTTAGTGGAAAGTTATTTTCGTTCTTCTTCAACTCCATGCGAGTGACATTTAAATATGTGTTGCTAGTGTTTAATCACTAGAGCATATGATCGATGCTTTTGTATGTACACAAAAGACTTTCACTTTTATCACATACACTTGCTTGCTTACTTGATGCATAAACGATTAAATTTTGAAATTACTTTGTGTGATTGTGAAATCTTCCATTTCTAATTGTTGCTCTTGTTCTTATTTCTTCATCCATCAGATCCGGGTATATTCACATGTCCTTCTTGTAGCGCGCTTTTCACGTGTTTATCTTACTTCCAACAACATGTCAAGGCTCACGCACAACAAGAAGGTATTTATCAGCCACTTTGATGAGGGAATAAATTTTAATCATCATTTTGCGGTGAAGATTCTTCAGAAATAACCGTTGAAAAGCTTCGAAAATGATGAAAAGAAATACAAGGAATCATGACATATCCATTCTCTTTCTTATTTTAGGCAAAAAATTGTTCTGCTGTCTCCATTGTCGATACTCTAGCGATCAAGAATTTCATTACAAATGGCACATGATGAGCCATGATGGTGAAGATCCACATTCCTGTAATGTGTGCAAAAAATCGGATAACAATGAGACTAGTAGCCAATCTTTCCATAATTTTGTTAAGCAAGAAGTTGAAAGTGAAGATGAACCACCTTCGTGTTCCATGGTTGGAAAACGGTCTGTGGCTACTGCCACTACTGATGATCTCTTGTATAGCGGTTCAAATGTTCCATCATCATCTTGTTTAAAAGATTCCAATCATTATACCTCACAATCTACCCATCATTCAACTGGAAATCATATGCACGAATCCAAAAAATCGACAAAGTCATTATATACACAAGCTAAAAGGTTTGTTTATCAAACTCTTTCAGTTTTGATTTGATCATTGTACAATAGACTTCTCCATTCGCTCAGTAATCCTGTCAGCTGATTGTACTTCGTTCTCTCTAGATGTGAAATTCAAATCTTGGGTTACGCTTTACTTTTGTTGATATGCTAATCTCGTTCTTAAGCGAAAGCTTACGCCATCATTACTCTCTTTGCTTGCACCTAAGATCATCTCATTGATTTCCCACTCTCTTTAAACACTAATTTTTCTCCCACATTAATATGCATTGAAACCTAATAATCTCGTCAATATAATTGAACAATGGTTTTTACTTCAAATCATTCAACTTTAGGTACGCACAAGACGATGAAGAGGAGGAAGAAGAAGAAGATGATGAAGATGAAGAGGAAGACGAAGAAGAAGAGGAGGAAGAAGAGGAGGAAGAAGAAGAGGGTGAAGAGACCGTTGAGGACGAACACGCTGGTCAAGATGATTCAATGGATAACGATAATGGTGAGTATTAAATTCAATTCCCTCTCTCTCTATCTTACTGAAATTTTGTATGACGTTCGTCTTCAAAGAGTTTTAATTCTTATTTCATGACTAATTCCATTGATTTGCATGAACAAAATTGTTATTAACATTCTTTATTTTCTTTTAATTATTTCACTGAGTTTCTTTTGTTTATTCATTTCGATGTCGAAGATGAGAGCTTCAATATAGTTGATTTATTTTGTACTTTATTATCAGTGATATCATCACAAATACAGTTTACTTAAATCAAAACCCTGTAATGCTCTCGCTTCATCGGGTCCAGAATTTTTTTTTGTTTTTACCATTCTCAAGATTTTCAAAATTCGGTTTCAGGATCAAACTCAACTGAATTATTCCAATATACTACAGGTACAACCTGTTCCCTTCAACCAATGGCCCTGATGGACTTAATGTAAGTTTCTTTGGATAAATTATCAATAACTTCTCAATAAAAGAGAATCTTTTGAGAATGCCTCCCCTGCCATGAGGTAATTGAAGTTTCCCTTGTACACTCAGTGTATCTAGAGAAACTTACAATACCTCTACTTCTCATTATATGAGCCATAATCTTGTACAAGTTAAGAATTGGTTCAAAATTTTCATTTTGATCATTGAATTGCATATCTCGCTCTTTCTTTTCTTGGATGTTAATATCATGGCTTGTTATGGATTATCGATTAATCACTAATTTCCATTGATTACAGGCCTAGCTCACATCAAGAGAGTAGTCAAAATGAGATAAGTGATGATGAAGACGATGAAGAGGAGGAAGTTGAGTCCGAAGAGGACGCTGACAACGAATACCAGCAATCCAATCGGACCAGCACAACTGAAATGCTAGTGAGTTATGAACTATCGTCTCAAGGACCGCCTTACACTAAGTCTTTAGATCAAATGGAAACTTCTATGACCCCGTTGATTCCTACCTCGAGTAGAGGTCGAGGTAAAGGGAATCGAAAATCCAGATCTATCAATTCTAATGACTCATCTGATGGTACATCTCTTGGTGAAACTAGAAGAAAATTTCACTGTTCTCATTGTGGAAAATCATTTAAAACAAAATCTCATCTCCAGCGGCATATACTAACTCATACCGGCGAAAAACCTTATCACTGTAATCGATGTGGCTCTAAGTTTAATCAAAGCTCAAGTCTTCGCAATCACATCATAGCCATTCACACAAAAGAGTATCCACATTACTGTACACAATGTGGCAAAGGCTTCCTAATGCCTGCCCTGTTACAAAAACATTTGACAACCTCTCATCGTAACAAGTGAAGAGCACTTGATTCAATCTTCTCTGCATCTTTTTTTGGTTCAAATCTTCGAATATCAATCCTTTTTCGCATGGTATATATAATATAATCACTCTCTTCACTTTCATCATATCTTGCAATGAGTAATCGATTAATTGGTACACGAAAATTAGAAGAAGAAAAGAAGGTGTTGATCACCATAATTTTAGTTGGGTTAAGTTTTTATAGTGATTAAAAACATCCATAGACTTACAACTCTTCTGACAGAGCTGTAGGACAAAGACATGACTCTGGTGTATGTCGACCACCGATTATCGGAAGGAACATTCAACCCTGTTGTGAAAATTTGTGTGATCAATTTCCGAAAAAATTCTGACCCGAATCCTCGACTTAATTCAAAATAAACAAAAAACTTGATAAATCACATATTGTCATCTATCTTGGAAATGAATGAAATAAAAAAATATTTAATTATTTATCTTTTGTATATTCCTCACACTTCATTGTTCTCGCTATTGGTATATGATCAAAAGCTCACTGGTTAACTCGAAACATCTGAATCATATCGCACTCTTGTTCTTTAAGAGGTGCTAAATATTGTACTGCTTATCAATCGATAGGAGTTTTCGGAACAATTGTCCCCATCACTTAAACCTTTAATAATTGTAATAATTGTATTTGTCTAGGCAAAAAACGTTGATATAATTCTTCTGATATACCCTGAAGTCACAGCGAACAGAAAACGTTCTACTCGACGGCGATATTGTGAGAGGAGCGTCTTCCATTTGTGCATGAGTAAATCATTATTTTCGAAAACGTAACTTATTCTTGATCTTGGGTCTATCAGGTTTCTAAAATCAAAGAAAATTCTTCAGATATCACATCCAATCGACGAAGTACAGATTCTTTTCAGCTCGCGATTTGATTTCATATTTTTGAGGATGTTGATCCTTCTGAATCTCACTTCATTAGAGGAAATGCTAAGAATAGGTGAACAAGCTTTCGAATAATCATCAATTAACACTGTGATCTTTTACTATTTATTTTTTGGAGAAAATTTGGATCTAAACTTTAGGAGGATAGAGTTTAAAAACTCAAGAATCAAGCAAAACCAATGTGTGTAATGCAAACGGGACTAACGTTGTGCTAATTTTTGCAGTTTTTAAATGACTGCTCTATCGAAGGAGTGGAATTTTTCTCAGATAACTGGAATTCCTTTCAATTGATAGTCCTAATCGATTCAATATGAACTTCTCTTGCAGAATTTCCAAAATTGAAATGTAGAGACTTTAGTTTTCGTCAATAAATGAGAAATCTCATTTCTTGGAAAATCTTCGATTATCTCATTGGTATTTTCATCCACGATCGAATAACTAATTTTCCGGTAACAAATACAAAATTCAGCGTAATTTGACAATCATCATCAGCCTATTCTGAGTTAACTCGTAAATAAACCATAAACTCGATTAATTTTTCATCATCTTCATCATTCATCTCAAGAATACGATCAGCATCTACGTTCCCCCCAAAGCCATTCATTTCGAAGCAAATCAATCAAACTAAATAGGAAGATCATAAAGAAGTATCATCTCTCTCTCTCTCCGTTGCATATGTTAAAGTAAATCAAAATGAAAACTTTTCACTCAATCTACACACATCTCTATTCCAAATGCTTAGAATCAAGAAGATCGAGAAAATCGCGAGAAAAGTTTTATCGAAAAAAAAAGCCTTTCACATTTCAAAAAAAGGCGCCTTTTATCAACACTATTGCTATCTGTTGTCGAATATTCTCTCTCTCTCTCTTCTAATCGGCAAGAGCTTAGCAAGAGAGAGAGAGAGAAAAGAGAGAGAAGAGAGAGAGCCTTTTTTTTCTCTCTTGATACTATTTTGAGATGTTCACAATTTGCTAAATTTTCATCAATTCAGGAACCATTTTTGGTGTTCAGTAGTAACATCATCATCATCTTTTACTCCTCATTCGTTCTGTCTTCCACGAATTTTTCGGTTTTTTTTGATAAATCAAATTGATACATACCTATTCAAATATATTCGGTGATTAATTTTAATAGAAAAGAGAGAGAGAGAGAGAGGGAGAAAGAGAAAAGAGTTATATTCAAATTGGATTTCAAACATTTATATTTATATATATAAATAATCAGGATGTCGTTCCGAA
Organism: Brevipalpus yothersi; assembly: GCA_003956705.1. Classification (NCBI taxonomy): domain Eukaryota; kingdom Metazoa; phylum Arthropoda; class Arachnida; order Trombidiformes; family Tenuipalpidae; genus Brevipalpus; species Brevipalpus yothersi. Next base: position 355,349 of record QZCP01000013.1, on the reverse strand, counting down.
TCGTGCGACAGTCCAAATTTCGGCATGTCTATGGTCAAGCTTTGAAGCGTGAACAATGCTACGATAATATAAGGATTACCAAAAATTCATGGGATTCAACATTTTGTGTAGTTAATCCAAAGTTTATAGCCATTGTCATCGAAGCGGCTGGTGGCGGTGCTTTCTTGTGTTTACCACTCAAACAAACAGGGCGTGTGGACGTCAATCAGCCCCTTGTTTCGGGACACAAAGGTCCCGTATTGGATATTGCATGGTGTCCATTCAATGATAATGTGATTGCCAGTGCATCTGAAGATGCCATGGTTCGTGTATGGCAAATACCGGACAATGGTCTGGGCAAAAGTATGACCGAACCGATTGTCGAATTGAGCGGTCATCAACGGCGAGTTGGTTTACTTCAATGGCATCCGTCGGCCAATAATGTATTGCTCAGTGCTGGTGCCGATTGTCGAATAATCATATGGAATGTGGGTACTGGTGAAATTTTATCGACAATAGATCAACCGGATCTTATATTTCATTGCTCTTGGAGCTGGGATGGTAGTCATTTATGTACCACTTGTAAAGACAAGAAGATCCGCATCTATGATCCAAGAACTGGTGAACTGGAACAAGTAAGTTAACTGGTGAACCCCGTGAGAAGACGGATGTGAAATCAAACCGATCCACTTCTCCATCGTTTATGATGGACAAATGGTCCAAATGATTACAGTCTTTGTCGAGTGAGGAGAGAGAGAGAGAAAGAGAAAGATAAAAAGAGAGGGAGAGAAAGAGGGAGAGAGAAAGAGAAAGAGAAGAAGATAATTTTTATTTCACCCTGTATGGAAGTGCAAAGATACAATTGAAACAAACTTTGACGTTGTAAAAATGGTTGATGAAAGTTTTTTCTTGTCACCAATGAATTAGCGTTAACATTTTTCATCATTATCAGAATGAGTCATGGTATTTGAATGAATGCTCTATTATGTTTTGACACTGTTCTCCTTCATTATCACACACCGTTCACTGTGTGCATGTGTTATTTGAACCTCTACGCAATTCATTTTTCACACTAATTTAACTTTATTATCAACCCTCCAGGAAGCGGATGGTCATGAAGGTGCTAAACCACAGAGGGCAATCTATCTGAAGAATAATCTCATATTCACCACTGGATTCTCTCGGATGAGTGAAAGACAGTATTCACTGCGAAGTGAAGCAGCTCTTGGTGAGCCGATCGTTCTCGAAGTACTCGACACCAGTAACGGTGTTCTATTTCCCTTCTATGATCCGGATATCAATCTCATTTATTTATGCGCCAAGGTATATCAATTTGACATCCGTTCAGACATTTCCTTATTTCCTCAAACGTTACAAATAATTATCATCCTCCTTCTTCGTTTGCATGCACACAAACTTCAAACTATATATCTAAATCAATCGAGCTAAATGAGTAGAGAACACAGTTTCCTCTGAGAAAATTTCCCTCTCTTCCTCCTTCACTTTTTGAAATTTTCCTCCTCTCTACCAGTCACAAACAAATTATTGATCTGATTAACTTCCATCTATCTATCTATCTCAATCATGCTCCACTCAACTCTTTTCGATTTTATAATAAGCTTTGGCGCCTATTATTTGAGCGTCTCTCTTCCTCTCTCATTCTTATTCACGCGAGCTGTTCGTTTATGTTTGTCTTATTTTCTTTTCTGCGCACGAAAACTGCAATTCATTGCAATATTTTTCTCGTGTCTCCTTGAATAGCACTTTTTAACCTCCACTCAAATGTCATGTCAATCTATCTCTCTCTCTCTCTCTCTCTTTCTCTGAGATGCCTTTTTTGATGGTAGAGAAGAACTTTGCTATCTCCACTCTCCTTGCTTGCTTGTCATCGATAGTCTCAGAGGAGATGTTATCTCGTCAATTGTTGAATTGGACTTGATCTCTAATTCCGTTGATGATTCACGACCTCTTAATGATGAGTTCCATAATTACTCAACTTTTCACTTCTTTCATCTCTCCACAGGGTGATAGCAATATAAGATACTTCGAGGTAACCGAGGAAGCACCTTTCGTACATTACATAAGCACATACCAGTCCACTGAGCCTCAACGTGGAATTGGCCTCATGCCCAAAAGAGGTTGTGATATTTCAAACTGTGAAATTGCCAGATTTTACAAGCTACACTCGAAAGGATTTGTTGAGGTTATCAGTTTTACTGTTCCTCGGAAATCTGATGTTTTTCAAGAGGATATATATCCTGATACCCCAGCATCTGAGCCCGCTTTGACTGCCGAAGAATGGATGAGTGGGATTGATAAAGATCCTATATTGGTAGGTGTATATATTGCAATCTATATACTTTTTCGTTTCCCAAAGTAGCTACTACTCTTTGAGAGTGAAACATTTTGTTTATCTAATGAAGCTTCCAACGCCCAACACTGAACCTACTATCAAGAGTCTGTGTGTTGAAGCAGGGCGTTTTGGATTCCCTAGATATCACCATGATACATCTTTTTGCTTCCCTTTTTTACCCCTCGCTCTCATTTTCATCTTCTCATCTGTCTTCTCACCATCCTCTCTGTCTCCCTTTCCTTTTACCTCTCCCTCTCCCTTTTTCTCTCGAGTTTTACACACTAATTCACTCTTTTTTCGTCTGTTTACTCTCAGATGTCTCTCAAAGAAGGACGCGTACAATCAAAGAAAGCAGAAATTAGAGCTCCTGTCAAGAAGCCGAATATATTAGACAAGAAGCCGGTTAAAAAGCTTACCCCATCGGCATCCAAAGAAGCAACACCATCTCCTCCCGGCTCTCCACTACTTGCTACAAGCGGTGCTGCTACTCAGCGTCTCGAGGAGCTCACATCTGAACTCAAAAAGATGAAAGCCATAATTCTGAAGCACGAAGTACGAATACGTGATTTAGAAGCTAAATTCTCTGCGGAATCTAATACCAACAATAACATCGGAAACAATGGTGACTTATTATCCGATGAAGTCTAGGACGAATTTTTTGGGTGAAACTGTGTGTACTTGGTATACATCCAATACAACGTTTCATCTTCAATGCAACATCACGAGTCACTGCACCAAAAAGCACACATGCAACCGAGGGTGCATCATCATCCTAAAGCTTTTTATTTCTCCTCTTCTGGCTTTCTTCCTGAGAGATTATCTCAACCCATAACTGTGAGACAGCAACGAATCAAGTTGTACATATTCACGGTCTGTGCACTCAAAAAATTGGAACCAGTCATCAAAGCTCTGTTGATTGTGTATAGACATCACAAAACAATCTCCATTCGCCAAAATTGAGATTCTGTTGTAAAATGAATCATCGAGTATCCTCTCGAGCTTGCAGCGCATTGACCTGTTTGTGTGATTTGATGCTACTAATTTCTCTCTCTCTCTCTCTTTCCAACAACAACATCTGTGTATAGCCAGCACTCCTGATTTTGAACAAAAGCTCGCTTTTTAAAAAATATTTCATTCGCACGTCATACTGAGCTTTCATCATCAAGTTCTGTGAAAAAAACAGTCGTTGGTCACTCAAGATTTTAAGCCGCTTCAGAATATGAACTCTTATCACTGTTTTTCCTTCTTTTAAACTTTAAAACTTTCTTTGAGCTCATAGCCAAAACTTGAGGAAAGCAACTCATCGATGCTGGTGATGATTCTTGTTCCTGATTTAAGCTCGATGGAAAAACAAATTGTAAAATATATTGAATCCATCATTATTTTTTCTCTTTTCGTCTCTTACTCTCTCCCTATCTTCGAAGTCCGAGTTTCCCAATGAATCGTCAGAACAGCCAATATAGACTCAATGATCCTCTTTTTCTCTTAACCCTTCTCATTGACTTCTCCAAGCACAAGCCAAAAATTTTACTCCTTTCATGATTGATTCCCAACAGATACTTATCCTGACTCAATATTACGAGAGGAAAAAAATCTGCTCAATGCAATGTGATACTGGTCCCTATTCATTTGAATCAGTGGAAAAAATTGTCAATTTAGTAGACCATTTATCTTCACTTGTTTCAATGATTGATATACGATTTTCTATCTCAACTTGGAACAAGCAAAACCAATCCTTTGGAGATCAACCCAAAATAATCCAACAAAATCACATAATCACCTCTAAATCTGATATTTTCCTAACATATTTGCTCTAAAATAAATAAATCAATAAATAAAACTGTCAACTTCAACAAAGTCATTTTTGCTCTCCATCCTACCTTTTCCCAGTTGACATCATTTGTGCTTCCATGTGTTTGATTGCTCAAAATTTTATGGGGTTTTAATAGAACTAAAGGATCCGTTCGGTGTTCGGTGTTTGAAAACCTCAAATTTGGGACTGATCCTTTTCGATGAGATCATTGAAGATTATTTATTAACTCGCTGAGCACCAAATTTTTCCCAGCAATTTATAAAACTGCTCAAACGGAGCAATTTCCCTTCATTTGAAATGAAATCCATCATCTGTCACTTGAAATCTACTTTTTCGCTACATTATCGTTTGGCTCGAGTTCATGAAAGTCTATTTCCTGGCTCAATGATCGAACAGGCTGAAAAGATAACTCTGTGAACTAAAAATCGAACCAAGGTCTCCAATTCCTCTTGTTGTCTAGAAATGATTGAGAATATCAGAATCTATCTATTAGTTAACTTTCGGTATGACAAAACTGATCGAAAGGGAGATGGGAGCTTTATTCTTGATGAAATTTCAAGATTTCTTTAATATTTAATCTAATTTCTCTCTACCTCCACAATCTTGCATAATTATTTGTTCATCTTCTTATAAGCTTGAAGCAAAATAGATTGGAGTAAAACATGGGAAGGAAAATTTAGATAAAAATACCTCGTAAAGGTAATGACAGTTATCGAATAATGATCTTGATTCTCATCCTAATTTGTGGTTTTCCGCTGATTGATATCTGTGAAACTTTCTTTTTAATAAAATTGACCTATTCAAGAGCTCCCTTCCTACATGAAATTGATTCATGGAGGTGCAGCTTTCGGAAAATGAAATATTCGATGCAAAAGTGGAAGCTAAAATCGAAAGTGCGCTTGCTGAGAGAATCACTATGTAAAACTCATCCTTTGTATTCCGGAAAGATGATGAAATCTGAACAGTTTGCTCCATCAAGACGGCTAATCGTACAAACTTACGGTTGAGAAGGATGGATTGCAAAAGCAAAAACTTTAAACGGAGTGTGAAAAAAATTTGAACAATGAATAGAGAGGAGGAAAAGAGTATTCCAAACGGTCGGATGGCAATCTTTTGGAAATCATTCTCTCTCTTTCTCTCTCTTCGAAATATAGTTCCTCTATGTAAGATAATCACCCAATGAGCCAATGTAAAGAATTAACCCTGATAAAGATGCCTTCAAAGACTTGGCCTCAAAATTATTGAAACGATATCAAGTTTTTTTGGAGCCCAGATTAAACTCTTGTCTTATTAACTCAAATTTTTCACATTTCACAAGAGTGATTTGAAGATATTCATTGGAATTTCAGTGATGTCAATTAGTCAGCCATGAGATAATAGCTAACACCCTTTCACACTTTCACCTTCTTCGTAATCTGAGGAGAAAATTTGAATTGTTTAGAGAGGGAGTTGATCCTCAGCATTCAACGGACTATTCCGTACGTGAAACCTCCACTTTCCATTAACTTGGATGAGATTTTTGGAGAAAGGAGACCAAACTCAGAATATTCTCCATAAACTGAATGTTTTTCTAATCGCTCTCCAAATTGTGGCTCTTTTAAGTAGACAATCCGTCCCTCTAAGCGGATGCTCTTTTGGCCCAGAAATTTTCTACACAGAATAACAACTCAAAACTCGACCGTTCAAAGTGCATAATGATCACTATCCGCCGGATACATGTGGGTAAGTCATATATTTGCCTAGAAAAGACCAGGACGACGACGAAGAAGAAGAAGAAGAAGAAGAAGAAGAGGAGAAAGAAAGTAGTAGTAGTAGTCAAAGTTTTATCCTGAACAGGACTGTGATCTTCCGTTGAACAGAAGATATGAGCAGAAAGAATAAGGTAGCGAAGCAGGATGAAGGTAAGGTAAAATTTACTAGGACCAGAGAAATATCAGAGGCTTGTGGCCATGCCCAACAAGCTCCACGTCCGGCCCTGCCAAAAATCGCTCGCGAGCCGTCTGGAGCGCGTGGCCAAAGAGGCACAAGGCAGAGAGGGAGAGAGAGAGAGAGAGAACGTCTCTCTGCGACAGATGTTCATTCGAGCCGACGTGAGGCCACATCGGACACCACCAGTTGCTCTCTCTCTCTCTTTCTCAACCTCAGGCCTCAACTCACAGTTTCTTTCCTTGCTCTGAAGAAAATTTCATTGTCCAAGTCCAAGGTATGACCAAGGTGTGATGGTAGAATTTTCATTACATATACACAAGTTTTGTATTTATTTGTGAGAAGTTTCTTCAAAAATTGGAATTGAAATATTATATTAAACTTATCGAATCCAATTTGAATTTTTCCAGCCTCTACACCGAGATGACGATGTGAGTCTTCCGTCCTTTTCATTTTTCAACCATAAAAATTTCTGGTAAGGTGTTTTGCTCTATTCGAAGCGTTCTCTAGCCGTCAGCTTTTTACTAGTTAACATTTAAGCAATGATAGAATTTAATCCAGTAAAACCTCGAAACTTTTATATCAAACTTTGACTGAGAATTTCAGAAAAATTTTCTATCGTTCTTCGCTTATACACACACACTTCAAGCACATTTGTGTGTGTTTGTCACTCTACCCAACCAATCCTTACCAACCAGTACAGCTGTCAAAGTTCATCTTCCTCTCTCCTCCTCTCCCCCCTCACTGGAAAAGGTTCCTGCCGAAAATAGTAGTACTCCAAGTTCCGAGATGGCCTCACGGTCGTAAAGGTGATGAGCTAGCTCATCACCTCCTAAGAGGATGCTTTTTTGATCATCTTTTCAAAAAAGAGAGAGAAAATAAAAATAGAGAGAGAGACTCTCACACATATGAGCTCCCGGAGCAAGAGCTGATTACGAGCTTGACTCTCTCTCTCTCATTTGTGTCTCTCTTGTGGATCTTTTCTCGGACCAAATGCCTTTTAAATTTTGTCGAAATAATAATAGTTACAATAATTTGAAATTTTTCAACGCAATCGAATTGAGCCTTCACCCCTTGTCCATACTTCTATTGGTATCGCCTTTTGTTTGTTCACTTTGCCTAGGCTCTTTTTTTCCCTCTTCTTTTCAGACCTCCTTCATCCGTCCCGACAACAGCATCATCACCACCACAATCGACAGTAGCATCAACATCATTCGAACAAGCAGGATCTTCCCAGCATCCACACTCACCACCACAACAACCAGTACCGTGTCCACCGTCACAACAAGCCCACCACCTACAGCATCAACAACAACAGCCACTGTCAGGTCGACCACCACACTCAGTTCATCGCCACCGACATCATCATCACCATCACCATCACCATCATCTCCATCTCGTACCTCAGCCTGTTCACATTCTCAACAACAGTTCCAACAATTCCAACAACAGCTTGCCGGCAACAGTATCACAGCAAGCTAATCGAATAAGTCCTCCACCAGTCAATCATTTGATCCAGTGTGGACACAATCGGGGATTGGTGATATATCGTGAAATTCAGGGACGATTAGTGTATTGTGGTTATCACTGGTTGATGGGTCAAAAAGCATCATCCTACAAGGGTTGTCCCAACGGTGGACGTGAATTAGAGAGAAGTAGCCATGGTTTTAATGGCTGCTCTTCGGTTCGAAAAACTTATGAATTCGGTGAATCAATCGAGAGACCTGCTCGACTTGATGCCCTTCTTGATCGACCTCCAGTGGATCATGAAATAATGGCTCAGCATGCATGGAATCCGGATGATTCAAGTTCAAACATTTTTCTCAAAGATAATGATGTTTTCACTTTCCATAGACATCCGATGTAAGTTTTTGTTATCAACTCTATCCACTTCCTACTTTTGTGCTACCTAATTGATTATGAAAACATTTCACCACCACATAAACCACATAAACCACACAAACCACATACACTAATGCCAAAATGAAAAACAAACAAACAAACACATTTCCTTATCCGATTTTTGTTCCAGGGCTCAAAGTACGGATTGTATTCGTGGTAAGGTAGGATATTCTCGAGGTCTACATGTGTGGCAGATAACCTGGAACACAAGACAACGAGGTACACATGCTGTGGTCGGTGTGGCCACAGCGGAAGCACCGCTACAATCGCACGGATATCAATCTCTTGTGGGCTCAAATGGCGAATCGTGGGGCTGGGATTTGGGACGTAATCAATTGTTTCATGATTCGAAAAATTCTGATGGACGAGCATATCCGAATCAACGGCAAGACGACAACTATATGGTGCCAGATTCTTTTCTTGTCATACTCGACATGGATGAGGGAACTTTAGCGTTCATGGTTGAGAACCGATATTTGGGTGTCGCTTTCCGAGGACTAAGAGGCAAAAAATTGTATCCAATTGTGAGTGCTGTGTGGGGCCATTGTGAAATAACCATGAAATACCACGGTGGACTAGATCGTAAGTATAGTTCATGTATATATGAGCAAAAAAAAGTTGTGATAGTAGTAATCTCCTCTGTCCACTCATCCGTTCAGATTTTTACCCTCTTGTTGCAACGAGTTTTTGTGCCATGTGTGTGTGTAAGTGTGGATGTGTTAGCTGTGCAATCTGTCATGTTTGTCATGATGATGCATAATAGGACGATAGAGAAGAAAAAAGAGGGAGAGAGAGAGAGACCATGGTAAAATATAGCAAGACTACCGAGACTATTTTATGAAGTTAGTTGTCAAGCGATTTGAATCGAGTTATCACCATTCTAGTAAGGGGCAAAGAGCAGTACGACTGCCAATGTACGAGTGCAATAGCCATCTAGAGAGAGTGACGTTCGCAAGTCAATAACCCTTGAATGATTAAACCACAATGCTAAACTCTGCCATATCAATGCTATGTATGTATGCTGTATGTATGTGTGTGTGTGTGTGTGTACATCGGAGAGCTCACTGGCTTGTGTCTGTTTGTGCTCCACTCTCTTTCTCTCAATTTGCTGGTTTTTGATCTCTCTTCCAGCTATCATTCTTCTTCCTACTCACCTCCGCTTCCAGTTTCTCAAACTTTCAGCCACTCATTCAACCACTTGAAAAGAGGTGAATCATCTTCAGAATTCTTTCTCTCTCACTCTTTTTCTTCCAACCGATTCGTTTCTTAAATATATATACATACACACATTCTATTTGAGAGATTAAAATCGGTTCAACCAGATACATGAGAGAAGAACAAGAGAGAGAGAGAGAGAGAGAGAGAGAGAGAGAGAGAGAGAGAGAGAGAGAGCAGTCTGTCCAGTAGCTTAGAGGTTTTGCTTATTTTCATGAAATCATCTTTCCTGATCCCAATGCAAAAAAGCGAACAGTGAATATTTTTCGTCATCATCCGAATACGAAGTGATCTGAGTTCTCTCTCTCTTCCTTACACACGTCAGTTCACTCTTCGATACCCGAAAAAAAGTGTATCGCTCGAGGTCACCATTCAACGTGCACTTTATAGAATAGCCAGTCTAACTGCATCTTAAATAGAAACGGTGTCAATAATAATATGAAGATTCTCATCATTTTGAGGTCATTGACCCTGATCATTGAACCTGATGCATCCTCAAATGCTGACTGAAAATAATCCACATGATCAAGTACGCATGGCAGGCTTTTTATATACACTTGGTTAGAGAGAGAGAAGTAATCTTTCTCTCTTCCAGAAGCAAATGAATTTTTCTCTCTCTCTCTCTCACTTCTCAAAGCTCATCGTTCGCAAGGTCGCTGCCGGTCATCTAGACTTGTTGTGCCCCTGCGAATCAGGAAGTGAAGTCAAATCAAGTCTTGCCCAACACTCAAGTGTTGCAACGATATGTGTCTGTAATTTATTTGAGCCCAAGTCGATTGCATCTTCACGCCCCCAACTCATTGATCCCAACACACAAGTGACCTTTCCTCAATATATCTGATTTGTGTGTATGTGTGAGCAAGAGAAAAATCAAAAAACTTGACAATCTGAAGGGAAGCCATTCTTAAGGCCTCGATCTATAAGTTGTCATTGATGGTCAATGATGGCAGTTGATGGCACTTTCGCGAAGAATAAAAAACTCAGCACAATTGAATCTGGTAGATTTGTTTCCCTCCCTATGCAGCCTCCTCCTTTTCCACCTCTTTTCACCTCCCTTGTGTTCATCATTACAATTTTCTCACTCTCTCTCTTTTTCTTTCTCTCTCTCTCTCTTTCTCTGTTTCTCTTCATTTTAGCTGAACCTCTCTCCCTTAAAGACATATGCCGACGAACTATTAGGAAACAAATAGGGAAACAAAGACTGCATAGACTGGAGAATGAATTGACTCTGCCAAATGATCTTAAATCATATTTATCTTATCATCATCAAAGCTTCATGGAAAAACTACATAATAATCAGCCTCTAAATTCGACTCGATTCCTTTCATCAACGTGATCTCAAAATCACTCTTTTCAATGAAGGTCAGTACTTGAGTGATGTTTTTTTCTTCTCACTGGGCTTACTATTCGCGCTTCATTTAGAACACGAATTAGACATTCAAAGCCCATTTTCTCGTCTTTTCACGATCATTATGTTAACTTGTATTTTTTTCTCTTCTTTACAATTTTTACAACTCTCTTGCAAAACTACACACACACACACACACATCAACATATCTACAGGTTAAGCAGGGATTCAACATAATTCTTGCCATGGATAAAACCGTAGGAAACACTTTTGCAAACCGAATTGGTGCTAGATGGATGATTATAAAGCCACACATTTTGGGGAAAAGGAAATCATTATGTTACTAGTTGCCAGATAAATTTCATTCAAGAAAACTTTTTTCCCCTTAAAATGCATCTGAAAAAAAATCTATTCAACGAGTCGCTGAGCTATGGTGATCACAGGTGCAATGAGGAACTTTTTTGCCAAATTAGTTTTGTTTTTGAACTCGACGTTTCTCAGCTGATTCATGATTTTGGGCAATTGTGCGTCACATGAGTCCAGTGATGGATATTTGACACAGCCCACCTCCAAAACGTCACCAGCGATACTGTCAACGATTGGTCTGTTTTATGATGAAAGAAAGAGAGAAAATTTTTCAATCTCTCTGATTCTTTTGTAATCCCAGACTTCACAATCCTGATTCTTACCTAATGAATTTTATGGTATCCGCCGACGAATTACCGCATTGAGCTTGCACAACTTTCATCACGTTCCCATAGAGGAGATGGAATGTGCAGCATAGTGTACTCACTAAATCATCATTTTTTACTTCATTTGCTACGTAATCAATCCTACCAATACCACGTTCAAGAGCAGCATAAAAGATCTGTAAATTTAGAAAAGAAAGAAAAATCATCTTAGAAAAAAAAGAATTGTATATTTTGTCTACAAATATGTAAAAATTTACTCACTTGTGCATTTTCTTCGGTCAAGCATGTCAAATACTTGAGAATTTCTGTATTTCAATTTTCAGTAAGAGAAAGAAAGAAAGAAAGAGAGAGAGAGAGAGAGAGAGAGAAAAGTCGATTAAGAGGCATTATTTTTATCAAGTTCGATTGAGAGACAAAAAATCTTGAACACTGCATTATGAAGTAAGTGCTGAATCAGACCCCTTCTATATTTATTCATCATCCTTTATCCTTATCATACCAGCGAGACTTATCACCATTCAGACTGTGAATCGCTCAATGACAAACAGCATGGTGGCTGACCATTACATCGCTCGAATGTTATTGGTCATAATGGAGAGACGTGTGAATGAGTTCATTTATTCATCGGCTAAGAAAAGTACCTTGAAGTTTTTGAGCCTTCCCAAAGCCAACATCTCATTGTGAAAACAAAAGAATCTTGACCGAAAATGATTATCTTCTTCGCCTAAGAGAGCTGTGTCAATTATTTCGCCATTCGATTAGCTTATTTTTTTTCTCTCGACAAATAATTATCGAAAAAAAGTCGACAATTATGAGTTTTTCAAGAAGCTCTCTTCAATATCATTTGAATTCCCTTTATCGATTTGAAACCGGTTCTAACGGTTAATTTTCGAACTTCTTTCTCTCTCTTTCTTTCTCTCTTTCGAGCGAATCTATTCATGCAGCACTGACGATGGCGATGTAGCGATGATAGAAAACCGTTCAGAAAAACCTATCAATCATAATCCTGATCAACGCATCAGTCTCTCTCGATTCAGAGCGAACACGATTGGTTATTTTCTGGTCTGACCTTAACCCTTTTTCATCAACACTAGTTTGAACTTGACCAAAAATGAAAATATAACTATATATACACATATACATAATTAGTTGCTTACGTTCTCGGCCTCTGGATGTATCGCAATATTCTTTGAGCGATTTTTTTGCACCTCGTATCAGAATGCGGAGAACTTGACGTGGAAAAGGTGTTAAACATTTGCCATAATTGTTCGCCAATTTAAGAGCCGGCTTTGCTAATCTGGATGGTTAAAAAGTAAAGAGCCAAAAAAGTGGTGTCAATGAGAGAGCTACTCTTGAGGAATGAAGTTGCGTAGCAATAGTCTGGAACCGTTTCCGGAAAAGATGAGCAGATAAGGGGAAGTTGAAGAGAGGATTCACTTGATCGAGGATTGAATTTGGATTTTAAGTTCTGAGGAAAGCATAATCTACTCAAAAGATGAGTTGAATTCACTTCTAGTGAATGAAGTCGAGGAATATTAAAAATTGTATCAATAAAGTGGGAGAAGAAAAGTGAAAGTCCGGTCGAAGCTTCAAAGATGATGTTTCAACCAATGAATTTTAAAGAATCATCGAATTTTCTAAGGAATTATCTGACAAATTGTGAGCTTAATCTACAAATTTTGTAAAATTTTCAATATAAGATATTTTTTGGAACTTACTTGCAGTGTTCAATCAATTCACTCTGATTTCTTGGAATTTTCAAGTCTTCTCCGATCATGAGAATTTTTTTGAAACTCGCATCAGCTTCTTGTTCCATTTCACGACATGTATCATTGACACCAGGTATCAATTTCACCTCATATTTAGGCTTTGCACTGGTTGATTTATCTTTGTCGTTGTCGTTTCCAAACTCTTGGGGAGCACCATGAACATAGTTCACCATCAAAAGCCCAATCGAGAAAGTGATACAAACAAAGCACTTCATTTTAATTGATCAGTTTTCGAAGTTTCTCACAAGTTTCAAGAGATTTATATTTGATGGAACGAATAGTGGTAAAGTCGATGAAAGTGTTCACTACAAGCGACACCGAAACTCTGATGAAAATTTTTCTCTTGTCCTTCGCTTAATAATCACAAACACAATGTCCACAACTCGCTAGCCGTCGGTAAAGTGAGACCTTTTGGGAGGTTCAATACATAGCCACTCCTTATATATCAAAAAAACTTTTTTTATTCACTATTTTTCTATTCCCATGGTACATGATGTACATGATATGTGTGTGTGTGTTTATGTAGTAGTCTAACTTGTTTCTAAAAGTAGGAGTTCTTTTTTCCTCATTTCAACGTATTATGTCATCTGTGTGCATCCTAAAAGGCTTTGCCATCATGGGTTTGTGTTTTCGGAAAAGGTCCTGTTCCTTGCATAAATCAAAATTTTCCATCATCTATGAAATATCTTGATATCTCATTTCCGATGACTTTTTCGCGCGGAGATCGTTTCTTGATGCCCAGGTGAGAAAAGCAAGTTTTCCACAATCCAAAGTTATCAAAGTCACTTGAAAAATTGAGTTTCCATGTGTAAGAGTGAAAAAAATTGTCTTCAGTGCCTCAGGTGAACCTGATTAACTTTCTCACTTCATAAACATTGATTATACATCTTAAGTTAAAGTATGGGAGTTTATCACTTTTCTTTCCTCCTAGGATTAATTGTCATTGGGGCTGTTAAGAACTACTTCGCACCCTTACCCTAGGCATGACTTAGAGAAGTGTCGAATAATCATCATTCTCTGGTTCTCTAGGAGGGAATAATTATCACCTGATGAGACTTGGCTTTGAAACAGAATTTGCTTCCAGGATATTTTGCATTTGCAACCTAGCATGATTACAACTCATGTTACTCGAATAATAGTTACTCTCTTTAAATTGTGCTAGTAAATTTTGATTTTTTCCTCTTTTTAATGCAAACGAATCTTTTTTTAGCGTCTAAGTGATAAAATTTTCAGTATAATTTCAAGCCTTGAGCAAAATTCTTGCTAACGTACTTCCTCCTCTTGTTACCATCTGTATGTCTTCTAACTTATGTAACAATATTGCACAGAAAATTCAAATTTCTTCGATTTCATTACAATTGGTGATTCAAATGAGGGTGAAATTTTTCCACGAACTATTTTTAGCCATATAATGAGAATATTACTTCAAATAATGAGTCTCTCTCTCTCTTTCTCTCTCTCTCTGCGATTCATGGCAGTTGTATGTATTGATCAGATCAATATGAAACAAAAGCATTGGAGATATTAGATTAGGGTTTTTGAACTTGAGATTCCCATCAGATAATCTAGTGCTTATGAACTTCTCAAGAGTCTATTGGACTCATAGAAAATGACAAGAAATCACAGTGGGAATAAATGAGATTGATACGCACTAGATGGGTGGGTTAAATGTCGAATGAGTAATGAATTATCGAGATTCTTGCAAGATTTTAACATCAAAAAGCAAACAAGATAAGCTCATATGACTGAGACGTCCAACATGGATTTCATTTTAGCTAGCAGCTCTCAAAGAGCTTTTTCCATCATTCATCATTCGTTTTACTACCGAAATAGATACTCTTTGATAGCGTGAGGGAACCCCACAGTGTTTATTGTATACGAAATTGAGGCACTAGCAAGGACGTTGTTATCATTCATCTGATATATTTATATATATACTTTATATTAAGCTAAGTTTGATTTTTCTGAAAATTAGAATATGATACTTGGATGAAAGGCTAATAGCATGAAATGATTTTTTACCCCTAAAGAATTGCTTTGCTTCCAGTAGCCTTTTCGGAATAATGTTTTTTGAGGCGTTTCCTCAATTCGGATGGAAACTTTTCGAAGCAACGCTTACAGCATGGCTTGAGATCAACATCATAGAATTTGGTTTTCTGAGTCAATTTCATGTCACAGAAAGCACAACTGAAATGAGCGACACACCAGGCTTTGTTAAGAGC
Source organism: Brevipalpus yothersi (assembly GCA_003956705.1). NCBI lineage: Eukaryota > Metazoa > Arthropoda > Arachnida > Trombidiformes > Tenuipalpidae > Brevipalpus > Brevipalpus yothersi. The sequence continues at coordinate 340,130 of QZCP01000013.1, read as the reverse complement.
AGAGAAGACATCACCACTAATCACTTGATTGCATACAAAGCAGAGATTACCAAAGAGTTGGTGATAATGAGTTTCACAGTAGGCCAGACCCTGGAAAAAAGAAAGAAAAATCAAATTATTATTTTAAAAAGAGAACCTCAATTTTGCTGACGAATTATCATTACCTTCTTTTCGTAATGTCGATGGCCTAAGAAGGGTTTCTCACATTTCGCACAAACGAAATGTTCAACGTGCCAATTTTTTCCTAAGGCAGTAACAATTCTCTCCTCAATCGGTCTATGGCAAGCACCACAGATAGGGATGCCCATCTTATCATGGCACCTAAGGCAATAAAGTTCGCCTTTCACTTCACGTGCATCTGAAGTCAATTCGACACCACATGAAAAGCAATTGAAGTGGTAAGGATGATAGGGTTCACTCTGCAAGGTAAGAAGGATGGCATATAATCATCAGTATCATAATTAATGAATAATTTTACGAACCTTATATTTGAGTGGGGCACCTTCGTCAATTATAGCATGGCATTTATGGCAAATATATTTCCCTATTGCGGCAGCTTTCTCTCTTGCATTACATTCATGGCAAAGAGCCCGGCCTAAATTGAGAAATTAGCAAGGAAAATCGTGTATCAAATAATTTTGTTCCAAAAGAATTCAGCGAACAAGCGATTTTACCAGCATTCTTGATAAATCCTTGATCAGCCAAAGGATTTTGACATATTTGACACTGGAAACAATCAGGATGCCAATTGTTGTTGAGAGCTTTGATAACTCGACCTGGTAAGAAGAAAATTATAGTTTAGCTTCATCATATGATTTCCACTCAGAAGATTTCAATTACCTATGATGAATTGGCCACACTTTTCACAACATGGAGCGTACAGAACATGGAAGTCGTGTTCACAATACTTCCTGCCTTCAAATTCGTAGAAAATTTCATCTTTGCTGAATGGCCGGAAGCATTGTGCACATACGAAGCATGACTGATGCCACACCTCACCACCTGAAGAGGAATCGAGATGAGAAAAATACTTAAATTTATTTAAATGATCAGATAGGAAGCGAAAAACAAAATATGGATAGAAAAAGATCCCCAAAAAATTTTCATCACTGATGAATTGATCCTGACCGGTGGGTAAGAAATTAGATCAAGTCAAGTGAGTAGCGATCGAACACCAAAACAAAGTGCTCATCTGTGAAAATTTATTTCAATATTTCATCAACTTTCAAAAACTATCCATGAGAAAAAAGAATCTCTGATCAATGAGCATTATCAATCAACAACTTAATCTAATCTAATCTCTCTTGTCACTCATGATGGAGAAGGAAAAAGGAATGAAAAGACTGGAGAGAAAAGAACAAGATGATAAATTAATTACCCGAATTCACAATCTTTTCATTTTCCTCAAACCCTTGACCACATCGGCTACAAAACATGGACGATGGAGTGGTCATGATGATGATGTATAATCAAGAGAAAATAATTCAATTAGTTTACAAAACACACAAAACAGACGGAAAACATAGAACAGAGACAATGCAGAATGTTATTATTAAAACATATAGCAAAGCTGTAAAAGATTGGTAATGCTTAGGCAGCTTAGGCAGCTCGCTCTCTTCTCCCCATCTCGAGTCGTTTTGGCTCGTTTGTGAGTCTCGGAAGCTTGGAAGCTCTCGCGTTTCCCTGCCTTTTATGGCTTGTTCCACATTCAACTCAAGATCATTTCGAAGCTGTGAGAGTGGGTTTCATTCATCTTCATCTTCATCCTCTCTCCTTCTTCTTCCAACGGATGTGGCCCACGCCGTGTGTATGATTCAAACCAGTTCCTTGTGTGAATGTTTTCGTATTGATGGTGGGAAAAAAATTAGCCGACTTCCGATTGATGTATGGTCGGCTTACCCAAATCCATGTATCAAAAAATGTTTATTTGTGGTCCAAATTGTGAAAATTATCACATGTAAAAAGTATGTAAAACGATGATCGATTTGGAAAACTTCAAGAATCAATGGTCTCTTTATGGGAGGATTTCAGCTTTTTGTCTTCATTCTCATTCGACTTGTCTTTTGCACGACTTTTGGGACCCCAGAATGGAGGATTTACTTGAAAACGTAGGAGTTTCTGATTTTTCGATGCAGGATTGGCGAGTGAGTGAAGAGAAAATGAAATGTTTGATGTGGTAGGTTTGTGTAGTATGCTCTTGGCGATATCATCTTTTTTAAGTTTATTTTCGTTTGGGAAAGAAGATTTTTTCGCCCATTCTTTGAATATATCCCATAAGAAATTATTGGGAGCGTCAGTTTTCAATGATGTTGGATGACAGTGAGATATGGAAACTCGATATCCAGCATTTAATAAAGCTGAACGCAAGATTGGAGCGGGAGGAGAGATTCCATGTATCTTTTGTGCCATAAGATCGGAACAGTAAAACAATGGAACATCGGGCAACTCTTCGCTAATTACTTCAATCATTCCCTTGATCCTTTTGAATGTTCCTAATTTATCAGTCAAATTTTTTTCTTCAAACTCATTGATTCGATCTTTTAGTTTCATTATGAAGTCTTGATCATGAATGGGATCCAGATAAATTGGTCCACCAATGGCATGAGAATGATCACAAGTTTGACAACGTTGAGGAATTGTTGGCCCAGTAGCTGGAGAGAATTTGCATCGAACAGCAATACTTTCGGGAAAATCATCAAAACCAAAGATAAATAAGGGAGAAGAGTTTTACTCATTCAACTAGAACTTACTTGTTACTATTGGGTCTTTTGACCTCCGTAGAACCTAATCTTTGAAATGAAAATGAACCACAACCAGTACAGTTATATACCAACCCTTGCTTACTGTTCAAAGCACATCAGAGAGTGAGATGGATCAAATTTCTAATTTGTGATTGACCAGTTCGAATTCAACTTACCTTGCACTGAACTTTGCATGAGAGGGACTTTGAAAGACTTGAACAAATATTCGAACATAGAAATCAACGCTAACTGATAACAATGGCACAATATATTTTCCATAGCGAGTAGCTGATGACTCTATGCAGTGTAGGACTATTCGAAGAGCCTGTGGAAATTTTCAATAAGAGATAGATTTGAGATTCAGCTTTGAGAAACGAATTTTCCAAGATGGTTTAGAATTTATTTCCAATAAGTGGACTAGTAGTAACTTACCATCTCATGACAAGACACAAGGCGTAGGGACATGGCTCCGTATTTGGCGAAACATGTCTCTCCAGCATTACCACATAGAATGGCAACATCTGTACAAGTAACCATCAATAGTCCACCGTCACATATGGCTTGAACGGCAGAATCGATAAAAGGTGCTGCACTTCCATAGGGATCAATGTCGATAACGAAAAACCGGTCATTATGACTCGTACTCTTATAAAGGAGAAGGCTTAGGAAAAGGCACCATATTAGTATTGATACTGAAGTGATTAATATTTCGAATAAAATTACCTGGCATCCTCATTAACAACCTCTATTTTCTCTTGACACTTGTTGTCTGATATATTTTTTCGAATAGTTTCAACAGCTTTGAGAGAAATATCGTTAGCAACCAGTTTCTTTATTTGATCTTTGTTCTCCAATTCAAGTGCATACCGAATACATCGTAAGCCAGTGGCACTTAGAGCTTCGCAAAGTTTGAAATTATTTTCATGAACTTTCTTGCTACCTTTTTCCCATAGTTTGTGCTTCAGGTAAGTATCAAGTACAAAAACGCTGTAGAATGATCGGAGAGTTTCATCAATTTTTTATCATTAAGATAAAGAACAACAATTTAAGCATATCCTATAGCTGACCTTACCTGAGATCTCGATTGAACTCTTGGACAGGATTGTAGAATACACCGGATTCACTTGAGATTACAGCATTACCTTCTCTAATGGTGACAGGTAAATTGTCACCCATTTCAAGTCAGAAAATGAGAAAAAAACGCTTGGAGACTTTCAAAGCTAACTACACTCTTCTCTGAGCAGCAAGAAGTAAGACAAAGAAAATTAATGGACCTAAAGATCTACAATAGCAAACAGATTATAAAATAGGATCAAAGCAACTCTTAATCGGCCCAAACATGTGTTCAAACGAAAACCAAAAACATGCTTGTTTGTTTACGCCACAATATTTTTTTTTGCTGAAGATCGAGTAACCAAGGGTTACACTATTGAAGCCGATGAACATAAGTTACATTTGAGAAAAAGTTAATCACAAGCGACCATGTGAAGCTGATTTTTCATTTTTACGGTTGAAAACACAGTCACAGTAGCTGTGGTTGAAAATAGCAACACACCCAATTCACTGAATATTCGATGAAGAAAATTGATAATCGAAAGTTTCTTAATTTTATATATACACCCAAAAAACTTTCCCTCCACCATGTGAACTCGTTTTTTCCAACCAACCTCTAGTCCATAGTTTTTGGCCCGATATCGAGCTCATCTACCCAACACCCCCAAGAAATCCTTAGAAGCATGTGGAAGACAATTTGATAAATTTTCCACCACTTTACCCGAAATTAGTTTCAAAATAATATTTGAAACTTTATTCCAGCCAAGAACGTGTACATCATGCATGACGCAACCGTTTGTATTGTTTAAGCGCCCTCTTTTGCAGTGCTGCTGTCGAGATGTGTTGAGATGTTGAGACTCTCAACTTGAGAGAGTGAAGCTGGTGATGTTGGAAGGATAAAAACTGGTTGCTTTAAATTGCTACACACACAACATGACATGTTGTCCAACCAACCAATCAAGCAAGCCAAGCAAGCAAGCAACAAGAGGAAGAAGAGTCAGTAGAGTGAATAGTAAATCTGTTATATGATCTTGTCTCCGCAATTTCTTTTGATACCTTCTCATTATCCTGTGAGTTGAGATATTGATTCACACATTTCCTTACTTGTCACTCAATCGTGTGTGTGTTTGCAATCAATTCCTTTTTTTCCTGGTTAACCGCCAATTCTTGGTACCGGTGGCTGGTCATCAATAAAGTATGGCAAGAAGACTGAGTGATTCAATTTTTGCCAAAATTTATCTTATCCTCTACAATATTGCACAACTCATTGGGTAAGTGATTGGCAGCGATTTTTCCATTAAATGTGTATCTGTGTGTATTTCATGGTGAATCAGGTTTTTTTGTACAAACTATCTGATTATTATTATTAATCTCGTCATGTTAATTGTATTGCAGTTGGGGTGCAATATTGGTGGAAGTTGTCAAACACTTCTCGTCGGGTAAAATAAATTACCCTCAACTATGGGAAAGTTCTCGCCTCTATTTATCAATATTCCAGACCCTACAGCTAATTGAAGTTGTCCATGCGGCAATCAAATTGGTCCCATCTTCACCGGTCACCACATTCGTTCAGATTATATCACGAATCATAGTTCTATGGGCAATACTTGTTCCAATTAAGGAGACTACAGCAAGTGTCGGTGTGGCTTTGATTCTAACTTCATGGTCAATTGCCGAAAGTACTCGATACCTCTACTATGCCTTGAATATAGTCTCCTTGGTGCCCTCATTCTTAACATGGTGCCGCTATTCTTTCTTCATGGTTCTTTATCCAAGTGGTGTATCTGGCGAATTAATACTCATGTGGACAGCCTTGCCATACATCAAGAAACGCGAGCTGCTCTATTACAAGCTACCAAATCCATTGAATATCTCGTTCTACTCTGACTGGGTTCTGATTGCAATCATGCTCTCTTACATACCTCGTAAGTTGTACCAAAGTTTATCTTACCAGCTGATGAATAATTATTTTCTTTCTATTCTCTTTCCCCATCATTCCCTCTACAGTTTTCCCCCAACTTTATATGTATATGATTTCTCAGCGCCGAAAAGTCCTGGGAGGTACCTCAAAGAGGAAGGAAAAGGTGAAATAAACTGATTGACCTGGTGGTCCTGGAAAAAAGTTTATCAAGGGTTCAAAAATTAGGTAATATTTTTGTATTCCTTTTGTACACAATTTAGCTTTAGCGACCAGTTATCTGTATCAATCTATCTCGACCATAAAATTTGTATAACTGGGGAATTAAAGGTTCAAACAGTTTATGATAATCATAAGATTTTGGGTGTAGGTTCTGGTAAGGACCAGACAAAAGTGGAAAAAGAAAATTTTTGCTCAATAAAATTATAATTTACAACCTTTATTAGAAAAATTGTCTCCAAGTTCTATATTTAAGAAGATTTTTTGCTTTCTCTAGGGGGAAAAAGGCCTCTAGTGAAGCTCCGAATTATGAGTCCGATAGGAGCCTCGATAGTCAAGTGAATGAAAAGCCCGGCCAGATAGACATAAAATAGTATTGGAATGATTCGGGCAAATATGAGACCCATCAAGGAGCCATGAATTGGATTTCTAGTGACTGCGTTGACGATATAAATTATGTATAAGTTAACAAACATAAGTGATAAACTTATTTTAGAAGTAGTTTTAAATAATCTTGATGACAAGAAATGCACAAGCCAGTCCGATGCCATCCCAGAACAGCACGTAAATACCAACCAGGAATAGATAGGTAGATTTATCAAAGGCATGAGAACTATATGAAAGCGAATTCCAGATGGTGATATTGATGGAAAGAATTCTTGCATCAAGTAGCCACTGCTAATGGTGAAGGCTAGAAAGAGAAACCAAATCAACCAAAAGCCTCTCAATTTGATCTAACCAAATAATCCGAAAATAAAATCAATAATTGAATCAAGAAATTCTTTACAAATCAAAGACTAACTTACTTTGGAAAACTTTATCGGACTTTTCGAGTGTTTCAGAACGGCTAGAGTGATCCCTCCGAAAAATGGAATAGAATGAATCCAAGGCTTGAAATGAACCAAGTCTAAGAATCTTAGGGTCTTTTGAGTTAGTCCTATGAAGATTGGCCATGTCCAATCGATTTGGTATCCAATTATTGAATGTATGAGAACTATATTTGCCAACAATGTTAAACAGACACAAGTGTAGATCGTTTTCCTTAGGGACTTTCGAATAATAGGTAGGATAAATACTAAGAAGAGGAGTCCGAATAGAAAATCAACTTCAATAAAATAATCCTCCATCATGCACCATGATTCATGGTTCTCCGGATACAGAAGATGAGCGATGAGAAGAAGATGATGGATCCAAAAACTTTTGCATGCCTCAGGTCGATTGGCACTGGTCTGTAAATGCTTAAAATATAGCGGACCACCAAAGTTTCTCATGAATACTTTGTTGAAAATCGCCGAGTAAAGACACATTCCAATTCCAATCATCGAGCTGAATCTTAGCCATCTTGAGAGAAAAAATGTCTTCCAGTTGATTCTATCATCATTACGTATAAAATAATTACTTATTTCGAACCCTGACAGTAGGAAGAAAATATCCGGTATGTATGGACAAAACGAAAGGAATGATCGACCGATGAATGATGTATAATTGTCGAGCATCATGAACTTTTGATAAATGAGCAAATGGTCAACTAAGAGAATGTGTCCGATGATCATGCAAAACATGCATAATGATTTTATACCATAAAGAGAATCGTATTGAAATTCTCTGGAAGGATATATAAAAAGATTTTCGAAATGTTCGACTGTATTGAAGCATTTAACCAATCCAGCAGTTGGAAAGAATACTCCGATCACATTGAAAATCATCAAAACCCCCAGAATTGTCCACGCAATTAAGTGATGCGTTTCAATTTTTTCTTCATCTTCGAAACTTTGAGGCCAGCATTTTTCAACAGTAACGGGAAATAAAGACAATCCTTGCTGGCTAAGAATTTCATTGACAATTGTCTTCACTTCAATGGTGGAACAGAATTTTGGTAAGCAGAAACCAAGAGTGACGTTAAAATCCAGCGAATAAGATGTCATGAATCGTAAAGCTTCAGTTTTGACAGAGGTAAAACTTTTGTCCAGCCCACTCTCGAAAGATATCAGACAATATTGGGCTTTGGAAATACTCAGACATTGATCAAACTGACCGAGCGATGACCCAACTCCTGAGAGTAGCCCAGATGGTATATTACCAGAAGAATCATACACTAATCAAGTTTGGTTAGAAAAAAATCATGAATAGAAGAAATCCAACGATTAGAACTCAAGCTATCACTTTAGAGCTTAGAGCTTAACAACTGATGGATAACTTACTCATTGTAGCCTCGAGTTGTAGATCTTTGAGATCTTCCAAATAAGATTTGATAGAATTTGAACATTGAGGGGATAATTTCCGAAAATTGGGCTCCAATTGAGCCAACCATGACTCAGAAAATCTGATTGTTTCATCTTGGATGCGTTTCTCGAGCTCTGTCCAAGCGTTTGAATTAGAAAAAGACACACTATAAAGCCCGAATTGGATAAAAAAGAAAAAACACTTCGGAGAGATTTGAAACATCACGAAATCACCAGAAAAGATCGAAACCCAAAACAGCGACTAGACATAACAGCAATAATTACTGAAACAATTCCTTGTAAATGCTTTGACATCGATGATTTATTGAGGAAACAATAGAAATTGCCGGATCAAATTGTGTGCGTTGAATGTTTCAAAATGTCTGTATTCGACTAAAACAAATAACTGAAAGTCAAAGTGCATTACTAGTGACTTGTATTCTATTAATTGATAGCCTAATCTCAGAACTTTCTAGCGTACAAGCCCTCTTCCTTAATTAACTAAATTTTAATCAAAGTTTTGATGTATTTCTAGTCTAATGGTGAATTGTATTCCTTTGGTGATCTCGAGAATTCTAGATTGGTCAATTTGTACCATCCATGAGAGTGAACTATCTTCCAGGAATTAATGTAACCTCCGAAAGTATACCTGATAGTATTCTAATTCACTAAAGAATTTTTCAAGACAAAGGTTGGGACTAAGAAAATATACTAAATCGATGTTGAATATAGAATCGATAATCCTGTGAACTTAAAAGTCTTCACCTATTAAAGAAGCCGAAAAGTAGACCCCGATTCAGAGAAAATTTACCAATTTACCAACACATCATGTTCTTTTTACTTCATTTTTGTGGTGTTTTTCTCTTCAAAATCATCGGAAAAATACTTCACACTGTAAATATGTCAGTTCCGTGCAGTATAAGCTGAAATTTCTCAGAAAAAAGACATATTTGAGTGGATGCCTCATGATCAATTAGGGTTCTCAACGGTATTCGAAGCAAATAACAGTGAAATAGCGATAGAACTTTCTTCATATTGATTAATGATGATGTTTTGTCTCTTCTTTGATCTAATATCCAGTAAGTTCGGCGAATGTCTGGTCCATCTCGTCGCTCATTGCCTTGTACTTCTCCTTCTCGTGAGCCCATTCGTCTAAGAATAAAATAACCAAGTTGAGTAATTTGAACAAAAAGTTCTTGAAAACTTTGAAACAGAGGTATTCTAACTTACCCTCTAGTCTATCCACATCCTTTTGTAATTTCATGACAGTTCGTTCAGCGAATTCAGCTCGAGCTTCAGCCTGAATAAAATTGAACATTAGCCAGAAAAAGTTCGAAGCAATTCAGATTCTCTCTTACCTCTTTCAGTTGTTGACTGATGATTCTGATCTGCTGTTCGAAAGCATCTTCTCTCTGCATTGCCTGTAATTTAAATCGAATTATTACTATCAGATAGGAAGTTTTTATACTAAAACTCATCGGAAATTCTACATGTGAGGTAGAAAATGCTAATATTGAACATGAATCGATTAGTTGCTCTAACGAGTTAAAACCGAGTATTGAAAAAGTTCTAAGCTGATTAAAAGATGTATTTTGGCACATACAATTGGCATATAACTGAAGAGATTTGAAAATTAAGTTGGTAGAAGCAGCTGAAAAAGCAGACAGTTCATTAGAGCACAAATCAAGCATCGACAGCACAAGTATTGAAAGATTCAGAAAGTGTTCGAAGTATCATAGTGAAAACCGTTACCTTTTCTTCACTGACTTCGAGGGACTTGACGTTGTTGCTTACAACTTTCAATTCTTCTTCAAGTTCAAGGATTTTGCTGTGAAAAAGAGGGTAAGTTGAGAAGTTCTGAGTTTTCTTGAGTTTCAAAATCGAGCATTTCAATTACATTTCACCGGTTTGAGCGCGTTCCTCAGCTCTCTCTAGATCATCTTCGACTTGAGCCAACTTTCGAGCAACCTGCACAATTTTAAAGTGGTGTTAATTACTTTCTTAGGTGGAATACCAATTATCTGACCTCATCGTATTTTCGATCGGCATCTTCGGCTGCGTTTCGGGCTTCTTTAAGTTGAGATTCAAGTTGACGCATACGCTCATTGTCAGTTAAACTTCGATGTTCTAACATTTTTCGGATTCTATCAAAGAAGAATAGGTAAAATATTAAGAATATGAGCATAATTTTACGGTCATCATGAATCAGGAGTGTTAAGCACTGAATCAACTTTGAAAGTATAAATGGAACGATGTTTCGTTTTGGTACTGTCAAGCGTTCTAACTCGATTTCATAACCTGAGAAAAGTTGTACTTTTTTGTGAGATATTCCAATCCAATCTTACCGTTCACTTTCATCAGCAGCGGCGGATGCTTGTTCCATCTTAACGATGGCAACTTTGGTCTTCTCTTCAGACTTCTCGAGATCTTCTACCAATTGTTGGACTCGCTTATTGAGTGCGTTCATCTCTGCCTCAGCCTTCGAGGATGAAAGAGTTTTCGATCAAGTTAGAAATTCCATAGATGGGAGACTGATGGCAATCGCATGTTCTGTTCTGATCGCTCGAATATTTGAACATATACTCACATTGGCAAAAGCTTTCTCTTTCTCATCTAGTAAGGCATTGGTTCGTTCGAGTTCTTGTTGAGATTCGGTCAGCTCTTTCTCTATTTGCTCTAGCTTTTTCTGGAGGTTCATCACTTCCTCATTTGCCTATTGAAACAATATAAAATTCATTGGTCTTCAGTAAATTGATGTCGAAAAGAAGAACTCTTATTTCAAGAGTACTGTTGGAATTGACTCCATTAAAAAATCGAATTATTTGGCTTCCTCGAAGGGCTATATGATCATTAAAATTTTGACAGTCGAGGAAAAGATGGGAATAATTATTGAAGACTGTTCACCTTATCCACACGTAGATTGGCATCTCGAAGCTGGTTTTCGGCCGCTTCCGCTCGGTCCATTGCATTGTCCTTCTCAATTTTGAGGGCTTGCATCTTCTTCTTGATGGCATCCATTTTGAATCTTTTTAGTTTTGATTAACTTGACTACCACAAAATAATAATATAACTATAATAATAATAATTCACTAGGATAAACTATGAGGAACGATTAACTGTAACAGGATAACGGAGGCAGAACAAGATGATGAGCAATCCAAGTAGCAATCGAAGGAATCGATGTCACACGAATCGATGTGAGCCAACTGTTCACCTAGTAAATGGTAACCTAATCGGTTGTGAAGTTGACAAAAAAACACCAGCGAAGATGGCTTTCAAGAAGTTTTCAGCAGCAAAAATGCGCCTTTTGAATAGCTTCCAACAGATTATCGTCCGCTTACTTCTTATTCCTCTTTTTGCTTCGGATAGCTAGCTCTGTTACCATTTCGGCGTGAGTATTCCCATCATCTCACTCACTTTTCTCCTCGAATATTGGTAAATATCGATGCTTCTTACCCACCAGTGTGGGCGGAAGACGATGAGCCATCCTCAGTGATGAGGAGCACCATATAAGATGATTCCTTGGGATTTTTTCACTATCTCCCGTGGCATCTCCCTTTTCCCTTGCCCTCATCTTCGAAAATCTTTCCTCGAACTTTTCGAATTTTACACTTTGAGGTGTTAAATGCAGTACCGAATAATCAGCCAATTTTCAATCTCGTATAATTGCTTCAAGATTTTTATTCACTGGGTAATGAAACCGATTGGACGGGGGAGATGGATTAAAACATCATAATCGAGTAAAGACCAATAGACTTGGAAAGTTTCTCAACATGGTTGCATTGAAGAATCCGGTAACCCAGTTCGATCTAAATTTAGAGGCTAACCAGTCCTTCAATTCGCGTTTGTTTTCTCTTGCTAAGGATAGTTATTTTGAGCTTTAAACGCTAAATTTTCTTGCTCAGTGAATTTTGTTGCCCCTAAGCTCGGGAAGTGAATTTCTCAAGAGGCTGTGTATGCTAAATGGGTGTATGTGTGAGAGCGAGAGAGTTCATGGGAGAGTTTGGGGTTTCCTGTTGCTGGGACTCAGACCACTATTTCGGTGTCAATCTTGTATTTAATAGTGACTAATTTAACCTAATCGGATTTTCGAGCCTCTCACGGATAGAGGGATAGCGAATTAATCTCAATAGTTGGCCTTACATTTTGAATCTTTTTTGAAGAATTGATGAGGGAGATAATATCTTGAAGATATAGTTTCAGATGCACTTTATTTACAAAAAGAGTAACTCAATGATTCAAAAGTTCAAAATGGATTTATTATCGAATTTTTTCACTTACAAGAAGTCAGCTACTAGTCGAAAAACATGCTCGTGAAATATGCTTTCTGAGGTTATTATTCGATTTCTTCGTCATTTTCATCAGGCACTATTGTGACGATTCCCTTGTCAAAGAGCAGGTTGCTAAGATCCAACTGAAGAGACAAAAGTTAGAGTTTCAGTAGTGATGTTGAGATAAAATTTTTGAAATACTAACCTGTTGTTCGCTTGATGAGAGAGGAAGCTCACCAATTTCAACATAATTCGGATAGGAGCGAATGAGATGCTCGACGCCACGTACAAGTTGGCTTTCAATGGCAATATATTGAGGTTCCATCTCGTGATGAGGGTCATAGGAATTCTCCAGGGTGTGATAGAGTCGAACTTCGTCTTCCTCTTTTTTTAGACGGACGACACCAAATCTTATCAGTCGTATTTGGGTACCTAATGTAAGCTCTACTCCACCATCAACTGTCTGAGACTCAGATGACCAATGTTCTCCAGAGCCGATAATACTGGCATCCTTCTCTCGGTCAGTGAGAACTGGTGGCAAACTTTGATGGATGGTTCTTTTTCCCATCTCATCGGCTGCATCATCAAGGTCTACAAATTCGGCCAATTTGGTGAGAAGATTTCTCACCCTTTCTTTAAAATTATCCCTATTGATATCATTCTTAGACAGGAATAAAAGTCAGTGAAAATCGACAACGATTATGATTTTTAACTTACCTTGCCTTTGTATGGCATTCCCATATAGTGAGAATAATCACGCGGTAGAGATTCTCTAAAACTTCGGTCATTCTGAAACACGAACGATAATTGAAGTTAGCAATACACAGCACAAATAAACATGTTATGAATGCTTGAAATCAAAAAAGCAATTATCAGTGATGTTTATAATTTACCTCAATGGCGGCGTCCAAAGCTTTTGGTAGGATAAGTTCAAGTAGATCTCCAAATGAATTTTGTTGTGCAGCTGAGATGGTGATATGAAGTGAATGCTCCTCTGGGACTGCTTTTGCTTCATGGATGAAGCCTCTCGGAAAATAGAGAAGATCACCCGGCTTCAGTTCAACAGTATAAAGAGGGCCATTTAATAGCTCATCGTGACGGAAATTTTTACTGGAAAATCTTGGTAAAGTTGATTTTGGATCTAGAGGAGCATAAACTTTCCAAATTTTGCGGCCTTCTAGCTGTAAAACAAATGCTTCGATGTCATCATAATGGGGAGCAAATCCTTGAGTACCAGGAGGTGTAAGATATACATTTGCTCCCACAAAGCAGCCAAAAAACTCTTGAAGAATACTATTAAGCTTCCAAACAGAACGGGAATACGTTTGGGGATTTAGCAAGCGGATAGAACAGCCTGCCATGTAGTGATCCCAAACCACTGCAGGATACGCTCTACCATCTGGGTTATAAGTTTTTCTCTCCTCATTCTCAAAGCTGGTTATATCGATGTTCTTTGTGAATTGGATTGGCCTTTCTCTCAAGATCCTATCCAGGTCATTGCAACTAAATACTCCAGAATAGTATGAAGGTTTGTTGCGCTGAACCAAGAGCGCTTCTTTCTCCCAATTGCGATGCATGAATTCATCAACATCGTAAGGATTAATCAGCCATTGAAAGCATCGTCTAGCTTGCTCACGACTATCAGTCAATGAGATTGGAATGTTAAACGATCTGGTATCACTTTTTGCATCTTCATCTTGAATTTTCTGAGGAAATGTTGATGGTACAAAAGGCCTGTGTCTAAAAGAGTAAAAGTTTCAAATTGAGATCGATTTTTAAAGAATAACTATTACGAGAAAAACTCACTTAGGCACTTCAAGGTGACTCACGAAAGGTGAATTTTTCAAATCATCTAGACTATAGCCAGGAGAATTTTTAATGATTGCCTGAATTTTTCTACTCTTACGGCCAGGAAGATAGGAACTTTTTTTCACAATTTTATCCTTAAAATGAGCTCTCTCACGATCACCATCAACTGCACCACCATCATTAGCACCATCAGGTGTATCCTCAGCAAATCGTACACGCTTCGACTTGTGGACCAATTTTTCCAATTGACCAAATCTTTGTCTAGATGATGTGCCCGGTGAAAACATAATTTCAAACCCAAAACGTACACACCAACAACTTTCCACAACAACAACAAAACTATCGCAACAATCAAAAAAAGTTGAGATAGACGGACACACTGAAGCAAAACAATTCTCACTTGTCCAATCGACAGAGTTAATTTATAAAGTCTTTTTACCTCTCTTAAAATCAAATTTAAATTATTTGATTAACAAATTAAACTAAAACCAATCCACAAACAAAAAGAATCGCGCTTCAAGCCGGCCTCAACATGTGCCTTGTCCACCAGTGAAGCCAACTTCACAGGAGACCAAAAAAAGCTTCCTTCACCTGGTGGCCATAAGTTGAACTAGTCAAAATAACTGAATTCAATTAGTTTCAATCAATGTTTGACTAAACACTTGATGTTGTCTTTTTACACTGTGGAGGTGAATTGATGTGATTTAATTGGTATCATATTGTGGATGTAGATGTGTGAGTGTGGTAACGTGTGGTGACAAGTGAACAATGGTTGCCGATCACGCAGTAAACGCAAATCCATGGGAATTAAGCTTGTATGAGCTGAACAGAACTCCACAAGAGTTGATCACGGACAGTACCGAGATTGCTGTCAGTCCACGATCAATTAATAGTGAATTAACATGTCCAATATGTTTGGATTTATTGAAGAACACTATGACTACCAAAGAGTGTTTACACAGGTTCTGCTATGAATGTATTAATACAGCATTACGAAGTGGTAACAAAGAGTGTCCTACTTGCCGAAAGAAGCTGGTTTCAAAGCGATCACTTCGACCGGATCCAAATTTTGATCAACTTATAACCAAAATATATCCAAATCGAGAATCATATGAAGCACATATGATGTCACTCAATTTTAGAGCTGAAAGAGCTTTTCCTATTCCTCAACAATTATCGCAACCGGCCGAAACACAAGACCTGCCCGAAATTGAGCTTGAATTAAGATCGGTGACCAGCGAAGATAATCAGAAATCTGGACGATTCCGATACTTGAAAACAACTCCAAATGCAACTGTAGATCATTTAACCAAATATTTGACCATTAGACACTCTGTTGACCCTGGTAACAACAAAAATCTCAAAGATATGGGAGAACCTTTGCTGTTTGATATCTACGAGCAAGCAGGTCCTGGAGAGTATAAGCCCTTGGAGGGTAATAAAACTTTGGAGCAGATTTGTGAGGATATGCGAAAAAGGAATAAGCCCTATGATCCGCTCATCTTGTTTTATGCATACAAAATGGAAAAATAGAAATAGTTTATCTCTCATCTTTAACGAAACATGAAAAAAGAAAATATTTCCATATATTCTTGTCAGCATTCTTTGAATGACTGAATCCTTATTGGGTAAATAAATGAACCTCATTTCCATAGACATATCTAGTCTATACATTTGAAATTGGAAGAAATACTTTGTTGCACAAATTCGAGTTAACACACTGCCAATACAATGATATATATATATTCGATTTGAACATTTCGCGACTTACTCCGAGATGGAGAACGATTTAGATGGCTCGCTCCATGGCGAACTAATGGTGCCTTTCAGAATCATTTTGAATGTGACTCATAATTAATTGTTTTACTAACAAATTATGAGAAATACAAATACACTAAAGCTTATAAATTTTCATGGAGGAAGAAAAAGTTGTCTGCAATGAACTAGAACTCTATCCTTAGCTTGAACTTGGATTCGATGGAGCTGAAGACTTGAGAGCTTCTTGCTCTTGTAAGGTATAATCGGCCACTTTTTTACCAATACGACTGTGGACATCAACAAATTTGGCCACACATCGATCTAGACAAACTGATTCACCTTTGGTGAGATCTGGTTCACGATATTTAGGTGAAATACATTTTTTCATACAAGAAGAAGTCATTCTTTGAAACATATCGGTGATGATACTAATTTCCATACCCTCAGCATATTGTGCTAGGGCAGGATCAAGGTGGGCAAGTGTTGAATTCATTGAGCCAACGTTTTCAGTCGTCATTTTTGAAACTATAAAATTTTAAAAGACAAAAGCAATCGATAAGAAAATACATTTCCCTGTAGCCAATCGAAGAAAGTTACCTCAATCAGGGTCTCTCAGATTCTCGCTGCTGTTTTCGAAGTGCTCTCTCTTTTTCGTATTTTTCAATTACTTTATTACGCTTCTCTCTGGTCTTGGAACGGTTATAAAAATATCCAGTGAATCCAATGACAATAATTATGGGCCTACAGAAAAAAAGAGAGTAACAAAACAATCCATCAAACTGAAACACAACATCTTTCATAACATATCAAGCAATAAGAAATAAAGAGAAAAAGAAAAGCACCTTCTCACTCACCATGCTGTGAACACTTTTCTTGCTACTGGATCTCCTCTGATCAGAGGTACGTTCTTCATCAGCTACTCTATTTTCCACCAAAGAATCGGATGAACCTTTTTCCCTCTCCAATTCAATCAATCAATCGACAATTAACCACAATCAAAACAATCGTTGATGTTGGTGTTGAGAAAAAGTGATCAACTCACGTGTAGAGAGTGGCAGCAATGTTGCTGGTTTGAATTGCGCAAAAGTTGAGCAGAAAAGCTTCTGCTTCTGAGGCGTTGAGAGAGAGATGTTAAGTCTTGCCTCAAGTCGATCGTGTTTAGTTGGAATCACTTTACTCTCAGTTCATTTTGTCCATCCGTTCGTAAGACATCGTTTTTCATCACAATAGTTGAGTGTGTTGATTTTAATGTGGTCCTGATTTCAAGTTAGACATAAAATTTTATCTGCCTTTGGTGTGATTGTGGGTGAGAGTGACCGTCTATTAGTGTGCCTCTCTCTTTTGGTGGTTGATTTGATTTCTTTTGGTTGACGAATTCGTTTTTTTTTCGCCAAAATTTTCCAAGTTCGAATTGTCTAGTAGTATCATGATGATGGACAATTATACAACCAGTTACGATCCTAGCTGCTATCTGACTGATGATTCTGATCTTGGACAAACACTGTCCAACGGTGGGACCAAAAGAAAATTGAATGAATATGTTAGTGTGGATGAGAATGGTGTCAATCAGAATGGTGAACCATTGAGCAAAAAATTGCAAGCAAACGGTAAAAAGACCAAAGGACGTGTTAAGATTAAGATGGAATTCATTGATAATAAATTGAGAAGATACACCACATTCAGCAAAAGAAAATCGGGTATCATGAAGAAGGTATGTGAAAAATTAATTCAATTATTTTTCTGATAATTTTTCGATTCATCTTCCATGAATCATTAATCCTTTCACTTTCTATGATCCATCCATATCGATGCTTGCCCGCCAAAGAAAAATGTTCAAATGAATATTTTATCTTGGACAAATAATTGAATGGACACACACAAAACAACTATCATGTTCAATGAAAATTATTCATACGTTATTCCAAGTGACAGTCCATGAATTATGTGGATTTATAAATTTTTTCCAATAGAAATCATTTGGACAGTTATTCTCTCTCTACCTTTTGGTCATCATCATCTATCGATAGTGCCTCACGAATTATCATCAGTGTCATGTGTTCGAAAATCTCTCTCTCTCTTCCCTGAATATTTGTCTATTGGCATCATTCAAATTTCTCTCTTATCTTTCCACAAGGACCACTTGATTGGTTATTGTATTAATTTATTGCTGTATTTTTATTGTTTTTTCTCCCTTTTTTCTAGGCCTATGAATTATCCACTCTCACTGGTACTCAAGTGATGTTATTAGTGGCTAGTGAGACTGGACATGTGTACACATTCGCCACACGAAAATTGAAGCCAATGATAACCAGTGAAGCTGGTAAAGCTTTGATTCGAACATGTCTATTTTCACCAGAACCACCGGCAAGTAATTTTGAGCCTCGAATGTCAGCCGCTGGATATGAGGAAACAGAACTAAGTTATAGTTTAAATGAGGATTCCTCTGAGAAGGTAAGAGAAGAAGAAAAAATCTTTCTGCATGATTATCAACGTGGACACATGAGCCGCGATTTTTTTTCGTACCTATTCCTTGGGTTATGCAGCTAATTTGGTGTTGGGTACCTTCTAACTTGAAATATTTTCTCCTTTCTCTTCCATCTTCTCTTTTCTCTCCTCAACCTCTCCTCTTCTCTCTGGCTATGATCTAATACACTGAAACAAAAAACATCTCTAACGGTGCTACTTCCTTCTCCTCCTCCTCTATAACTTCTTATGGCTCTCGACAATGTGAAATAGTTTTCATCATCTGATGAGACAAAGAATCTGGACTGAGATCTTCGAAACAGCTTTTCAGCATCATATATATTATAATTATGAAGTCAGAGTGAGAATAAAATTCACACAGATTTATCATAGACTATCTATCATTTGTTAGCTTTGTAAAAAAAATACTCATATCAATTGATTTGATCATCAAAAGTTTTATCTACCTATTGATTTGAATAGGATATTGATAATATCCGCCATGAAATAATACACTCAAAACAGGATGAACGAACAGTTTATCCAAATCTTCATCTGTTACACACATCCTCCTCCCCTAATCCTTAATGAGTGTAGGGCTCGTGAAAGCTCATCAGTAATTTTTGCCTCAATCAATCATGTGGTCTCTTTAATTTCGACCAGAATCGATAAGAGTCCTACAGTCTTACAGTTGTGGTTGTCCTTTGATTATGTCTAGCTTTTTTTCAAGAGAGAGAGAGAGAGAGAGAGAGAGAGAGAGAGAGAGAGAGAGAGAGAGAGAGAGAGAGAGAGAAGAAATACTATCAAGCAACAACGCCCAGACTTGAGTCGGAAATAGTTTAAGCCCACAAATCTTGATCCGCAATAGAATTGACATCAACAAGTTTTCTGTTTCTCTCTTTTTCAATGAGAAAGGCGATTCTGCTCCTATTTGTTTGTTTGTGTAATGTGTATTTTTGCCAGCCAATTGATGGTGAATCCTCATTACCTGCTCTGATGACCAGCAAATTCGATTTTTGCCCATATTTCATTAGGGTTCGATTTTTTTCGTCATTTTTTCACACTCGCTCAACGATTATCATGTAAATTAGGGTATGAGACACTTACTAGGTCGTGATTTGTTGATTAAATCACCTGTGGAGCTATTTTTGTTTTCCATATGCTCAGTAAGTGAGCTTCATTCATCTTATGGTCTCTCTCTCTCTCTCTCTCTCTCTCTCTCTCTCTCTCTCTCTCTCTTTCTCCTTCTTTTTCAACTCATGAAAAATCAACTTTTTTACGGATTACCTTGTCTCACGAGCGGTTAAAAAGAAGGGAAAAAGTAAGCATTTCTCTTTCTCCCTCTTTCTCCCTCTTTACTCCCCTATTTTTCTTTTCTCAACTCACTTTTACGATGTTTCATTCATGAATTTTTCGCTTTTTTAGCCTCCTTCAACTCATTTCTCTGCAAACACATCAACACACTCTCGCTCTCCTCATCTTTATTCACTCACTTTCTCTTTCCTTGCTCTTTCTTGTCCCATCATTCAATCGGATGTGGGACGCACAACCATTCCGTTGGCTCGAATCGATAGTGGGCTCAAAACCCGATCTTAAACGAAGAGAGAGAAAGAGAAAGAGAAAGAGAGAGAGAGAAGAAAATCGGAACCAAACGTAGGTGTTGAGACGGCGATTGAGTTGGCGTTTTCTGTTACAAGCAAGTGCGATCAGAACAGATATGATAAATTTATACGTATACATATACCTGCTATCGAAAGACAAAATCTTGCCCAGTGACATGGCTATAATTTTCACCAACTTTCCATCAAAATTCAATCCAATTAAATGAACGGACTAGCCGTATCAATGAGCTTGGGGATCCTTCCTCTTCTTCTTCTCCTTCTCCTTCATCCCCATCTTCATTCATAGCTCGCTCCATTTGTCACTTGTTGAAGAGAGATATATTACCATCAGATCTGAAAAGTAGACTTTTCATTTGAGTCCATCTCTCGAGTTCAGAAAAAAAAGATATGCTCGAGAAAACAGGTTAGTTTAGCTCTCTTGGCCCTCTCTCATCATCCAAATTCTGTGTTCCTTCTTCTCTCTCTCAAACCCTCAAACCCTCCAACCCTCCACCCCTCCCCCATCTTCTCTTGGCCTCATCTGAGGCCACCATTGAATCCTCAAATCTGTTCTATTCGTGCCTATTTGTCTACTTTTCGAATTATTGAACCACTCATTGTCTTGCTCTGTCCATCCTTTTGGTCAAGAAATTAATTTCTATGTCAAAACCATGGAAAAATTCGTTGTTTAAGGCCCTATGTAGCACCTTTAGTATGCCAGGTTGTGAGCACACTTGTTAGCATGTTGCTTCATTGAATCTGTTTGATGATCATTTGCTTTGCTCAGAGGAAAAGATAGCTTTTGAGGCTCCATGAGGGCTTAGTTCTGGGAACATTGTCCATCTGTATCACTATTGCATACACCTTGTGGCTATATTCTTCGAATCATCATGTATCTGATGGGCTTAAACACATTCTGCTCGACTCATAAGTTTGCACTGATCCTTGGCCATATGCTCTCTGCCTCTTCTTCAACTCAAATTATTCTTTTCGATCTTGTTAATGTAGTGATGAAGAAGATGTACATTATTAACATAACAAACATCCTACTCTTGGATGAATAATCACAGTCTGTTATTAATATAATGCTTAATGGCAGCCTTCTTCGCCTATATATTTTTATCCACTCTTAATGCTGCTTTTTCATCCGCTTCTCTTGCTCAATACTTGATTGAGAGGAAAATTTTCTCACTCTAAGACAATAATATACTTATAGAAAGACCATCTTGTGAGAAGGAGTAGTAGTAGAAGTAACAAAACTGAGGAGACTGAAAACTGAGACTGGAACCTTCAGAGTATCATTTGTGTGTTTTATGAGCAAAAGGTAATCCAATGCTCAGTTTTACAAGGTTTATTTGGATAGGGAACATGTAAGAAAGACATTAGACAAAAAGCATCATGTTCATGCCGAATTCCTTGTGATTATAAAATGCTGGTAGGGTGCATTGGTGCAAACAAAGGCATTCTTTTGTCGCAAGCTTAACTCGATTGGCATTAATTCATTTCTGCGCTCAAGACATTCAAGTGTATGGTAAAACCTTGCCCTATATTTTGAGTGTGTGCGTGTGCATGGTGAATGGTTGATAATAGAATTAGTAGTTGAATGAGAGAGGGAGGAAAGTAATTGGAGCTATACGAGCGAATGAACAAGCAATTCAGCATTCTGTGGGCATATCATGGTTACCGGAACGCGTGTCATATCGTGTCGGTGGACTCTCATTGGCCCACTAAGCAGCAAAAGTGAAAGTTAACGGCACACCTTCGTAGGTGTTCAACATCAACCCTTTTCCATCCAGCCATTCATCTTCCTCCGCTTTCTCAAACCCGGCTCTCACTTTCGCCTTCATCGACATATATTTACCCATGAATGAAAGTAGAACATCGTTCTGATTGTTTTTCGATTGCTCACGAATCAACAAGAGTCATTAGTCTCTCTCTCTCTCTTTCTTTTCTTTCTCTTACTCCTGCTGTTCTATAGTCGAGTTTATCGTTTCGTAATTTTCTTGAGTTCATATACTTTCACTACTATTCGATTAGATGGATCAATCTGGGCTTTATTGCTATCGATGAGCAATTAGTATTCGAAAGCAAATAGAGAAGGTCTCTCAATCAGATGAAGTTACCGAGGTGATCAGTAATGTTGTCCATGGACTCGGTGTCAGCACCTCGAGATCATCTCTAGTATGATGTATAAAAAAGGATATCAATTGGATCAAAGGATATTTGATCAATGTTTTCTCAGCCCACGCGATTATCCATGTTTTTTATTGTCTTTTTCCACTCATAACAATACATTGAAGATAAGCTTGGAGCTCGCGTCAAAATCATGCCATATATGTACATAAAAATCGATCGAGCATAGTGATTCAATCCTTTGATTCACTGGATTGCTCCAAGTACTTGCAATTGCTTTTTGATCTTATCCTAAAACTGCATCATTCTTATCCACTTTTGACAATTGTCTGATGAACCTTTTTTAATCGTAGTTTTCATCATTTATGGATTTGCAATATTCATTGTCTAGAGCCAACTTGTTTTCTTAATTCTAATGTGACATTTTCATTTCAACTAACCAAACTAATTATTCGACGATCAACCGTCAATGGCTCCTTTTAGCATGCGATGAAGAAGTGATGATGTTCCTTGAATTTTTCTCTAATGATTCCTTTTTTGTCTTATTTCTCTTTATTTTTGCATATTTTTGCATTCCATTCATTCATACATTCATTTCCTCACATCACGTATCGATGGCTCATAATCCCTCTCCATCAACATCCTCATCCTCACCATCTCCATCATCACCGTTGTAATGTGTTCAATCATCTCCATGTGTGCATCTTGTCCCAATTAATATGTGTTTCTCTATTGTTTGCAATTCCTGCACGTGTATATGTATCCGAATTACTCCAATCAAATCAATAGCAAATCAATACGGGATATAACTTACAATTGTACCCTGATTCAACGTCTGAACAATCTCAGGCCAATTATATCTACATGGCAGACACGATGGCTTGTAACAGCCCATCCCAAATGCCTTTACCACCATTTGGTAGTATTCATTCATAGGAACATGGGAATACTAGCTATAGAAAAGCATATCTCATGCTTCCTCTTGGAGAACGATGATGACTGTATATTTTTCAGCTGTTTAGCTTCCATCCAAGCCGCATTAAAATCGCCCGGAAATCGGAAATCATAGTCTTGAATCATTCCTTTTTATACATTCACACGCATACAGATACTCTATGCATATACACACACATTCATGTATCCCTTTTAAAAATATATATAAAAATATAAATACATATTTACGTGTTTAAATGATGATGGTTGTAAAGATTCTCCCATGTGAATATGTTCTATTCAAAAATGAATCTTCCTCTTCAATAAATCATTTTATCATCCTCATCCTGCTTGCCTCATTCCTCTTTTCCGACATATCATCATCAAATAGCTTTCTCTCATCCCATCTCTCTCTCTTCCTTCCTCACTTTTTTTCATTATATTATTTTGTTTATTCATTAGCAATACTATATGATGTCCGAAATGTTTGCTGCATCAAAAAAACTTTCTCAAACCACCTACAAGTTACATCTTCCTCTCTCTCTCTCTCTCTCTCTCGCTCTCTCTCTCTCGCGCTCTCTCTCTCTCNTCTCTCTCTCTCTCTCTCTCTCTCTCTCTCTCTCTCTCTCTCTCTCTCTCTCTCTCTCTCTCTCTCTCTCTCTCTCTCTCTCTCTCTCTCTCTCTCTCTCTCTCTCTCTCTCTCTCTCTCTCTTTTACCGTGTTTACGCTCACTTTGTGTGTGTAAATTCATTCTTGATTACATATAGATGAAATCTTCCCTATCTTCTCAGCTAGTTGACATCATACAAGATGCTTGTTGTTGAATTAGCGAAACAAAAGTAAAAAGAAATCTCTTTTTCTTCTCTTCCCATTGAATAGGAACGCTTGATTCGTTCAAACGTTCCCTTCGCCTATATTACCGAAACATCGTTCTGGAATACTTGCCTTTTAAGGTTTCTTTTTTCATTTTGCTCTCTCTCTCCCCTCAAAAAAGACTGACTCCCTCTCTTGGGCCGTGTCCAACGTGCGATAGTGCGAAAGATGATGATTTTAAGGAGCGAGGTTAAAGCATGATGATGATGAAAGAGAAAGCGTTTTGATTGTATACTAACTAACTAAGTAACGGCAAAACGGGTAGGATTGGCTTCACTCGATAAGGTGAAACGTGTTTCGGTAAATTATATCCATGAAATCATTGTATACAGCATCTATTCTACTTTTTCCATGATATCAATTTACCACACCATACACATCCAGTTCGGCGGCAATATGATTAGCGAATAAATGGACCTTCTTCTTGTGGTATCTCTTGATCTCGGCTTGATCACATTTGATCATCCTTAATTTTCCACCGGAAAAATTAGCGATGATCCATAACTAATCTGAAGAACGAGATCTGATATAAAATTCAAAAACTTCAAATCAAGAACTTTTCCTTAAAACCAACACTCACCCTTTCAACACCGAGAAGACTCATCACTAACAATAATGATAATCCTATTGGTCAAAATACTTTCGAATATATATTCATTCGCTGGCCATTTGATCATTAATCTAATTTTCAATCTGAGCAAAAATTTGATCTCTCTTTGGATCAACTCTTCCAAGTCTTCATGTCATCTTGATTTTTCTGATCTCTTCTTTTTCAATTAATCTAGTAGTTTCAATTTCAATCTTCTTCTCTTCATCATAATTTTTGAAGACTCAAATCTTCAGAAATATTTTTGTGGTTCCTCAAAAATGAAATTTTCTTTCTTTCATGTCTTACACTTTAGATAAGAAACTTGGGAGAGATCACTTATGTTTTGGCTCGGAAATTGTTTGTCAAGGAAGAGGTCAAATTTTCAGGAAAACGATGAATTTTCGCTACAAAGTGATTTGCTTGGCTAACCCATTTTCATTTTGGAGAAACAAACGAAAACCTTTCGTTTGAAATCAGCATATTCTTCACAAAAGGCCCATATTTTTTGTGGATTCATGCTGTGTCCTTTAGCTAGGTTATCCGAATCTGCACTACCAGAAAGTCAAATGTTCTTATCGAGAAATGACAATATTGACCAACTTTGAGGCACAAAATCAGGCGAAAGTTGTTGATTCCATCAAAATCAGTTTCAGAGGTGACCTCCGATTGTTCTATTCTATTCTTCCTGCCAGAATCCGAGTATTTATGACCTCAGGAGTCAATAGATTCACTTTCTTTCTTCCCCTCTTTTAGTCACTCATTTCCTCAGCAGACAATTAAATTATCTTATCACTATTCAGAGTATTGGTTTTATTTTAATTTCTTCTCCTTGTTCTCCTTGTTCTTCTTAGTTATTTCCTCCAAATTTCAATTCATTGATTATCTCAAACCGATGCATCCGAAATGCAATAATTTGCCTTTTATTAGCACACTTTCTTCATCAAACCATCATTCTAGCTGATTCTCTTTACCTTTTCAACTCTTTGGTCACCATCAATAATGTTTCAGCGATTTTTTCGAAGGCCTTCACAACATGCACTGCTCAAAGGTTATCCTTCAAGCTTCGTTCTGAATCTCCAGATACTAATTCTCATTCGCTTCCATTCACCCATCCATCAAACTCTCAGCAGCTCGGTCCAAAAGCTAGAAGCATGCCACTTTCGCGCCTCTTCTCATACCATCCCCATTCATCATCGTTCTAGAGCCTACAAGCTCTCGAAAAAATATCATTAATGCACCAATTAAATCCACACCCATTGCTGATGAGCTTACTGAATTGATCAAATCGATAGGCATGACCAGCTCCTTGAGCTTTTGTTTATTAGTGCCGGTTGGTGTTGATCAAAAAGATGGTCTCTCTGTCTCTCTTTCTTTTCCTTTTCTTTTCTGGGTGCCGGTGATTGCCACATTGAATGGATGTTAAGTTTCTCCGAGCAGTTGGATCGAAAAAAGCTTACAACTTTGTTTTTCGAAGCATCATGATGAAATCACCAAGTTGTTGTTGATTATTCTGATAAGGATACAGAGAGAAGAGAGAGAGAGAAAGTCAGAGAATAGCTCACCCTCATCCGCATCTCGATGTTGCTCTCTTTTCCATTCTCAGCATCATCTTTCTTCTCTTTTACTCAATCTTCTTCTCTCACTGATGAGAAAGCCAATTCTAAATATGGATCAATTCCAACACCGAAAAAGCTCTAAAAATGGTCTGTTTTGTGACCTTACATAGTCAAGAATCTTTCTTTCTTTCTCTCTTTCTCTCTCTCTTCTACATCTCTCTGTTTTGCTTGAAATTTTCCTACTTGGCAGTCTCTGTGGATAAAACGAGTAAACGTTCTGTTCATTTCAAACATTCACTTTGCTCTCGATTTCCTTGCAACCAACCAACTATCATGAAAGGAATATTTTTACTCATGAGAACTCTCTTACTTATTCTATCCTCTCTCTCTCCTCCCTCAAATATCTCTCCTCTCTTAGCGTTATTTTCCACTGCTTCTTCATCATTCTCTTCCGCTTATTCCT
The DNA here is from genome assembly GCA_003956705.1 of Brevipalpus yothersi. Taxonomy (NCBI): domain Eukaryota; kingdom Metazoa; phylum Arthropoda; class Arachnida; order Trombidiformes; family Tenuipalpidae; genus Brevipalpus; species Brevipalpus yothersi. The sequence continues at coordinate 313,528 of QZCP01000013.1, read as the reverse complement.
GTTATTTTTCGCCTCCTTCCGAAAAAAATAGTATGCGAGATACTCGACAATAAATTTATATATTCTGCAAACCCATGAACACAGTTAGAGGCACATGAAAACAAGAATTCAGATGAAAATATTTTCAAACTTTCTCACTAACTTTATTTCTCTCTCTTCCTTTCTCTACTAATATTCAATTTAGGTAGAAGATGTGTACAGACCGAGCAGTACGGTAGCAATTCCAATAGTAGATTCCCATGGACCTTGACTTCTTTTTTTGTTCTATCCAAAATGATGCCTGTAAATCTACTCTCTTCCATCAACTTTCATCGTCCAAGAGATTACACCTGTTTTCCGCTAGATTGAGAGCAATACAATTGAGTTGGAATTCTCATCTTCATCCTCATCATTGGTTATGGAAAACGAAAACTATAGCAATGAATTGGAGTATCGGAGTTGAGGAATTCAGGGAAAACTTTTGCAGTATGCCTTTTTGGGTTGTCTTTTTTCATCATTAAAGAGTCCCTTCTCTACGAATAAGAGACAATCGCTAAAGGTTTTCCATTCTTTCTTGATAAACACTGGCCATTTAATTGTCCTTTTTGGGACTTGGAGATTGATAAAAGTGTCTGATAAGATATTTTGTGATCTTACCCTCTCAAGAAACTTCTAATGCGAACTGGTATTGAATTAAATTATTCCCTACTTCTCTTTCATGAATGCTCGATTTTGTCCAAATTTTTCAAGAAAATTTCTCATGGTCATAATTCAGAGGCATTCTGTGTGACCTGAGAAAATCATTCATACGATTTTCAAAGCGGACTGAAAGATCTTTTCCGCGTAGAATTGTGAAAGGAAAAACTCTCATTCTAAAAGATACCTCGTTGAGGGAAGAAATTTTATTCAACCTATATCAATCGAGTGTTCATGAGAATCGTGAGAGTGGAACATGAAAAAAATTAAAAACTTCAATATGTTAGAATATAACATTTCTAAGATTCTCACAATTCGATGGAAAGATTGCATCTCTACGGCTTACATTGGGATAGGGAATCTAATCTCGTTCGTAAAGAGATTAGTATTTCGATAATAGATTGTCAAAGAAAACGAAATCATCATCGGGATTAAGCATTCGAACAGTCCAAAAAGTTCATCAGATTTATATCCCTCTCAACGATATCATGAAGAGAGAGAGAGCCTCCAGTCGCCCTCTGACGCGTGAGGAGAGATTGTTCCAACATTCTCAACATTTGTTTATATTATATCAGCTTCCACGTGTGTGTTGATGAGTTTGTTGATGGAAATAAACTCTGTTCTGTTGATGAACAAATGATTTCGATCAATCAACTCTAATGTCCAATGATGACGAATTGTATTCTGATAGTTTGCTCATGTGTTTGTCTGGCCACCAGTGTGGGAATCTATCGTCTACCCGAATTATGGCTCCACTTTGTGGCCACCGGTTTTCTATCGTTCGTTGGATTCCTTCTCACCATGTACACCATACCGAGAGCAGAGCAAATATTTATCGCTCGAAATCTTGTCGGAATCGATATGTGTAAAAAATCGAGGAAATCTATTCCCGAAGCTGTCGGATCACTGGCAGGAGTCAATTTTTTGATTGTCATGTCACTGATGCTACCAATACCTTTTCTTCAAATAAGTGGTGATTATCTTGTCATCTGGAAATGGATTCAATTGCCATACTTCAATTTAGCGGCCACTACTTTCAACAGTTCTCAATTCATATCAATGTTGGCTGCCATATATTCTATATCGTGTATGATCATCTTGGGTTTTGTTGATGATTTTTCCAATCTAAGATGGCTATTCAAACTTTTGGTTCCCACAATTGCTACTTCACCTCTTCTCTTAGTCTATGCGATCACTTACAATGAAACTTGGATAATGTTACCCAAACCTTTCCACTTTAGCATCAATCTTGGCATATTTTATTATATTTACATGTCTATGATGGCCGTTTTTTGTACAAATGCTATCAACATATATGCTGGTATAAATGGAATTGAAGTTGGACAAAGTTTGGTGATTGCTTGTTCCCTTCTAATCTTTGATCTCGTCGAACTTTCAGATTCTCAATGGCGAATGCATCTCTTCTCATTCACCTTTATTTTACCATTTATTTGCGTATCTTTGGCCCTTTTTTATTTCAACAGTTATCCGGCGAAAGTTTTCGTCGGTGACACCTACTGTTATTTCGCTGGTATGACATTCGCTGTGGTTGGAATCTTGGGACACTTCAGTAAAACTACTTTACTCTTCTTTATACCTCAAATTTTTAATTTTCTCTTTTCTTGTCCTCAAATATTCCACTTTGTGCCTTGCCCCAGACATCGTCTTCCAAGGTATGTTTTCCGCAAAATCTTCTTACTTGACCAATGAACTGAAAGAGATTCCCTGGAACATTTTTTTTATTCTATTGCAGATATGACTCAGCTACTGATTGCCTGAATAATAGTACATTTGACTATGATTCAAAGAAGAGTAGCAAGTTGGGAAAGTTCTGTATATTTGTAGCGAAGACTTTCAAACTCTCAAAAGAAGTCAAAGTTTCCAAAACAAAGTCGCAATTCACCAATTTTACTTTAATCAATCTCACGATTTTGTGGTTGGGCCCCATAAAAGAGAAAAATCTCGTTCGAATTTTGCTATTATTACAAATCCTATTCTCGGCCTTCGCTTTTTTCATCCGTTACCATGTAGTCAAATATTTTTACTGATTCGAGCTTTTGAAGCTCATGAAAGTGAAAGAAAGTCAATTAATATATTTATCAACACATCCGAATTATAAAAACCAAGTTTCTGATGTTGTTCAAGATTACTTTCGGTAACCGATAAGCTTTTGGTCAACATTATTCTCGATCCACCTGATTCTACTTGAGAGTAGAGACCCGCTCAATTATGTATTTTCTACCTTTATCGTTGATTCCCGACTAATGAATAGGATTCTGATTAGTGCCTCAGTCATTGATCAGAAATGTCAGAATCTCCTTTATTGAACAACCTTTATGTTGTCCAATTCAACAGGATTTGGTTTGAACATCTCTCAAAGCGAGAACCAAGTTGTCAGAAGTGGGCGATTCAACGCAAAATCAGAGATAAGATTGCATCATGAATATTTATTCATTGAAAATCCTAGACTTTTACGGGGCGTTTATACGGCATTGGTAAATCACTCCGGATCAGAGTCCATTTTGGAGATAAGCTTGAGGTTGGGAATTAAAATTGCTCGTGTTAGAGCCTTGTGGCTCATAGAAGATAAGATGATACAATTCTTGAGTGGATGGAGGAAAATCAAACAGGGGAAGAACAGTGACTTTCAAATAAGATGGAGATCAAAGGGTTTCTGTCAGAGTATACGATTTTGTTTCCTCATCATCCTAAAACTTCCAAATATCATTATTAAAAAATCGCTCATTAAATGAGAGCAATAGAGAATTTTCAATTGTGTAGTGGATTGATTTGTGTTGTACAGAAAAAAAAGTTACATTTGGGTATTTGATGACACTCTATTAATACAAAATATGCCTAGTTTTAAGGAAGTTCCGCAAAGGTTTAAAAATGAAATCAACAACATTTGCTCTTTCTACCCTTATGACCTGTTCCTTTTTGCAATTTGATGTGATTATCTGGATGCCCTCGCTCACGTTCTTTCTGATCTTTTTTGGTTCGCAACACCATTCGAGTGATGGCCATAAACATTTCTTCTACGTTTATATTTTCTTTGGCGCTTGTTTCATATAATTGTATTCCCATTTGATCGGCGAATCTTTGAGCATCTTCCGTTAAAACAACTTTGTGATTAGGATCATCATTCTTGTTGCCAACTGAAGAGGACAAAAAGAGAGCGAGAGGTTGAAAAAGAGAAAGAGAAAATTTAAGATGGAATAGTCAGGCCCAAGTGAGTATGAAACACGGATGTGAACATACCCAAAATCCTGTTGACAACATCACAATTCTGATCGATTTCCCCAAGCCACCGTTTAACATTTGAAAATGTATCTGAATTGGAAACATCATAAACCACAATAACTCCATGTGTTCCTCGATAATAACTTTGAGAGAGAAACAAATTTCCAATTAATGATCAGCGATACAGAAAATTTTCTCATACACTATCTTAGGTAACACCAACTGACTTACGTTGATGTTATGGTTCGAAATCTTTCCTGTCCAGCAGTATCCCATATTTGTAATTTGATTCTTTCTCCATCAACTGTGATAGTTTTAATTTTAAAATCCACTCCTATGGTGGTTATATAACTACCCGAGAAGGTGTTATCAGCGAATCTGAGAAGTAAACTGCTCTTACCAACACCTGAATGGTGGAGAAAGTAAACAAGAGTGTGATTAAATTAGATTGGATGCTTCCAACAATCTTTTCCACCCTAAATCTAGAGTGGAAATGAACAAATTTGATTGTCAAGCTGATGTCGAAAAGGCCACAAGTGTGCTCAAGAAAGTGTGAAAAAGAGGAGGAAAGAGGATAGCCAGCAGGTATTGCTTGAAGGCAAAATCAGCCTCGCCCTCAGAGGCGTCTATGGTTAGCATTTAAATGGATTAAAAACCAATCCAATTGAACGTCTAATGGTCAGCTTACCTGAATCACCAATGATGAGTAGCTTGAAGAGGTGATCATAATCACGAGACATAATTATGTACCCAAAATTAAAGGATAGAAAAAAATTTACAAATTTTTATTTATCCAACAAAAATGTCTCAAAATAATTTGAACCTTCGCGCAGGTTTAATGATGAGCGCGCGCTCTTTGATCACTTTCTCTCTCTCTTGCAACATGTTCATCTGATTAACTTCATCTCTCTTTCCCCCCCCCTCCTCTCTCTCTCTCTCTCTCTCTCTCTCTCTCTCTTGTCGGTTTAGTTTGGAAAATTTTCATGATGAAACTTCCATCTGACCATTGAGATTGAGGTGTAGGCATGCTGATAGTTTCAATGTCCGCTCAATAGACTTTATCATTCTTTATCATTTGTTACAGGGAGATTCAAGTAATTTCAGTAATTTTAGCTTCGATGGTCATCGATCATTTTTGTATGGTGAAATAAGATATCACTTGTAGAGGCATTCATTTGATATGATCACTCGAGGCCATGCACTTCGGAAGTGATTATTTGTTTATTTGCCTTCCTTTATTGATGATTTAGAGGAATTATCGTTTCGAAATGCTTCTCGATGGTGAGAACTACCTATGGTGAACATTGTGGAGAGAGAGACCACCAGTTCATCCATTGATAGAAGAAGAGGGTAAAGACAATTCCAAAAAAATTAGCCTATTTCAACTTCCGACTCAAGATCCTTAAGCAACTGACAGCATCAAACTGCTCGATTTCAAATTGCTTTCTTTTTGATGAATAGAACTCAACGTTAGAATTCAATCATGATATTGAGCTTGTTATCAAATTGATTTAAATCCTCTCTCTTATTTTATAGCTCCTAGTTAAGGATGTATTTCACCCGATAGATAGAGAAAAGACATTTAAAGCTTTAAAATGCTTATTTATTTCAAAAAAAAGTTCTCATGCACAATGATTAAGATGCAAAAATCAACATTTGTTGAATTTTTTACCATATTTAAGTGGCTCCTCAGTGAAAGTGAACAAATAACCACCCACATGCTGGAGATCGCAGTTCACATGAACTATTTTGGTGTACTAATTAATTGGAAAAAATGATGCTCTTATTGATCTTATAGGACTTAGAAATCTATGATCTAAGAAAATCTTACCTCAGAGCAAGAGCATTCCTCACATTCCTGTCCCTTCACTTCGAGTTCAAATCGAACACGCTCTTTCAGGTGCGTTGAACGAGCATTGAAAAATCTAACCAATTCTTCATTTTTCGGCTCAGAACTGTATAGCTTGAAGGCTTGGGCAGTAAGCTCAAGAAGAAGTGGATCATCAACAGCCATTCCTCCCAGTCCTTGAGGATGAGCTACCACAACAGCCAACAAAGTGGCAAGAAGCACAATTGATTTGATCATGATTCGTATAGAATTAGTTGAGTGGATTTCAAATGGATGTCGAGAATGCACAAGCAATATTGAAACACAATTTACAGGATTGCAATTTTATGCTTATGAATGATCTGATACTGGAACGATGGAATTTCTTGATAAACAACTAAAGTCTTGATAACACATGTCACATTGATCGATACGAAGTTTTATCATAATTATTTCGAAAGAGATTCTTTTCGTTTTTTATTTACCGGAGAGTTGACTAAAAGTTTATCAAGTGGGTATCGTTTCTCAGCTTACTGTCTCCTTGAGATGTTTTCAAAAAAATCTGAATTTTGATCCTCATTCAGGAACATCATGATTTAAGACCATTATTCTTTCTCGATCTATGTTTTTGTTGTACAAAAAATTTTCTCCATAAAATTGATGTCATTGTAATCTACTATTCCCACAGAAAAATGGAAAAACGCCTGACGTTTATGAATGGTTCTTTGCGTCCATATCTCACTAATATAGTCTCTGATTGCAATGGTAATAAAATTTGAGATTAAATTCGATTGTTTACCGACAAAATATGACCCTTCAAGTGTCTATCTCTCAACATATCTGGAATTAAATCAAAATTTCAGTTCGATTACAAGCTGGAGGAGGTCATGAAGGTGAACGTCTTTCAAGTTATCTTTTCATCTCCTCAAGCATTATTACTATTTCAATGCAATGGTTTCAGCTCATCTCATTCTCACAAAATATTTTTTAAAGTTTTTTGAAGTTGATCGACAAAAAGCTTTGCTCGGTTAATTTTTCTTCCTGAGTGTCATAATACTAAGTCTAAACGATATTGATTAATCCTTCTGATGAAATTCTTGCTGCTCTATTATGCACCAGCACTCCATTCAATTGATGAGAGAAGATGTTTCAATACAATGTAATGAGAAACTTTATTGGCGTTGTTCAACAAGAGATTTCTCCACTTTTATCAAAGAAATCGTGGGAATGAGTTCTTCGAACTACTATTGATATTTTTGCTGTAGATTTAACATCTTTTGTACTGTTTAGTTTCCTTTGCTGGTGTTTCTAGGAAAGTGAGCTGGTAACCAGTTGTCCCTCTTCGAGATAGGCAGGTCACATGGACGTTATTGTATTCCTGAGAAATTAAATGAGATTGAAAATTTTAGTTTTTTTTATTTTAGCTCAGTTAACTGAGAGATTGATGATTCATCATGTAATAAAACTAGAAGATCTTACCTCAGTGCAGGAGCAGCCTTTACATTCTTCTACCTTCACTTCCATGTCAAATTGAACGCGATCCTTCAGGTGAGTTGAGCGAGCTGATTGAGGTCTCGAGAATGTGAATACCTGAGAGCCTTTTGGACCAGAACGGTAGAGCCTGGTAGCTTGGTCAAACAAATCCTCAAGAACTGGATCATCAGCCATTCCCCATAGTCCTTGGGGATGGGCTACCACAACAGCCAACAAGGTGGCAAAAAGCACAATTGATTTGATCATGATTTGTTGTACTGAAAGAGCTGAATGAAAATCAATTCAATCTTGAGAAGATGTAAGTGATCCTCAACTCCAATGAATCAAGGTTTTATACCCATAAATCATCAGGAGCTGGTATGATGGAATTTAATGACAAACAACAAAAGTTCTGATAACATATGTTATCATAATATAATAATATTGATGATATAATTGATGATAGACTTTATCAAAATTAGTGCGTAAGGAAAGAAAATTCTTTTCTCTTCCAGGAATGAAATGTGTTACATGTGTATTCTTTCTCAGTTTCTCGGCCATCATGTAAACCTGGAAGTCATCCTAGAGAGCTGTGCTGATCATCATCATCTTTGTTGACCAATCTTTCTACTTTGATGAGTTTTCTGATATATTTTCAAAAACATCGATTTTTGGTTTTCCAAATTTTTATACACTCGTCGATAAGTAACAATCACTCGTTCATGATAAGAGATCATTATTCTCTGAATCTATGTTTTTGTCACACGAAACATTTCGCTGATAAAACTTTTATCGATATTATTTTTCCTCTGAAAACTGAAGAAGATCACCTGATGTTCATAGATAACCTTGTAGATCTGCATGTAACTCAGATGATCTGATTGTTCTGTTTCATGGAACTAGAAAATCAATTATTACAAAATGGACTGCAAGCCATTGTAACCGCATATTGAACGATAATGGGGATGCGTTGTGTAATCCGATTGCCCCGAAAAATTATCAATTATCCATTTGTTTATGGAAATGATTAAAAAACTATGATTTTTTTTGCAATTCGAAAGAATTTAGTCGAGTGTCAGTCAATTTTTGTTAAATGTTCTAAAATAAAAGAGAGTTCGAAAATGTTTTCCTTTTTTCCCTCTCTTAAAGTCTGTTTCCCTACGCAGAGGAAAACTCATTCTCCTAATGAAGAAACTAGAAAATCACACACAGTTTTTGCAATATCTATTCATTTGAATAAATTTTTTAAGCATAGAATCAGAAAATCATGTCAATCTATGATCAAATTAAACTCAATTTAATATTAATTATTTTTTTGACCAAAAGCGATAAAGCTTGGATACCGATACTTGAAGGATTGTATCGGCTGCTGAATTTGAAAACAGAAATTTTTTCTCCATTCAAGTTGAATTAAATGATTCACTTTTTTTTGTCGAAACTTGATTTAAATTGATTGTTGTTTACTTCAACTGGTAGTTTAATCTTTTCTCATTTCAAATGGAGTCCAAAGAGCTTATTCAATCTCTCCTGTCAAGATGCAATGCTGACAATGCTCTATCAAATGATACACTTTTAGTGTCCATGGAAGATTATGCAAACTCTTGTACTCGTGAACAAGCAAGAGCTTCAGCTGATTTGTGTGAGTACATTTTTTTAATTGAATTGATTGGTCAAAATTTATGGGTCAATCTAATGTATTGAATGTCTATTCCAGTTGTCGAGCTTTTTCAATCATACACCAAATTGCTGATCAGGCGAGGAGAGGCACTTCGAGGCATAATTCATCTCTGCAGAGCTGTTGACAGACTACAAGCTCATCAAAATCAATTAACACCTTTACATGCCGATCTTTGTCAACTTTGTTTACTAGCCAAATGCTTCAAACCTGCCTTACCATATCTGAATACTGAGATCAATCACATTGGTGGAGGCTCATTCGATGTGAAATACTTTCTACTTTACTACTATTATGGTGGTATGATTTATGCGGCTTTGAAGAATTGGGAAAGAGCTTTGTACTTTTTCGAAATTGCCTTAACAACTCCCAGTATGGCAATCAGTATGATAATGGTAGAAGCTTACAAAAAGTATGTGTTGATCTCGCTCATTGTCAATGGTAAACCACCTCAACTTCCAAAGTATACCTCAAATATTGTCAATCGCTTCAATAAAACATTGGGAACTGGTTACAAGAAGCTAGCACAAGCATATGAGAAGCACGATTCCGCTGAAGTTTCAAGCATCATCACCAAACACTCCCAAACTTTCTCATCCGTTAGTATTTTCTGAATTTCTGTTTTTGCAATGTTTTGATTTTCATTCTAATCAACTTTGCTTGTTCAGGATAACAATCTTGGACTCGTGAAACAATGTCTTACAGCACTCTATAAGAAAAACATCCAAAGATTAACAAAAACGTTCCTCACATTGTCATTGGAAGATATGAAAGAAAGAGTTCAGCTACCCAGTATCAAGGAAGCAGAATCTTATATCCTGAAGATGGTGAGTAACCAACTCCCTTCCAGTGAATCATCCTCTTTCTTACATTTTTAATCTTCCATACTCTAGATCGAGGATGGTGAAATTTTTGCATCAATCAATCAAAAAGATGGAATGGTCATTTTCCTCGATAATCCTGAAAAATATAATACCTCGGTGATTTTCAAGCGTCTTGAAGATGAGGTAATCAATTTGCATTCTTTTAAATTTTCATAAACACCTAATTCTTTCTCTCTTCTCTCTTCAAGATGAAGAACTGTATGGTCTTGGACGAATGTTTACGTAAGATGAACAACGAGGTTTCACTCAATCCTAAATTTGTGCATAGAGTAAGGATAGAGCCTGAATGATCGGTTTTTCAACCATTTGAAATGTGCATTTTCAATAAAAAATGTTGTATATGAAGAAAAGATCACCTGATTTCATTCCATGCGATAAATTGAAGTTTTTTAAGTTCCATTCTTGAACTAGTTAATAGGCAAGATTGGTGGGTTTCTGCATTTCACCCATTTCCAAAGAGGAAGATTTCCCGTTACTCTTTGCCCATTTTGATACTTGGAAAGATAAGAATAAAGATGATAAAATAAGATGGAACTCGAAAAAGAAAAATTCAACTAGAAAGCTCTGTGAGCTATACTTCCTTAGCTCTTTTTCTTTCCCAACCCTAATACGATCAGAAAGAAATTCAGATCTATTGAATTAATTGATGCGTCTCAGAAACTCTCTGCTGCTTATGATCATGGAGATTCTCATAAATACTAATAACTAGATAATCCTTGGAACTAGGTCACAGTTTTATCATGTCAAGAACTTCAAAGAAAAATGCTCAAACGATCGAACTTTCGAATCTTCGATCTCTTGCAATTGGCTCAAAAATTGAAGAACTCCTGATGACTAGAGAAAAGAGAGAGTAGAAGCTATCATTATCTGAAACAGTGTAAATGATTGCTAAGATTAAGATAGAATTAAATTAAATTAAGATAGAATGTTAAAATTGCAAAATAATCAAGATATTTTTCGACCATCAAAATGTGTCAAAATGATCAGCAAGAACGAGTAAGTCTGACAAGCTCACTCTTCAAGCTCTCAGCTCTTTCGCCTTCTTCTTCTCTTCATCTTTCTTCCTCTTCACCGTAACACGAGCCTAGACAGGTAAACTATACTCTTTTTTTTCCTCCACAAAAAGTATTTCTCTACTAACTAAAAAAATCGATACTCATTTCACTGATCAATACAATTGATCGGTACACCTTATTATTGCATTAATTGTGAAATCAAAAAGTGATCCATTGGTGATTCAGTATTTTAATCCTTCTCACTGACAGCTTCATCAACTGTACTACTGCTGCTGCTTCATTGATGGTGTGTGTGTGAAAGTGTTTTGATATTGTTTTTGTGATACTTTTGTGTGTTTACGGTAATAATTTTGATTGTCAAGCCTGTATTACTGTGTTCACCTTAAAGTGTTCCCTCTTTTTTTATAAATATACATACATTTATTTATTTATTTATTTATTTATTTATATATATACATATATCTTCATCACATCAGTCTCCTTTGTGTCTCTTTATGGATCATCGACCTATGCGACATATGTCGAGAAAAGTTGGTTACTGGTGGGGTGATAAGAAGGCTAGTCGATTCAATACAGCTGAATTGGGGGATCATCTGGCCAAACATGGATTTCAATTCGTTAAATTGGATCTTGATAAAAGCTTTATACAGCAAGGACCATTTTGTGCAATTATTCACAAATTTTCGGATATCTTGACCAAGGCAGATTCCGGTGATAGTAATTCATTGAAAATCATTGAGTCATTTAAGGTAAATTTTGGCTTATATAATTTTATATATAATCAATTGATGATGACCATTACTTGCTAGCAATTATTATGCATTGTTCAAATTGGGTAATTTTACCTCTCCTTATCGTTATCAGCAATTCATTCAAGAAAGTCCACAAACCATTGTGATTGATTCCATTCCAAATGTTCGCATCCTTTTGAATCGATTCGAGCAATACCGGATTATTCAAGATTCTCAATTAGCCTTACAAGGTTTGTTACTAATTGTCATCGAAAATTCGACTCTCATCATTAAACTCTCTTACTTTCATCACTCACAGAAGGTTGTCTGACACCTCCTTTCGCGGCTTTGAATACCGACGACACGGAAGCAATCAAAATCACTCTCAAAGAGAACAATGTTAAATATCCATTCGGTGAGTTATCCTTTTGACTATGATAATATAAAATTCTAGAATATCTCATTGCCTCCTCTCTTCAGTATGCAAGCCTCTGATTGCCCATGGAAGTTCCTCTGCTCACCAAGTGAGTAAATTTCACTTGGCACTTTGCTGAAAGAGAGGGAAAGATTCATTCTGATCAACATTCCAAGTCAGCATCAGATTTTTAGATCATTAACAGTCTGGGTTACACAAAACTGTGATGTGATCACTGTTTTCCCTATAATCCGAGGACTATTCTGAAACCTGACTTCTTCAACCATCCCTCTGCTATGATCATTGAGATGAAGACGATTCAACTTATTCACTTTGGAATCATTTTTTTTCTACATTGTTCTCTTCTTATCTAGATGTGTCTCATATTTTCTGAAAAAGGCCTTCTAGATATAAAACCACCATGTGTTGCTCAAACTTTCATCAATCATAATGCAAAACTGTTCAAAATATTTGTGATCAACGATAAATACTTTGTGGTCGACCGGCCATCTCTAAAGAATTTCAAGGCAGGAGGTAAGAGGCAGTCATCTTGTTTCAAGATTACAAACCTTTTCATTTTTTCTTATTTCCATTCCACAGAAATTCCTACCTTACACTTCGACAGTCCTGATATTTCGAAGCCCAATTCTTCTTCTCACCTTACCGAACTGGACGAAGCGAGTAGAGCTTCTCCACCCGTTTTGAAAGAGAATGATGTCAGGAGACATGTACAAATTCTACGGAAAATTTTGGGTCTGAAGTTGTTCGGAGTCGATCTCATAGTTGAAAATCAAACTGGAAGACATTATGTCATTGATATGAATATATTTCCCGGTTAGTCAGCGTGTTATCGATAAGATTCTAGACTCACTAAAATGTTTTACTCAATTTGCAGGATATGATGGGGTAGATAATCATGTAAGCCTCATTGCAGATATGATCGCCGAGTTGGTCAAAGAGGGTGGAATGAAAATTTTTGGTGACACTAACAGTCATTCGATTGCTCACAATGAGCAAAATTAGCTTTTTCTAGCCTTTTCTATGAATTTTTGATAACATCCATTTGGCGAGACCACTGCTCGATAATGCTATGATGAAATTGATTATGCATTTCCTTAACAAGAAAATCCTGTAAAAAGACAAACATTTCCAAAAACAGCAGCAACAAAAAGCAAAAAGCAATAAGCATCAAATATAATTGAATTGACTTGAATTTATTTTTTTCTCTTGTCACAAAGACATTGAACAGGCAATCACATGTTAAGTGAGATCAGCCCGAAATAATTGAAACTAAAGATAGTGTACTAACAATCAAATCAAATAACTACTTTTTAGCATACATAACAGACTCTACATGAGGAACATGGGCAATCTTTTCTTCTCGATGATGACGAATCTGTTCCATGTAATTTTTCTCGAGGTTCGGGAAAAAGTAATTGATCAATCTTATAGTGTATGGATCTCGGGTCATACCTTCAGTCCAATCAGGAGTCAATCGTACATCCATCAATATACCAAAAAATGCACCAACCGTAATCCTTTTGCCCCACAAGTGAGCTTTGGACATTGTCCATGGAGGATTATCGAATGGATTGGGACCAGCTTTTGGATAAGGTGATCTGAAGTCAATCTGCCAATGATTCGCTCGATTCATCTGGATCGATGGAACCTTTCCACGACGAAGAAGATACAAGGTTGATCGTAATCGCCACATGATTCCAAACTAATCAACCACCAATCAAGCTTTTATCAACCGAATTGATTGGACACAATTAAATCACAATCAAAATTTTTAACAGTAAACAAATCTTAACTTTGCTTCAATGTTGTCCTAACCTCCTTCATTGCGCCGAATCTCCAAGTATGATGGCGCTACTGAGCAGGTGCAATTTTGTGCTGCCATCTTGATTTGATCAGACTGTGAGAAAAGAAAAACATTTTTCCAGATTTAAATGGACAAACAAAAAATGTTCATCTTTCGAGGGTTAATGAAAATGATTGATAATAAAATATTTCCTTTCAACATCTGATCAAATTGTCTTTGCTATTGATTTTATGTCATTCATCCATTTTGGCTGGATCATTTGATGAGCTCGATCATTATCCATTTCATCACTGTTGTCATCAGTGTTGTATTGTGAGTGGAGTGGGAAAAAAAATTTTTGTCGAACGAAACGATCCATACTACACACTTCATTCTCATGTCATTGTTTGGCATAATTGTCAGCGGCCGTCTGGTTCAAACTGATTTCCAACTGGTTGATGTGGGAAAATTTTTGATCACCATACCAAATGCCGAATCCATCAATCATATTGTCGTTTTTCTTACACCACAACAGCCTTTACCACCGGATGTGGGAGCGAGTGTATACTTTTCTTGGCCCGATCCTTTGAGTCCACCGACATGGCAGTATCTTGGTTTCATATCGAACGATAAGCCATCAGCCATATTTCGAATTGCGAAATTAAAAAATTTAATCTCCTCAGGCGGTGGTGATGGCATGGTGAATGCTTTCGGATTCAATCAGCCTATTGTCGCACAATTCGCTCAAATCGGCATTGCCTTGGAGCCATTAGTGCAAATTCAACAGATGACAGCTGATGTGTCTGTTAATCCGATCAGTGGTGAAAATATGTTAACCATGGCCGCTAAAACAGCTGAAAATTTATTTAACTTTGCCTGCTCATTCGCTAGAACCTTGCTACCTGATTCAAATGAACAGTTTGTACCTCTCTCGGCTGTCTATCAATGGTATCAAAACTTTTTGCGAAAACTCGAACAAGATCCTAAGTTTTTGAAATAACTCGTCCATCGATCAATCCATTTGAATAAAAAAATTTTACACCCTTCCCGTATAGCGTTTGAAGTTTGAAATTTATTCTTAATCATCTTCAGACGAAAAAAAATTTAACAAAAGGCATCTTATTTCCAACATATTTTTTCAAGTGATGACTTGTGCTACATATAATGATTGGATTAAGAGCGGAATTAAGAAAGGCACAAACGAATGCTATTATCCGAGAAGTCTGATAGAACATGGTATAAAAATCGTTCTTTGGAGGAGATATATAAAACCATAGAGAAAATAGATGATGTGGAAGAAAACAAAATAAGAACATGGTAACAAAAAGGAAAGCAACCCTTGCAGTGAATTGTGCTTTCCGAAGAGCTCTGTCCTGTTGAGTTTTTCGGTAACAAAGTTTGCTTTTAACATTGACAATCAATTTACGAGCGACAACCATATTGCAAAATCCAGATACACCGAGAGGAACCACAAATAAACCAATAAATTTGATCACAACGATTAGCTTAGGATAATAAGTTCCCAAAAATCTTTCCGGATAAGGGTAACATATCGGCATCCGTTCTTCACTGTAAAGATCTTTGCCCACTTGTGATGGTGAAATAGATGATGTTGATGATGAGCTGATCCATTCGACTCGAGCACTGAGAACGGTTGGTATAGCGAGTAAACTTGATAGGATCCAAATTAAGCACACAATTGAAAATGATAGAAATTTATGTCGAAGAGTTCCTTGACGACGCATCCAATTGACAGCCGAAAGTACGGCAAAATATCTATCCACACTCATGGCAATCAGCGTTAAAGCAGTTATGTTGACCGATAAGTCTCTCAAAAATTCGGATATTTTACAAATATAGACACCCAGTGGACCGGATGCCATTGGGAAAAGAGTCATCATGAATGGAAAAACACTCAAAAACACTACCAAATCACCGAATGCTAAACTCAAGGTGTATATGTTGGAAGACGTTTGGGGTACCAGACCTCGAATGATCATCATGATTAGCCACAAATTGCCAACAAATCCTGTGACAAATATTGGAGTCAATAGAATGGGAACAATAAAAGAACTTGGATTTCTTTCTAACCATGTGAGAGAATAATTTGTTGCAAAAGCTGGTATCATCTCGGCGCCGATGCTCGAGTTTTTAGGACTTTTTAGAACTTTAAGAAAATGAGAGAAAAATTCTTGAAAACTTTGAAGAAGTAACTAAATAGATTCAATTAAGAACAGAGTTGATTTCATATCAAGGAGAAGCGAACATTTGAGCAACCGAGATCTCCACATTCCTGATCAAAAGTGGCCACTCGATCGGTGGATCGAAATATTTTTCATCACCCAAGAGAGAAGTGAACATGCGTTCCATAGAGCCCACTTAATTTTCCCAATTGAGAAAAAGGTAATCAAACTTTGGTAAAGAATTTTTTATCTTACATAATTTCAAATGCATACCTCTTACGCCTAATAGAATTGAACTGAGATTCAATATGGTTAAATCATTCGTAACTCATCGGCGCTTGCACTCTTACATGAACCTTACTTCTGGTTCGATATAGTAGAGTTTTTCGATTTGGCTTACTTACTATATCTTACTATCATTAATACTATACTATATCAATACTTGTGGTGGTCATCTTATAACGCAATGAACTTAATGTGAAGCTAATCCTGGGTCAGCAACCAGTGTATGAAATAACTTTCACCAATTCAAATCTTCTTTCTTCATTCATCCCCCTCTTCTCCATGTCTACTAGAAAGATGGATTAACTTACGTTATGTAACAAATAAAGCGTTTTCTCTCTCTCTCTCTCTCTCTCTCTCTCTCTCTTTCTTTCTTTCCTTCTTTCTTTCTCCTTCTCTCTCATTTTTGCATCACAGCTTAAGAGCAATTCTAATTCCGGTGAGATCTATCATGATTTATTGACATGATACGAATTGAGCACAAGCGAGTTCAAGATATATATCGATATTCAATGATTTGACCGTTTACTTCATCAGTTATGTAGATTAGAGTTCAATGTGAGCAGAGTACCGTTCACCTAACATCTCTGATGAATACTTATGAGTTGAATATAAAAATTTTATAACCATTCGATGGCTTTTCCCATGCACACAGAATGAGTTATCCTGAGTTCTAATCCGAGTTCATGACCTACGCCGGTAAATCTTTGGCTTTGGCCTAGTTATGATAAAGTGTAGACAAAAAAGTTCAACAAACTCGATTAATGATTCGGAATTGTTTGTGAGATTATGAACAATTCTCTCTCGATCAGCTATTCTCATCTCGTATAGAAGTATGTTCCTCTATTGTATATTTTCAAATTTTTAAATAGTGGTATTAATTGGAAGTACAGAGCACAGAACTATTAGCCGTTGAAATTGCCAGAGAGTTTTAATCTGGAATACTTCTTTGTTTTCGAATAATCGCCCGAAAAAGGTCGAGTTGGAAGGTCCCAACAAATTTATAAATTTAGAAAATGCTCATTAAATAAATCATCAACTTGATATTCTTTGACATAATGAAGTTGAAAGGGAAAATTTCTTCTGCAATACTAACAAACTGATATCACAATTTATAATGGGGAAGAGTTTATAGATTCATGGGATAACAGCTCAATAAAACAATCTCTTACATCTGTTTACATAATTTTGATTACTCTTGATCCAGTGTTATTTGGTGAACGTCCACAGAAATCTAAAAATAGTTTTTGTAAGAGAGAGAGAGAGAGAGAGAGAGAGAGAGAGAGAGAGAGAGAAATTTTAATCATGCCTTCTTTGTGGAGGTGTATCGGAAGAGAGAGAGAGAGTTCAATACTCAACATATCTGATCATGACACGAAACTTTACATAACTGTTGGCCAATGAATTCTAATCTATACATTAAACTGAAAGCTTTTAGCAAGTATTCTTGAGTTCAAGAAAGAAGCCTATCAAGAACTTGAAGGTATTCTGCTCTAGAATGACAATCGAGCCATTTCTCGAAAAAACTTGGAGGATATTGTTTTTAATGGAAAGATATTTCAATTTTTTTCAATGGGTCATGAAAGAAGGTTGAAAATTGAAAAAATTCTAACCACTATGAGAACGAAAAATATTCTTATTCCTCCACGTAAATGAGTAAATTTAATCGGTCATCATGAGAAACTGAGACTTGTAACTCGTTTCTCAGCTGGACTCTTGTAAGGGTTTGATTGACTATTATTAGAATTTGACCTAAAAACGGATATCAGACTCATCTGATGTACCATCGCTTCAGCGTTTCTTCCTGCAATATCAACATTCGAAAGTCTTTCCGGACTATCTGGTGATGCAGTTGATTTACTACCTTACTGTTGAAATACAACCCAAATTGTATTTGGAAGAAATTTTTCTGTAAGTTTTTGTTGTAAATTTCAGAGATTTTGTGCTCATTCAATACATGAGACTATAAGTTTTTGTGTCCCTCAGATTTTTCAACTCCAACGAATTTTAATTATAACGTACCAACTTACAATGGATTGGAATGAAAATGATCCCGATGAACGCTTAATCTGTTTCTCATGGATCGAACTTCTCCAATGCGAATGGGTCGACATGGAAGTTTAGATTATGATTATGAATTTGATCAAGTGATTGATCAAATGATTGCGATCGATGATGAGGTCAAGATAACTCGATTAGTTTCTTTCTTCTCTATCGAAAGAGTTGTATGCGATCTTTTTGAGTGAATAAAATTATCAAAATTCTATGAAGTTATCAATCTCACATTTTACTCTAAGCTTTATCATTCGGAAGACTGTTAAAACTGATATAAATTCTTCATTTAACTCTAGGTTGGGGAAACTTTGCTCTGGTGATCTAACACATCATGTTGTATCTGTGTCGAGAGAAAAGTTGAAACAAGAACACAATGTTTGGAAGGAATTTTTCTCATATCTTATTAGGTCATTAGTCAAGTCTAACATTCGGACCAGCTATTTAGCTAGCTCGCTTTTATATTATGCCATATCTAGAACTTTTCGTAAGCTTGTTAGACTGAGACTTCAGTTGTTTCCCTCGTGTAAACGTTTATCATAGGAGTGAGGCTAGTAATCGGAAAAGGAGGCATATATTCACAGAGCAGGGCCAGGACAGAGAGAAACCTCGGAAGCCTTATGATAGGATATCCAAGAGGGCCAAACCTTTTGATTGAATAGAATCGGTAATTAGAACCATTTTTCGGAATCGTGTGAAAGATATTCTAAGAGGAACCATCAATATCAGATCAAAGATCAATCTAGATCATCTAATGAAATACTGGACCTTTTCTCTGATTCACTGTCCCAATTCGTATGTATGTGTTGAATTCTCAATCAACAGACGCTAAAACTGGTAACGGTCATTCTTTGCGAAACATCCAGTCCGATCACTTTCTCTCTCTCTCTCTCGCACACCTCCCTGAATGATTTAGAACTTTATGGTAGAGAACTTGAGATTCTCTTTCTCTTAGCTTTAGTGAGAGAGAAAATTCAGCTGAAGCGGTTTCACAATATACATAGCACACTTTATCATTAAAAATTATTTTCTTGGAATTCAATGTGAGTGTTTTTGATTGTGAGATTTACTTAGGCATAATCTTTTTTCATCGATAATTCGAAATGCAACTAAAAAGTATGAAAATTTTCTTTTAGAATTAAAAATAAACCGATGTGAAACATTTTCAACACTTCGTAGCAGAAACATGCAATATTGTGAGTGTGTGTGATGCTTAGAGTTTCGATTGTCTCCATGATCTAATTTCATGAAGCGATCAAAGATGTGGAAGATGAGCAGTCAGAGATCGATGCATAATGAGCCCATTTTCATGAAAAATATGAAGCTTTCAGCTGCCAGTAGTCAAGCTGAAATTGTACGAAAAAATAGAATCTCTATTGCAAGATGAACAGAAGGAGGGAAGAATTAAAAATGAGGGAGGGAGTCAAGTATGATTCCAATTATGCATTGCTAAGAATTCCATAGCATCATCGCTTATGGCCTCGACGGCTACCTTCAAGTCCAAATCTTGAAGGCTTCCGAGGAGTAGATGCAGGTGAGGAGAGGCTATTTCTTTCTCTATCCATTTCGATTTCTTCGAGTTTCTGAGTCACACTCAGCTTTTGACTGATCGCCATTCTTAAAAGAGAATTGAGAGTTTTCTTTTCTTCCTCAGATGATTTGAGCTGTCTCTGGAGTTCATCAATTTGAGCCACATATTCTTCACATCGAGCAGAGAACATGGAACGAAGAGAGGCGAAAGTAGCAGCATCTTCTTTCAATGCTTTTAATTCTTTGCGTAACTTGGTCATTGTCTCTGTTACAACAGCCTTTTCTGTCTCATACTTGGATTTGAGATTTGCGAGCGCAACTTCTGCAGTTTGCTTGTTAGCTTTCAAAACTGTTCGAAGAGTGGCAATCTGTTCACGCTTAGTGGCCAGGAGAGCTTTGAGTTTGATAAGTTCCTCAGAATCAATAGACGAGGCAACACCAGAGGACGGAGTTTGGCTTGATATGGGCGCAGAGGTGCCTGAATCGTTTTTCATTTTGATGCGAGATGCATTGGAATCGATTAAAATTTCAATAGAATGATTCAAATGTCCAATCTGATCTTCAACAGTTTCCAAGGTACGCTTGCATTCTGATGAGGTGATGATTCCTGATTTCCAATTGGAGAGAAGCTTTTTACTTCGCTCATCGTTCAGTTTCTCTTGGAGTCCATCAGATTTCAAAGAGTTGTGAATATTTTCATTCTTATTTGCATGATCCAAGAGAACACGGCTCGGCGTCTCACCATTCAAGGAGCAAATATGATAGTACAATGCAGCCAATTTCTCAGATACTCTACATAAATCTTCTGAAACAGGTAAACTACTTGATACTGTTTCATCAGTGAAACCGCTTAGAAGATCAAGATCTTGTAGCAAACTATCTCGTAAATCTTCACATTCTTTTAGGCGCTTCTTAATCTCTACTATTTCCTCATAAGATCCTCCCGAGGAGCCAGCTTCTCCAATCTTTTTGCAGAGAAGAGAGATAAATTCTTTACATTCAGGGAACTCGCTTTCAAAAGCTTTAACGTGCTCAGCATCGCCACAAGAATTAATAATATTTCCAATATGAGTAGTCAATTTGGAAAGTCTACCTTGATGGGAAATCAATTCATCTCTTGTTTTTTCTAGAAGATTATGTGTGTCACTCAGTTTGACAACCAGTTGATCTCGCTCATTTCCAACAGATTCCAAATCTTTTTCGAGCTTTTTGATTTCACTTAAATGCACTTCGTCGAACAAGGAGGAAGGGTGAGAAGTAGATCCATCCGGACCATATGAATTCTGTTCAGAATTTTCACTAGTATTTCGATTATTCAACAAATCGGATTCAAGTTGATGGAGTAGAGGTGAAGAATTGTCATCATCCAACTCACCACCGGCCTCAGCTCCAGCCAACACTTGACTCAACCGTAATCCGAAACTACTGATATTAAGCATTGGATCACTTGTGAGCCTTTCGTCCAGCTTCTTCTTGAGCTCATATTTCTGCTCTCTTTCGGATTCCAGAGCCTCTAAGGCTTCTTTCATTTGTTTTTCAGCGATACTTTTGAGTGTATCCAATTCTTCCATCTGTAAACGTCTCAATTCGATTTCCTCCTGAAGACGGCGAACCTCATACTTGGTGGTTTCATAATCGACTTGACTTGACTTTAAATTGGATAAAGTTTTTTGAAGGCTTGTATTCTCATCTTCTAAATCATTCATATCATTCGATAATCTCAATTCTCTCTCTTTGAGCTCTTTAACTTCGATCCGAAGATTTTTTCGTTCACATTCACTAATTTTTAGCTGCTCCGTGATATCATTATTATCCGAAGAAAGACGATCCCTTTCGGATTCAACTCTCGCGAGTTCTGAGCGAAGCAATTTCAATTCACGTTCCAATTCTTGCAAAGTGGATGTAAACTTTGCCTCTCTCGATGCTGATTCTTGGAGAAGAGTTTCCTCCTGTTCGATTCCCTTGTCTGCGGAAGCTTTTTGACAATCTTGTGACCGAGCCAGAGCTCGCCGAAGACTTTCCAATTCGGTTTTGGTGTTCTCATGGAGTGTTTCCAGCTCTTCGTACTGGAGTCGAAGTTTTTCCTTCTCGTCAAGTAATCCCAGACCATATTGAGCCGAATAATGTTGCTTCGAAATTGATTGGGTAAGTTCCTCTTGCAATCGATCCACTTGCAATTGCAAAGAATCTCGCTCTGCGATCACTTTTTCGATGTCAGTCATGACTGGTCAAAAGCTTATTGGGACTGTATGAAGCCCTCCACCTACAAGTGGTTATTGGCTTGGAAGGTAATTGAAAATTAATGGGATGGCAACTGGAGACAGTGTCACGATGTATGAGAGTATAATTGATGCTAATAATTTGCCCACAATCACTAGGACACACTTGTTTTCCACTGATTAAATGATGTAATAATAAATAATAGTTCACTTTAGGCTCCAAAGAACAGCATTGCACATACATGATATACAGAAATGATAATAAATGTGGACACACACAAATCACACCCAAAATTGTGTGTGATGTTGTGTCGATGACCTGTTCCAGAAAGCCAGGAACAGGGATCAAATCGGTGGAAGAACTTCACCGACGATTATCAAATTGATGGTAAAGATTGGATTGCCAGCCCTCAGGCCATAAGCGGCTTTACACAATTTGTGTCTGTATACATGTATGAGAAACTACTTCACCACACACACATGCAATCCCAATGCAAGTCCATTGAGCCATCGTTTGGGATTCATGTCTACATGTTTGCAGACTGGAAAACAGCGCTTTAACAGTCACAATATTGAGCCCCACCTGGTGCTTCCATACACTTCCATACACTTTCAGGGAGATGGAAAGTTCTGAATCAGAACTTTTCACGAATTTTCGAAATTTTTTTGAAAATAATCAACTGAGTCGAACTTGAACTCTTGTAATTTTGCTAGACATTAGTAGTAGAGAGACAGATGCTTGCGGCACTCCGAGAAGTGCTAAGCCAAGGAGATCTAATTTTTGTCCAATGACCAGCCGTTGTATCGCACTTTGTTTCTCGCTCTGTCCAAGCAAAACGTCAATCCAAAAGCTTAGAGATTTAAAGTCAGAGTGATTGTAGAGCATAATTGATTGATTCTCAGTCTCTGGATTTACAAAATCTGTTCCCTACAGTATACAATATGCCCATCAACACGCTCATTAAGTGGATGGAAAGAGAAAATTATTTGAACACCGGCAACCAATAGTCAAGCTTTATTAATAGAATTCGCAGCATAGCAAATGTTAACAAGCTCAGAGCCTCTCTTCAACTGAATGAGCATCCTTTTAAAAACTGTTGACAACTGTTGTGAGAGCGATCGGTTGAGTTTTTCTCTCTCTCTCTTCTCTCTTCCTCTGAACATTTGTTTTCCCTCTCTCTCTCATGATGACTCTCTCTTGTAAGTCTCGAATTTTCATTCATTTCGAACAACAAAAAGTATAAAAATTTCAATTAAGTGAAAATTATCTTCATCTCTTCTTCTCTCTCTCTTTCTTCTTCCTCTTTTCATCTTTCTTGTACATTTAAAAAAGTGCATCTTGATTACTGCTCCTGCCACCATTCTCTCTCAAGACGCTGATCATCATCATCATACACACAAAACGACCTCTTACATTTTTATATCACTTGCTTGTGGTGTTGGTGTGTGTATGTGTACTATTATTTTTGGGAACAAACGTTAATCAACAGTCCATTTCTGACACCGATTGTCAGATAATTGGAAAGATTTTTTTCATCTTCATCAACATCTATCTTTTTCTATCTCTCCACTTTGATCTCTCTTTCTCACTGGTGTCCATTGTGTAAAGTGGACAGTAAGTGGACCGTGTCCTTCGACTCTGACAACTCTTTTGGGATACAGATTAATATATACATACACTTGATTGGTGAAATTGACAGTGTATTGAATTTTTCTCATACTTTTTTTCCGGTGGTAAACAGAGAGAGAGAGAACACGGTGAGTTGACTGCAAACATGAACGCAAATATGTGTTGCCGTTGTGAAAAGCGGGTATATCCGATTGAGGAATTAAAATGTCTTGACAAAATTTGGCATAAAAGTTGCTTCAGGTGTCAAGAGTGTGGTATGACCCTAAATCTCAAGACATATAAGGGCTATGATAAGATGCCCTACTGTAACGCTCATGTTCCACAAGCAAAATACACGGCCGTTGTGGACACTCCAGAGGCGAGAAGACTCAAGGCTAACACAAAAATTCAGAGTAACATCCAGTATCATCAAGATTTCGAAAAGCTCAAAGGTAAAGTGACCCAAGTGGCTGATGATCCGGAAACTCTTCGCATTCGTACAACATCCAAAATTATTAGCAATGTGGCTTATCACGGAGAGTATGAGAAGAAAAAGATGATGGAAGAGAAGAGAAGTAACATAATTCCAGCAGATTGCAACGGCTCAACAGTGGAACAAGCAAGAAACAATCAAGGTATGATAGTTTCACTTTGTGATTCCCACAAAACTTGTCAATATTTATCTTGAGTAGGTCAATAGGTGGTTTTGTTTCCTGATTTTTTTTCCACCTCAAAATGAGGTTGTCACCTTCAGTGTCGTCCAGGGAACTTTTATTCTTTCAATCTCGAAAGCTTGCTTGATTTTTTTTTTCAAAATAACTCATACAAATATTTAACTTTGTTTCAGGGATGAAAATCAATCCATCAAATCGGAATGATATACCATCTGTTAATCAAATGATAACCTCCACCAATCAAGCCACTGCTGTTTCTCTGAATCAAAACAGACTTCCCTCCTCTAATTCGATCCCCAATCAACAGCAACAACGACCTCCATCCAATTCATATGTCAGTCCCAATTATAATCGGTATCCACAGGATCCTGCTGTGGAAAGGGACAATTCCCCATATTCCAGCAAAATGCAATCTACTGTTATTTACACCTCAGGACATGGACCAGGTATTGATCATGATTCATCATATCTTTCTTTGTTCGATTGTTCAATCCTTCAATTCATCGCTTTCGTTGTGTTTCATCATCATCATCATCATCATCTCTCTCTCTCTCTCTCTCTCTCTCTCTCTCTCTCTCTCTCTCTCACCCTTTCTGATACTTCATGTTGGGTAGAAAGTTTGCAAATGCCCTATCACACCGTAGACTCGAGCTTTGCAAAGTTAGATCTTCGATTCGTAAATTTCAATTTCAATTCATTCTGATCACATGATTTGACTCTTGATATTTTTCCACACTCTGATTGAGGAATGATGTAGTTTTGTTTTATTCAGATCTTCGACATTTTATGATGCTTTGAAGAGGTCACCAAGCAACCTGAAGGATCACCACACACTATTGCTTGGGAATTTGTCAGTTGCTTCGCAAAAAAGTCTCTTGGGCCAGTATCCAGGAACTGAATAGTTTGAACAACTGTAAGATAAGAAAAGAACGAAAGAAATTTCTTATTCTGACTTATGAAGTACATTTGGGCTCTTCTTTCATCACTCCTACTCCATTTTAATTCGAGTTTTGCTCAGACTTGACTAGGACCCATAAGTTTTCGCTCTGGCAAATTGCCGAATTTCACGATGAATTGTTGGCATTTTCTTCGCTATTCATAGTCAAAATCATACTCTAGTCATCTCAACTTTCCATCACTTTGGCTAGAAAAAAGGATATCTTTGTTTCCCAAAACCTCTCTCCATCTCACCTCAAAACCTAGTATTATGATATTTGATTCAGGTCTTCTCATTCTTACAAGCTGAAATCATCAAATCTGATAACAAAACTGCTGAGTCAAACTCTCATTCTCACATCATTTCCCAATAGCTCGAGAGAATCTTAAC
Organism: Brevipalpus yothersi; assembly: GCA_003956705.1. NCBI lineage: Eukaryota > Metazoa > Arthropoda > Arachnida > Trombidiformes > Tenuipalpidae > Brevipalpus > Brevipalpus yothersi. The sequence continues at coordinate 287,911 of QZCP01000013.1, read as the reverse complement.
CCAGTCTTGACTGATGAAAAATTGAAATTTTCCATTTCATTTGTTCAGAGGCAATGTTTAATTGTTGTCTAACAGTGTTTTGAATGGATGAAACTTGATAACTTATGATTCACTCTCTATTTAGTCCATAAAATCGTCAAAGTTTTTGTGCAGATCAACTGAAATTCAAATTCTTTGTAATTTTTCAGTGACCGATGCTCACGTGCGTAAAGTTGGCTCCATCGCTGATTACGATCCAATCAACGACCATTATGGCTCCTTGGCTACAAACTATGGTAATCGGAGAGAAAATCAAGGCGCATACTACTATGGTAAATTTAAATTTTTAGATGGAGATTAATGAGTTTTCGTAGACTGAAGAACGAAGTTATCATATTTCCTATTCCTATCATTCAGGTCACCCATCTCCTTCTGCTCAAGGTTATCGATCCAACAATCGATGTTTCCGAGCGATGTACAGCTATACTGCCCAAGATGTTGATGAGGCGTCCTTTAGAGAAGGAGATCTGATAATCAACGCTCAAAAAATTGATGATGGCTGGATGAACGGTACAGTAGAAAGGACTGGACAGTCTGGCATGATACCAGCAAACTACGTTGAGCAGATAAATTAAGTTTCAACTGCTTGAAGCTAGACTTTCAACTGAAACAAGCACTCGGCCACCGAGGATGCCGATTTTTCACAATTTCTTCACTCGAACAGCTGTTCTTCTGTCTTATTTACTTAAACTCTCTTTGTCTTTATTGGTTTAAAGAAATACCTGGTCTGAAATCAAATTTCTCTTACTAATCTTCCTGATCCGTCTACAAAAAAGCCTTCAATAGAGTTTTTCCACTAGCTCAGTGAGCCCTCACGTCCTTTAAATTTATATCGTTCGGTCAATTTTCTTATATTTCCGACAAGTCACAGATGTACACATGGCAAAAATTCCAGCCTTGTTTATATTTCTTCACTTACTATCTTTTGACTCTTAAAAAAGAGAGGCATGGTGCCAATTCTTCTCTTCCTGAAAAAAGAAGATTTTTTGTCAATTCGTTCCAGCACCTGACCAAATCAAACGCATTTTGTGAATTTCTTATTGAAATTCGATTACTTTCCATCTATTTCTTAGAGATAAGTTTTCCCGGATGATTGTTATTCAAAAATGTCAAAAAAGAACAATCAGCAAAGAAGCATAATCGCCTAAGCCTTGAACCATAGATTGTAACTCTTCTTTCTTTTCATGGTATACACATGAGAGTATATCTTCAATAAACACAATGAGTCACCCTTTTTGCTTAACCGTTTTCCATCGAAATTTGATCAGAACACTAAAAATCTATCCAACATTTAGAGCCCATGAGGTTCCTGGTGTAGTACTTCTATGGCGACAACTGTTTGAATACATCCGGATCCTTTCAGAATTTCCCATTCAATGCCCTCTTATTTGCCTTCGACCTCCATTTGCACTGACTTTCACTATGATAATATATTGTTGCAAATGTGCGTAGTGTAGAGTAAATTATAAATTCGTATTTGAAGCCCTGCCAAAGAGATCAAACTTTTCCTCTAGTATTGATATTCTTCGAGGCTCTGAATGAAGGAAAATTTTTCACCGAAAAACCTAATAAAAGTAAAAAAATGTGATTTTTCTCAGGCTCAGAGTTTCTAAAGTACAGGTACGTAGCTCGAAACTTATAGACAGTGTTTAGAGCAGAATAATCAAACTCATTCCAATTTGTAATCTCACCTGAGATTCAAATACTTTTGCGAAAGGGTTGCAAAAGCCATCATCACCAAGTGATCATTGAAAACACACCAAAGACTTAAGGAATTGAATCTCTAGCGGATCTTGAAGAGTTGCTCTCAACGGTTGAAAAAACGTCTCGATTATTTTTAATCATATTTTGTCCCATTGATGAAGTTTATGAGCAAATTTCCTCAAAAATAATTGAGACGTTTTTTCAACCGTTGAGAGCAACTCTTCAAGATCCGCCAGAGATCCAATTCCTTCAATTCAAGTGATCATTAAAAACACACCAAAGACTTAAGGAATTGAATTTATCATTATTTTTGAGGAAATTTGCTCATAAACTTCATCAATGGGACAAAATATGATGTGTTAATGTTCGACGAAGTGAGAAACTTTGAGGGGAGTTCAATCGAGCTAAGCAATGCATTCATTCATTATTTGCAACTGGTTGCTCGAGTTTAGTAGTAGTTGAAACTTTTAGTGAAACTTGTGTCTCTCGTTGGATTGAATATTTTCCCAAGTGTTCCCTGTGTAATTTGAAGATCAGTTAAAATTATATTCAATTTCTCATTTCCCTCACAACATTCTATTATCATCTTTTATGAAAATCATTTTTCCTCTTCATAACGATATGAATTTGTCACTCAACTGATTTGCCAGTACTTCGCTGCATTTTTCGAGAGTTCAGTCCCAAAGTTTGTGACCACTTGTGCAACAATGTCTGACCCACAGGCATTAAAGTAAGTTGCAATTTTTTCTCACTTTTCTAACAAGAATCTTTTGGGGTCGAATATCGTCCGAGAAAATTCCCTATCATCCTGCTCTTAATTAACTCATTTCTATAACAAAACCAGTACAGTCTGAGACTAGTTGAGATAACGGCTTTCTTTCTTCTAGTAGTAAAAAACTTCCAATCCTCTGATATCAATTTTGGTGTGAAAATTCCCTAGATAGCTTTCAAACTAATTACTGTTCAATTTTTGAACACAATTTCGATCATTTGTGGCAATCAAGGGTAAACATCGTGCTGTAAATTATTCTTCACTACCCAACGAAAAACAATCGGGCCGTAACAGTGTTTATGAGCGCAAGATAATTGATGAAGTGTATTTGAAATCGTTTTAAGATCACTGAGTAACAAGTTGATAACAAGCAAGATGGATTGAAAATAACCTCATCAATGGTGTGACACATACTCTCTCATTTTTGGTGCTAAAATTTTTTTATTCCAACTTAATTCAATATTCTCTCTCTCTCTCTCTCTCTCTCTCTCTCTCTCTCTCTCTCTCTCTCTCTCTCTCTCTCTCTCTCTCTCTCTCTCTCTCCCTCTCTCTCTCTTTATCTATCTTCAATTCATATTTTGCTCGATTGGCTCGAATAGCATCATAATTGAGAGTTGAGTGGCCCGTTACGATTCTCAAGTGAATATTCAGCGTACATAATCGTTATCAGACAGTGATGATGAGGCAATAGTAAATATTTTAGCACAAAATTTTGCTTTTTCAATGAAACGGCCACTTAAATAGGCTGTAAAGACAGAATTTTTTCATATTTTCCTATTTTTCTTGCTCTTTTTGCGACTAAATTTTTACTATTTTACTATTTTTGTTTGAATTCAGTTAGCAAGACGAGCTATTCTCGCGACAATTGAGACATTCGAGACAATCAGCAATCAGTACTAGATCACTTATTGTCAGGCAAGCACTCTGTTGAACCATTGACAATTAGTTACATTACAATTTATTTCGTTACATACACATTATTAGGAGTGCTAGTTAGCTATATGATTTTTGTCAATCAAAAGGTCAAAAAAGAAAAATTTTTTTCCCTCTCAAATATTTCCTCTAATTTATATATTCATTCATTTCGATCATCATCATCACTATCACCATCACTGCTCACGAAAATCAGGTATCAACAACTGGCTGAAACAATTGATAATTTTTGCCTTCTCTCTCTCTCTCTCTCTCTCTCTCTCTCTCTCTCTCTCTCTCTCTCTCTCTCTCTCTCTTGATCTTTTTGCCATTCAATCGATGAGTACGCGCGCGATACACCTTAACCCAAAGTTCGCATATTCATAAACACACATATCATCAGCTCAAGTCCCATGAGTTACAGCCTTGATTGTATCCAATCTGCATTACTGGTTCGCTAATCATCACGCACGGATGGCATCTCGACACGATACTCTTCTCTACTTAGCCAGTTTTTTCCTCTCTCTCTTTTCTTCTTTCTTTTATTCGTTCTTTTCTTTCTCTCTTTCTCTCTTTCTCAATCCACTCAATTTCACCAAGTTCCCCATCACTTTTGCCTCTTCGCTTCCTTGGCCTTTCTTCACCTCTCAAAAATCGCATTTATGTTCCATTTTCAGGCCACATGTTGCCTATCCGCACTCGTATGCTTTCGGCCGATCCCACAAAACGCTACAATTTGAAACATTAGATCGAGTTTTGGAGGCTACCGTTACACGTCAACCGGACCAACGTGCGATCGTTAGTTTGCATGAAAATATTGAATGGACATTTCAAGAATTAAAGGAAAAAGTTGATAAGCTGGCACAAATACTTATCCGCTGCCTGTTTGTAAGCAGAGGTGATGTGGTGGCCATAATGACGGCCAACACATGCAAGTTCATCGTCATTCAGTATGCATGTGCCCGGGTTGGAGCTATTCTTTGTCCCATCAATGCTTACTATCAGAATAGTGAGCTTGAGTTCAGCTTGCTGAAAATAAATCCAAAAGTTCTCTTCATACCTGGACCCGGATCATTTCAAGAACAATCAGTCAATCATTTTTACGATGTTTTCATGAAAATAGTCGACAATATTCCTCAGTCACTCCAGCACGTTGTACTATTGGACGGTTTCCTACCGGAAAAGGCAAGCTCACAAGTGAAATTATACTCATACGATTCATTATGGAACAATTACTGCTGGCCAGATAGTGATACAGATAGTGAAAAGAGCAGCGATGGAGAGAATAATGACAAAAATATTCCACCTTCACACAATGGAACATCATCTAGTATCGAATATTTAGACGCAGACAAACCATGTGCATTGTTTTTCACATCGGTATGTTCCACTTTCAAGGCTTTTCCCATTTGGAATCAATTTTAACTTACTTCTCTTTGATATTTTATTTCTTTACTTCGATCATCAAATTATCTAAAAAGGGGACTACTGGACCTCCCAAGGCTGCAACCCTATCTCACTTCAATCTGAGCAATAATACACGATTTTTCGGCGAAAAATTGGGCTTCGGAGTGGGTAAAACAAATCGAGTATGTCTTCCTGTTCCCATTTTTCATGTCTTTGGATCCGTTCTTGGAACTATTACCATGTCAACTTGTGGGATAAGTTTAGGTTTGTTATAGATCAGTATAGGTCAATCAATACTGATAGAAAGACATTGTTTCTTTGATGCTTTTCGCGAACTTTAATGAAAAAACTTTCGTTTCTCTCCAGTTTTTCCTGGATTTCGTTATGATATTGAATCGACGGTTCAAGCGATAATAAGTCAGAAATGCACTCATTTTATGGGTGTTCCAGCAATGCTAATCGATATAATCAACTACGTTGAAGATCATGGACTGAAAATTACCACTTTACGTGGAGTTATCACAGCGGCAACCACTGTTCCCTATGAAGTGGTCCAAAAGTTTTGCAAAGTTATCCCATCGATTGAAACTATTCAAATTGTTTACGGAGCAACCGAAACGAGCCCCATAATCACTACTCCGATGCCTGGCGATCGTCTGGCGAACACTCTTGACAATGTCGGAATACCTCTTGATTTCGCAGAGGTGAAGATTGTTGACAAAGTCAGCGGTGACATTGTCAAGATAGGCGAGACAGGTATTTGTGACAGGTCAATTTAAATGAACTTTGAATAATGATTGAAATCATTCTAGGAGAACTACTAACACGTGGACCACAAGTCTTTTTGGGTTACTGGTGTGATGAAATCCAGACAAAAAAAGCTATCGATTTTGGTGGCTGGTATCGAACAGGGTAAGTTACTTTCGAGTTGGAATACGCGACATTCATGGGAATAAAATTTGATCCCTGACAGAGATTTGGCAACCATGGATCGCAATGGTTACATCAGGATAGTTGGCCGAACTAAAGAGATCATAATTCGTGGAGGAATAAATGTTTATCCAAAAGAGATAGAAGAAGTTCTCATCACAAATCCATACATCGCCAATGCTGCAGTGAGTATCAAGCAGGCAAACATCAATTCACAATGAGAGCAACCGAATGAAGACCATCGTTTTTCCACTTGTAGGTATGCGGTATACCTCATGATCGATTGGGCGAAGACATATGCGCTTGGATTAAGTTTCGCGATACATCGAAAAAGTTGAACGAAGAAGAGATCAAGGAATTCTGCAAGGACAAGGTATGGGCAAGAAATACAGTTTCCTCACATTGTATTATTGTTTAGCCTCACGAAGATTCCCGATTTTCACATTTTGTTTCAGATGGCCTATTTCAAGATTCCAAGATGGATCGTTTTTGTGACTGAGTTCCCAACTACAGCCAGTGGTAAGGTCCAAAAGTTTCGCATGAGAGAGCTATCTTGCGAGATTTTTGGAATAAAAAAACAATGATCAGAGAATGAGAATCCCGTTTCCACAATTAAGACCTGGAATTGGATATTTTATACAAGATAATGGCTCATTTACATGGGATACCTGCTTTTGAAGAAAAAATTAGCTCGAAAAATTGGAGTCTTCAAAAGAGAATGATTCGCCTTGACCTGTTCATCTAATCAATCGCTTTTATCAATAAACCTGTCAATCACTAGACGTTGTTGAGCTGTTTGGAGAGCTTTCATCTATATTCCACCAAAGACCTACCATCAAGCTTTGATAGACAGCATGAGAATGAAGCGCTATCAATAAAAAGTGAATTTGAACAGAATGATGTTTGAAAGTTTTTGTCGGAAGAATGAATAACGTTGCATTATTGAACCTTAGGACAAAAAGTTGTGATCACACGAAGAGTGTTAATCTTGTTTTTAAAAATTTAGAGATGCCAGCGATTTCGAATGGAGAAAGAGAGAGAGAGAAAAAAAAGAGATAGAGAGAGAAGAAAGATAATAAATGAAAAAGGAAGGGTACCATGAGGATTGATTCGAATCAATGGGAGAATCAATGATTCGTTCACTAGTTAAGTTTGGTTCTCTTGATTGACTCAAACTTTGCAAACGCACAAAAAGATAATTTGAATCAAGTAGTACTTTCTAATGATGGCTTCCTAGTGGAGCAGATTAGTTTGAGCCGATGGGAAAGAACAGAGCAGATGATAATGGAGAAATTTTGGTTCAGTTTGTCGGGTTTGCGTTGGGGCTGATCCATTTTTATCACTCTCGGGGCATCTACAGTTAGTGTCTCTCATGGAGCTGAATCATGCACATCGGGTATAGACAACACAGGCGATCACATCTTTTTCCTAGACACAGCTTTGCTTTATGTGGAGCTCGGATCTTTCATCCACTCTTTGGTTATGCTCTGAAGAGGAGGCGATCATTAGGTAATTCTATCTTGATTTGGTTTAAGAAAAACCATCTCCCAATGGACATTTTTCCAAAGTGTTGATGTAGCGTATTTTTCCGCTAAGTGGAAGATACTCCACTGGTATAAGAGAATCATCACAATAGCTCATATTGTCGAAGATGCATCCTCTGAATAATGTCACGACAATCATTAAATACACGACGAATATTTTCTGTATCAACTGCACAGGTAAAATGTGGATAGCAGTAGTGTTTACCATCTCCACTAGCTGTACTGATTCGCTGTTGGGATAAATAAGAAAGGATTAGAATCGAAGAATGAAATTTTCTTTTTTAACTTCAACTCACCAGGAATTCATCTCTTATAAAATATTTGGCTCTTGCAACTTCGGCATCCTCTGCGGGCTCTAAAACAGCTAGAAAGATTCAAAGATCAGAAATTGTGCTCCGTTTCTCTTTCTCTAGAAAGGATAATCGAACTGAAATCGAATCTATTGTTACTCACCGTCTGGAGGGAGCTGGTAACGGGTAAACTCAGGGAAATAATCTTCTATTTTGGATTTTCCTAGTTTCACTTTTTCTGCTAGAAGATCTTGTTTATTCAAAAATAGGATGACTGATATAGTTCTTAACCATCTACAATGAAGAAAATGATGCAATCAAATCACCAATTGCTCTTAGTTGAAAAATAAATTCACTTACCTATTATTCCAAATGCTTTTAAATAAATCCAGAGATTCTCTTAAACGATTCTGATTGGGATCTTCACGAAGCACCATATTATAACTACTACAGGCTGTCACAAAAATAATGGCAGTGACATCATTGAAGCATTGTATCCATTTACGCCTCTCGTCCCTCTGACCACCGACGTCAAACATACTAGGAATCAAGAAAGAGAACGATAAGATGGTGTTTCAGAAAGGAAGACTGAATGCAACTTACTGAAAATTAACTTTCTCCACTTGGAACTTGGTTTCGAATATTCCGGATGTCAAAACACGACACCTCAAAATATCCTGTTCATTGGGAGTGTAGTCCTGTTGCTTAATAACATGAACACGATCTAAAAAACTGGTAAAAGAAAATGATGCATTTTAGGTACAGAGTTCGAAGGAAAGTTGATCAGTCCATGAAATGCATACTATTTTGCACAGTCGATAAGTTGGTATTCATTGGATCGCTCGAAAGCTTGTTGAACACCTCTATCTTTCCAAAGTATTTCGGTGTGTTCATAAAATTCCTGAAGGAAAGAACAATCAATTCGAGTTCTTATACAATGAGAGGCGTACGAATACTTACAGGAGGATAATCAAAATCCGGCTGACTAGCTACGTCTTGAATGTAGTCAACTCTCCATTGGTTATCTGGATTTTGAAGCTGAACACTCGGTACTAGTGTGCTCATTGCACCAGTTATAGTCAAAATTGCATCACGGATATTTTTCTTTATATCTTCGATTTTTTGTTTCTTCTCTCTGATGGTCAAGGAGAAAGGAGAAAAAAGGAAGAGGAGAGAGAAAAAAAATTAATAGAAACTCGCCAAGTAACTATGAAATCAGTACACCAGAGTATGGAGTAATATTTCGAAAATTCATCAAAATACTCACTCTTCACTGAAACCATTGACGTGCAATATTCTCATTTGCTTTACAATGGTGCTTTTACCTGATTCTCCAGCACCTAAAATAAAATAGGTAAAGTATGAGTATAAGAATATTCACACATAATGGGACGTGCATGAATACAAGTTACAGGAGGAAAAGTGAACAAGTGTAAGAGAGGAAGAAAGAGAGCTACGAGTTACGCAAGTGAGAGAAAGAAAAATAATGTTAAAAGGCGATGATTTAGGCGTTCCTGAGATTGAATGAGAGGAATCATGCGAAAATACAGCATGTTGAATGGAGTATAAGGTGAATTGTGAGAGAGAGGAGGGTGAGAGAAAGAAAAAAGAGAGGAAGAGAGAGAGGAGAGGTGGTGAGGATAATGGTGCATCAGGATTGACAAGCATCAACGGAATTTCTCAACGAGGTTTCTACAACCAATACCAATATTACTACAACTATTACTACTACTACAACACGCTGTTTGTTATTGAAGGCATGAGACACTACTGAGTGCCTTGGGTGTGTAGGCAATTGAATATAAGATACCACAATTACTCACTTCTCATAGTGAAGAGAAAAATATTAATAGAATTGGAAAGAGAATGGAGAAAAAAGGACAAGGAGAAAGAGAGAGAGAGAGAGAGAGAGAAAGGAAAAGATGTGGATGAAAGGCGAATAAAGTGAAAACAAACCTAATAACAAGAGTCTATGAGTGGCCCGGTATATTTGTTTATCTTTTTGAATTTGCTTTTCAATTCGTTTATTAGCTTCTTTCCTTTTCTTGTCCTCTTCGGCATCGTTCTTGGCCGTATTACCCCCAAAACAACCCATTACATTAGCCAATAAGCTTGACCGTCTCTGTTGATGATCGGAAGCCAGCTTGGTGAGGTCCTACTAGATATGTATGTGTACGTTCGTTTTTGTGACAAAATCGGTATCGAGATGAGATGTGACAAAATGTTGAAGGTTGATAAAGAGAAAGGAGAGAGAGAGAGAGAAAAAAAGATGATTTGTAAGTTAGTCATTTGAAGAAACAGAGAAATACCATCGAGATGAAATTGAGTCAATTATGGTGATGAAAAAGATGAAGATGGAGTGGATCAAGATAGAGTGAGCAAAACACACCCTAAAAAACACAATCGTGACCACCGATGAACATCCTGAGTTAACCTTCACATCGAGTAATGAGGAGTGGTGTCAATATTTGGTCAATTAAAATACATACACACAAACATACACGAAACACTGGAGAGAGTAAGAGGTAACTAAAGGTGCGAATCAACTACCAATGATAATGTACCACAATAATGTATACAAATTGTTAAAATATTGAAAGAAAAAAAAACAAGTGAACTCAAAGGATGAAGAAAGAGCGAGAGAAAAAGAGAAAGAAGTGTAACACAGAAAACAAACAGATTCAGTTCAAAGCTCGAAAACCTCTCTCTCAGGGAGAGAGAGAGAACTGTTATCGTTAACTTATGAGAGAGAGAGAGAGAAATGTTTAATTGATTCGAGGAAAAGATGCTGGATTTGTTAATCTTTTAGATGATGATGAGGATGAAGATGATGATCAATCTTAATAGAGAACACTAACAAGAGGGCAAAGGTGGTCAGCAAGCTTTAAATCGGTAAGGAAAAAAACCTCTCTGAACATATTACTTCACGATCATGAAAAGAGAAAGAGGAAGAGACAGAGAGACAGAGAGACAGAGAAGAGAGAGAGATGCGAATGTATATCGCAGACTGTGTGTATATGTATCGTGACAGACTGAATAGCATGATTTTAGTACAAAATAATCAGACAAGATGTGATAATTTCAATGTTCATATGGATGCGTTCCTCATAATCGAATGTATTAATTGAAATTTACATATGCTCAGAGAATGGTTTAGAACAAATGCGAATAAGAAAATTAAATGAGTCTCACCTTCTTCCACTGAGGATGAAAGAGGAGGATGAATTGAGAGAGAGAGAGAAAGTAGAGAGAGAGAGAGAGAAAGAGGAAAAGAGGCTGAAAGAGAGAGAGAGAGAGGAGAGGAGAGAGGGAAGAGAGAGAGAAGCAGTCGCCAAACAGTGATGATCCTATTGGCCGCTGATTTAAAGGTCCACAGAGCGGCTGGCAATCAGGGTAATCAATTTAACATTGCACATTTTTCTCACAACCATAATTTTGACCACAATTTTTGACCACACACAAGATAATTTGACATGATGTTTTCACATTTTTAAAAGCTGAACAGAAGCTTCGAAAAATGGACAGAATAAGAGAGAGAGAAAAAGAGAGAGAAAGATAGATAGAGAGAGAGAAAATCAGCTTTAATTTCATATCTATTGACGACGAATGAGACTTCGCAGTCTACAGAACCGCCAAATTCAGAAGTCGAACGGTTTATCCAAAAAGACAAATAATGCACGATATTCTTTTTCTTTTTCATTCATAAGATAAGTTAGACAATAAGAGAGAAAGGAAAAGATAGAGAGTGGATAAGAGGAAAGCAATTTAAAAATTTAGTTACAAAACAGCTTGAAAAATTTGAATTCTAGCTTACGAATTGGTATCATAATAAATATTTCAATTTTTTGGCGGTGATCCTTGGGTCATCATTTCTACATCATTGAATATCACCTGTGCTCCACCCGTCACACTTGGAATCACATCACCTTTGTAAACTCTCGTCTCAACATCACCCTGGTCATAGGCAAAATGAGTAGTCAAGGAGTATTTCCCTACTCGTCTCAAGTCACCGGCATCGATATCTTTCAAGTTTGGCACGGAGACCTTGTTCTTAATCTTTGGCTTCAGAACGGTTCCCATATCAAAATCACCCTGTGGCCTATGATCTATCCATTTATCATTTCCAGCAGAAAGAGATCTTCTATGCCTAGGATTAATGACTGGAACTCCTTTGGGCGATTTGACACGATTCTCACTCTGGACTTCACGGTGAGCTTCTGGACGAGGAGTTGTGTTCACTGGTGTTGATTTAAATACACTTAGTTGATCGGAGCCTAATTTTGGTCGTTTCGCTGAGGAAGGCGTTGATCCAGAATCAGGGGTCATCGTAGCAGTTGAAGGTCTACTCATTCTTGAGGGACCTGGTCCTCGTGGCACTTGAGATCCGAAATTTGGAGGCATAGCAGCATTTGGCCAAAGAGAGTCCCAATAATCTCTGTACAAACCCCAATCAGTGTTCTCCGCGGTCAGTATTTGACGAACAAGGTGTATCTTTTCTTGAGTGAGACATTGCTCACGTTCGAGAGCGGCTTGTTTTTCAGCCAAGAGCTTTTCGAAAACCCTTTTCATACGATCTTTCTCGAGCTCCAGTCGTTCTCTCATTCGCTGTTCTGCACGCTCTTGCTCTATAGTCACGATAGAAAGACTACGCTTCTTTTCTTCAAGTTGATTCTCAATGTTTTCAAGTTCACGTCGCAGAGTATGGACTTTTCTAATATACTCATCATGACCTCCCTCCAATTGACTACATTTGTTTTCGAGGTGTTTTATCTGATTTTCTCGAACTTCGATATCACTCTTCAATTGCTCCATCCGCTGCACAGTTAGCATGTTATCATTTTCGGATGCGTTCAAGCAATCTCGGAAAAGTTGAACTAAAGTAGAGAGAGAGAGAGCAAGTTAGAGAGAGAGAACCTCCAAGGAGGAAATGAGTCAAACTTACATTCTTGCTGCAAGTGAGCGAAGTGTCGTTGCTTGTTTCTCTTCCGTTGTTCCAATACTTCTATAAGATTCATCCACTGTTTATCATCCTTATAATCGAGAGCCTACAGGTGAGAAAATAAAAAACTGTTAGTAACCGGGGGAGAGGCATTCTATCTTTTTGTTTTTTCTCACCTCTATAGGAGGCAAAGGCGGTCCAATTGTGTCCAACAATAATCTCGGAGTTGAATAGAATTTTACTGATTGATATGGATATCTCAAGTACATTGGAATGTCTGGAGGTCGATTCACCAGAACTTCTTGGGTAGTTTCGGCAAACTTCATAACATGCTGGAGAGAAAAGTTTCATGAGAGGCAATTAAGAAAGTCGAAGAGAGAACTTACCAAAGTTTCATCGAAGTCGGCAGCTCCTGGATTCACACAAATGATCATTTTAATCTTGCCCTCCCCTTCAAAATAGCTTTTGAATAGATGCGTAAGCTTGTTATCTCTGTACGGGACAATCTTATTCAATCCATTCTTTTGATTTTCACGAAGAAGCTCGATACATTGTCTCAAAGCCATGAGCGAATTATTGATATTTCCAGCTTCCCTTAATCGTTCGCCTGTATTCTGAGTTCTGTGGGTGCGTTCACTTCCAGCCAGATCAACAAGAGAAAGTTGACTAATGTTCACAAGTTTTTCATCTCTAATAGCTTCTCCATCACAATCAACGGGTGCTTGGACAACTCTGATGTTGAAAACAGAATGACTTCTACTCGATTCGGTATTTAGAGCTGTATGAGCCATTCGCCGTCGTCTGATACCTTTGACAAAAAGATCGAAAGCTTCATCAGCGTTTCGAACTTCAACCTCATTGACACCATTGACGTAGACTCGTCTTTTTCGATCTTCCCGAAGTACTTTGGATTGGGGCTGTTTGTTTCTAAACTGATCGGAGGATGTTTCTTCGTCCAAGAGATCATAAATGTAGTTATTGTAAATTTCCACATAGGAAACGAATACAGCAAACATATTATCCTTCGTCTCAAATTCCACAGAATCAGCGATTTTTTCTCTTTGTTCCCATTCTTTCATATCATCAGCTTCTCTTCTTCGAACTCGTGGCGTACCAGAGGCAGCAGATGGAGTTCTGCTAACTAGTTTTTCTTTCTGCCATTCCAGGATGGCATCTGGAGCAGATCGCACTTCGAAAGCATTCTGACCATCCGGTTTGAACACCAATTTGAATTTGGACAGACTCTCACTGATACTATTAAATATGACATCGAGAGTTCTTGGAAGAATTCCACAATCTTGAGAATTTCCAGTAACGGTAAAAGTTTTACCCGATGATGTGATACCATAAGTGAAAAGTAAGCCTATCAAGTTTGAAAAGTTCAAAAATGAGTCATCAAGTCACAAACTCCACAAAATTGACTCACCATTCTTTCCGTTAAGTAGATCCTTGATCAAAGGCAGGGCCACCTTATCGAATATAACTTTTTGAGAAGTTTCCGTGTCAAAAACATATTTGAAGGTGTATGAAGATTCCAACTTATTGTTTCCACATGCAATCAATCGCAATGTATTATCATTTATTCTCCGTATACATATAGCGTCACTCTGATTCTTTAATGGCCGAAGTCTACAGTACACTTCGACTGGATCTTTACCGTTGGAAGGATTTTGATAATTGCCATTAGCATTGTTGTTATTGAGCTCGGTAAAAGGAAACTTAGGCTTAGGCTTTGTGGGTGGCGGTTTTTTGGATGGAGTCTTTCTTGGCACACTGGACGTCGAAAAGTAATTTTTAAACATATTAACAACATCAATAAATAGTATCACAATTCATAGGAATAGGTGTGTGTGTGAGAGAGAGAAACAATACAAACCTAGGCTTCTGTCTGTATCCAAGATCCATACTTAAACCCACTTAAATCACTTAAATCACTATCAATTGATCAACAAACAATCAAAGCAAGTTGGTTGGGTTAAAAGTGCGCCTCTTCAACGCATCCCACTTCCTATTGGCTAATCAATATTCGAATATCCTATCAACAGCCAATCAAAAGTCGCCAAGCGCCCTCTCTGTGTGTTATCAAAGTTTGCAGTGAAACAAACATTTGCATACACTTTTTGAGGCGGCATTCGGTATTTACAAAGAGATTCAGTGCATTAATTGATTATTGAAAAATTGACGCACGGAGAGCAATGGAAGGCACAAGTTCTTGTTCATCAGTCAATTTGTTCATCAATTCTGAGATAAGAGGCTCCTCAAGACAAGGTGGATCGCTCCCAGATTTGGGTCACCCATCAGGCCAGAATTTTTCGGTGTCTAAGGTGTCTAAAAAGCTAAACTAGACAAAGAAATTTGAGAACGATCATCAATAATCATGCCCGGCTTGAAAGTTATCCTGGAAATATGGAGAAAAAGGTAATTTTTCTATTGCTGAATGTCAAACTTTGAGTGGGAAATGACCATCAGGCGTAAGGGTCTGGGTTTCTTAACTTTTGGCTTCAATCTTGTTAATTTTGTGGAAGAAAAAATTAAGGTTACAATTGAAGGTGCTTTGATTGACTCCAAAATTAACTTTTAAGCTTTATCTGGCTTTTGCTTTACCATTGTCAATTTTAAGACATGAAAAATTTGAGGTCAATTCAATCATGGTAAAGTATTTTATAATATAATTAAGTTATGAAGACAATGAATATAATACGTTCCCTTAGCTCTATGAGTGTTGAAAAGATGGAAAAGTCTCAGTTTAGTCTCGATATTTTGACAAATGATAATGATTTCTGACAGAAAAGTTGTATGAGAGGTAGGGCTGATCTTGAAAAGAATATCAAGAAAGATTCGAGAAGCAAGAGAACTTTGTATAATCGAGCTTACCAGTAAGGTCCGAAAGAATTGAACCTTATAAAGACGAGAAAGTACAGAGGGAAAAATAAGGAAGGCTAAAGCGGCGAGTATATGAAGATGTGGATGAAGTAATGAATACAGATGTTTTCGAAGAGCTTTCGAGTAGAGACTTGAAATTAGATCGGCTTTAGAAATGACAATTATATACTCAGGCTAAGATGATGTAGGATTGTTAAATTTAAGCAAGATGCCAAATGGTCCAATAGGGATTCTCAATTCAGATGACTCATTACCATGTGAAAAAAAATCCATTCTTGCGAAGTGTTTATAGATTTACATTCGAGTGCCAAAAGATGAAGAAAATCAATCGATAATG
Organism: Brevipalpus yothersi; assembly: GCA_003956705.1. Lineage (NCBI taxonomy): Eukaryota > Metazoa > Arthropoda > Arachnida > Trombidiformes > Tenuipalpidae > Brevipalpus > Brevipalpus yothersi. Next base: position 272,154 of record QZCP01000013.1, on the reverse strand, counting down.
ATTTTTGAGGAATATAATAACTCGAGTCATGAGGCTCTTCAAAGCTCAATCAATGATCACTTTCAGATTTTATTCTTTTAGCTATTCCACTGTGAGAACGGAAAAAAGTCGAAAAAAAGATATTAATTCAATGCATCGAGAATCGCAATTTGAACCGAAAAAATTGGAGGAACTAGAATACTCACTGATCACCTGGATGCATGTCAGAAGCTCGCTTTGGAGCACTCTTCGGTGTACCAGTGGCTGTGGAATCCTGCAGCCATCTGACTTGAGTAGCGGGACCATATCCTAAAACGGTACATAGAGATGAAATTAGTGAGGGTTTGAAAGAGGAGAAATGAAGTGAAATTAATACCTTTATCATTCTTAGCGGCGATTCTGAATATGATGGCTGGTTTAGTGGAGGTATCAATATGAGCAGTGTTCAGATGATGACTTGATACAATACAGGAGTTTGCTTGACCACAATAAACTCTAACGAACGCTAATTGATTCGGATTGGAGGTGACGGTTGTTTGGGTTCCTGTTTGTGCAGCCTTCACTGCCAAATAAACAGAATATTCGGTAATTTCACCAGAAGTGAATTGCGGAGGTTCCCAGGACAAATGAGCCCCATCTGGACTCTTAGTGATCTTGATAGCTGATGGAGCTCCAGGAAATCCTGGAAGGCATGTTTTAAAAGCTGATATTTCGGACCATGGACCACGACCACAAACGTTCAGAGCTGCTACTCTCAGCTTATAGGCAGTGCCAGGTTCGAGGTTCATCTTGATCATGTTCGAATAGTTGACGGATAAGTAACCATCACTGTCATTAAACTCATTGTGGGTCGAGTCACCATCCGGGGGCACATAATAATGGGACGCAATACACTGGTTCGTCTTAAAAACGCCAACATCATACCACTGATTTTTCTTGGTCACCACGGCAAGAGATGTCGAGTTTCCCAAGGACATGTGGGACTGGGAGATTTTATTCACAGGAGTTGGAAGAGTTGTGGGTGCAACAGCGGCAATCGGTCGAATCACATTTGAGGAATCGGTCAACGAAGATGGGACATTATGAGACTTAGGGTTTCCATTTTCTAATGCTTGTATATTATTACTCTCATTTGGAATTTGACTCTGAGAGGATATAGCAGCTGTGGCTAGTGTAGCCAAAGGATCAGAATCGGAATCTTGAGCTATAGTAGGCTTTATATCATTGATATCTATAGTTGTCGTTGAATGATCAGGTTCAGGGTCATCGATCATCATTTGCTCTGGAGGCTCAAGACCGGGCATCTCTACTTTCAATGAGGGAACTATCAAGGAGGAAGATGAAGAACGTGCTCGGTCAGTAAGGATTTCTTGATCAGCTTTCGAAGTAGATTCAACCCCGGGATCTTGTGAATTGAAAGCAGTTGAAGAACTGCCCATAACAATAGGTTTTATCAACTTGATCTGTTTTGAGCTATCACTCTGGGACGTTCCGCTAGGTGTGATGTACTTAGCGGCTAATTCTGAATTCTCACTCTGAGATATGTCAATGGGATTTATAAATTTAACGATTGGTTTAGAGCTATCACTTTGGGATATATCTGTAGGTTCGGGATAGTTTGTTACGATAGGATCAGGATTTTCACTTTGTGATGCATCAATAGGTCTAGGTGTAACACACTTCACAATTGGTTTTGAGCTATCGCTTTGGGATATATCAGATTGTTTCAGTGACTCAATATTTGGTTTTCTGTCATCGGCCTCTGCACTGGTTGCATCGTCAGGCTGAGATGATCCCACTGCATCATCAGCTTCTTGGATGGGTTTCACATCAAATTCCGTTTTGATAACCTTCGAGTCCGTCTCAGAAGAACCTACTTCAGCTGAAGGGTTTCCTTTTTCGACATTCGGTTTTGTCTCCTCTTCGTCCATATTTGCTCTGGGAATATCTGAAGTTGATTCAGAACTTGATTCCACTGGTGGATTGTCTTCTTTGCTCTGCTGATTCCCAGAGGATGATGATGAGTCAGGGTCGAATTTTGTACTTTCTGTTTGTGTATTCACCTCTGGCGGATGGAAACTTTCGGAGGATTTTGCACCGGATGCTTCCACACAGGAGCTTTCGCGGGAATCAGAGGAGGTTACGGGCACTTGTGATGAGCTTGTCTCTGTCGAAACTCGTTCCGCTTGCTCTTCGACATGCTCACTGGAAGTAGGCTCATCTTCATCAACGGCTCCATCAACTTGCGGTATCTTTGAGGGATCTGATTTGGGGACAGCAGCTTGAACTAATTGGGCACGAGGAGATGCTCCTTGAGGTACAATCACATACCTCGGAGTTTGACCTCTCACGGCACCTGCTTGAACAATTGAACCTCCTCCACTAGTAAGCAATCTAATGTTGGCTGGTAGGGTTGATCCAGGAGGTAGTGTTAAGATTTTTTGAGGAGTGATTGTGGATCCTGTAGAAATGGTTTGTGTTGTAGAACCCAGTGATGCTGCAGTAGTACGCAATGCTGACGCAGGAATGGTGATTGTCTTTGTTACGCCACCACCACAGCCTGGGATTTGTAAAGTTATCGGTTGATTTCCTGCTTGGCCAGATTGGCCCTGAGGATTGTAGACCAACATTTTCATTCCTTGTTGATTAGTGACAAACTTAGCAGCCACAGGTAAGCCTGTTCCAGTCTTAGGGTCAGAGATGAGGATGGTTTTCGATGTACTAGGGCTAGCTCCTGTGACAGTTGAAGATGTGGCTGAGGATGCAGCAACAGAAGTTCCAGCGGCTTTTTGCAAAGTTATTGTGTTCGAAGTACTTGTTGAAGCCCCTGTTTTGATAATCATCTGACCTGGCTGGATACCAGCCGGAAGCTGAACAACTTGAGAGATATTTTTCACTATTTGAGAGCCCTGAGCTCCAGCAGATTGAACAAGTTTCAAAATCGTGGCATTACTAAGCTTGGCGGCCCCAGGAGCTGGTGCAAGAGTCAAACTACCGGAGGAACTTTTGACAAGTTGCATAATCTGAGGAGCTCCTGATACAACGATCTTAGGTTGTGTCACGACTTTCGGTTGAGTATCTATTTTCTGGGTGACAGCGGCAGCCGCTGCTAGGGCAGCCATACCTGACATGGATTGCGTCTGATTTTGTCCCTGTGTAGATTGAGATGATTGATTCTGCTCTGATGAATTGATAGTGGAGGGAGAAGATACTACAACCAATGGAGTGATGCCCTGTTTAGGTATTGGGGTTACAACTGGTGAAGACGTTGTTGGAGTGACAGATCCTTTCACTAGATTCGATGTAACGATTGCTCTCGGGGAAGTAGAATTTGTTCCATCAGCCACAGTTCTAAATTAGAGAATGAAAAAGGGATAGAAAAGATAATAAAGAAAGAAAGGATTTAGAAAATGAGAATGGTAAGACGATCGGGGACATATCAGAGAATGAACTCTTCTACTGAGTGATTTGTTGATAAACAAATGACTCAAGCTGTCAAAAAGAACAGGTATCGAGAGAACAGATAACCAAAAAAGTGATTCGGACTCATTCTCTGGGTCGGAAAACGAGATGAGAGTGAGAGGCATTCAAAGCAAAGAGGAGGAATCACACAATATATCTCTCTATTGATGGAGAAAAATATGACTGATTACTGGGGAAACAAAAGTTAAATGATGAAAATTTGACTAGAAGCTTGAGAAAATATTGGAAGAATAAGTGATTAGAAAATTCACCTCAAAACAGTTATATTAGGCGAAGTAGTAGTAGAGACAGAACCGAGGATATCTCCTCCGGTCTTCATGAGAGGCATTTTAACAACCGGCTGCTGCACCACCTTGGTTACTTTTGGTGAAGAAGATATTATCGAAGAAGTAGGGGGAGTTTTGGCCAAAGGTATTCCAGGTGGATGTTGTCCAAGAGCTCCAGTTTGATTTAATTGTAGGTTTTGTGGAAAATCGTATTTCTGAATTTGAAGAATATAACTGTCTGCTGAAGGGACATTGCCCCAGCTTACTTCGAGTGTATCTGTGGCCGCACGAACCAATTGAACTCTGCTTGGCGCTGGCGGTTTTTCGGTTTCAAGATACCAAAGATCTTTACAACACACTTGATTATTCCAAGCTTTTCTGTAGCCATCTCGCCCAGACCATATATACAAGCGTGAAGATATAGCTACAGCACAGTGTCCAGCGCGAGCTCGAGGAACACTTTCATCATATGATTCAGGTAGATTAAGATCCCATCGCATAGTGTCCAAATTCAATGTGGCTAGCGTGTTGGTGCATTTCCACTCTTTCTCGTGCACATTACCAGCCTGAACGTTGCGATTTTCGGTATCGATAACAAGTGGGACCCATCCACCGAAAACATACATTTTGTTACCAATAAGGGTAGCAGAATGCAATGATCGAGGTAAAGGAGGAGGTCCTTCTACAAAGGGTTTTGACCATTGCATAGTTTGTATGTCTAACTGCCACAAATCACCGAGACGGCAACCCGACATTCCACCATAAATTATCAACTTTGGATGATTGCCATCAGCACCCATGTAAGCAACTGCGGAATGACTTTCTCGTGGCGGTGGTGGGGTGCCGTGGGTTTGTGGAAGTTCCCATTGCATGGCATTAGAATGAGGCTTCATTTCAAGCACATATAAATCATTCAAGTATCTTGGAATATTGTTCTTTGGGTCATCTGAATCATTTGCAAGGCCACCAAATAAGTAAACCTTATTATTGATGAGAGTGAACGAGTGTCCAAGCCGGGGACATGGATAGACTCCATTTTTAGGAGGTTTGGGTTTAAGTTTTTTCCATTCCCACCGTGATGCTTGAAGTTCATGAAGCTCATTACTATATTTTCCATACTCAACCATACCCCCGAAAACCAGTAATCTGGTGCCATCACAAACAAACCCATAAGCGGCGCAACCTTGGGGTATATCACCCTTCACTTGTGGTATGAACCATTGATTCAATGCTAATGGATGGATTGAAGATGTGAATTAATTGAAAATTGTTTTCCAAAGTGTAGAAGGTGGAAAAGGTATTGAGAAAGAGAGAGAGAGAGATAGAGAAAAAAATCCATAGAAAGAGGGAAAGAGTAATGAGAAGAGATAGTTTAAGGGTTGGTGCTAGCACCAGGCAAGCTAGGCTTGCTAGCTTGGAGAGAGATTGAAGAGAGGTTGAAGAGAGGGAGCACAAAAGCGGAAAGAAAGCGAAACGATACTCAACTGGAATTGTACACATGGAGCTCATCGACAATACCCTCATTGCCGCCGCCAAATATGATGATCAAATCTTTGATGGCAACTGCCCGGTGGCCATGTCTCGGACGGGGAGCGGGTCCAGTACTGGATGAAACTTTTACCCATTTCATTATCACGACATTTATATGAAAAAAAAGATTAATTTAATATTATGATTCAGTTTGAGATTTTTATTTGGACCAAGACAACAGCAGTTACATTCACACTCACAGCGCCGCCATGCGACATGCTTTCACACGCATATTCGCTAAGCACGCATGTAGAAGAACAACTAGTGTCATCTGCTGGTAACCTAATACACTAATTCCTGACCAAAAAGATCGGTAATCAGCGCCCCTTTCACGCCTAGCGGAAACCGAAGTAACTATAAATGAAGGGAAAAAATTTTTTTTGAATTCAATTTTCCGGACTTTTAAACAAACTTGTCCAGCTTGAAGTTGAGAGAGAAAGAAAGAACTTTAAATTCTCTTCAACAGACAGTTTTTGGAGACATTTTGAATTTTTTTTCTATCATTTATTGGGTCTCAGCATTGAATTTTTTGCATTTATTTATTTATTTAATTTTTTTCTTCAAATGGGAAATTAGGGAGTTTGTAAGGGCGAAAACATTGTATAATTATGTGATGAGCTTGTTGGCGGTGGAGGCGGTGGTCGAGAGTTTCTCTGCTTCTCCGACCGATTGTTTGCTTGTGGCTGCATGCTAATTGGATGATCTTTTTGTAGACAATCGATGAGAGAAATTTCCTCCGCATAACTTCTAAATAGATACTCTAAACCAGAGTTTTCTTGGGTGAAAAATATGGCAACTTGAAATATTGTGACCAGTGAACCAGGCTCGTAGAGTGGAATGTCAATTAGGCGAGCTGTTATAAGCTGAGCAACTTTACGATACATGTCGATACTTATTCGACGAGAGTGTCCATTAATAAAGCCGTTTGATGGTAGAGGAGTGAGAAATGCTCTCATATATGATTCCAAAGTTTGAGCAAATTGTTCCGAGGTAACACATATCAACATGGAACCAATCTCCTCACTGGTTGTGGTAACATTCTGATAACAAACGGTATCCCACAGCTTATTTGTACGGGAATCTTGGCGGAAATAGAACAATTCTCTTGCTTGCCTCTGATTGTATTCAGCTTCCAATCGTTCTCGTTTTTTCTTACCCTCTTTGCTACAATTATCACTTGCTTTGTCTAAGTTTGTACACGCCTCAAAATATTCACAAAGATTGAAACATAATTTACCCAGCCTATGAATGACCATTCCTTGGCACTGAAGTTTTTCCAACGATCTTTGCTCTTTGCGTTGCAGACCGAGAGAGCCCAAGTTTTGTAACAATCTTTGGCAATAGTATAAATGGAATAGAAGAGCAAGATCTAGCTGTTCAGAGCCTGAACTGAGAACAAGTGGACCATCGAAAGATGATGCCAGTGAACTCATCGAAGAGACAGTTGCTCGAGAAGGACATTTTTCAGCTACAAAAAATCTTTGAGAAAGTGGCGAATTGCATGAGCTGTGATTGTTCATCTGATAACGTGAAACATTTTTCAAGTTACAACTACCATGGTCTCTATTGTTTGTCACTGATGGTGGTGGTGGAACTCGATTGTGTTCTGGCGATGAATCCTGATCACTGTCGGTGGTTGTGTTGAGAAAATCGAAGCATTTCAATGCAGATTCGATTGAGACATCCGATGCACTGGAAGCGCATCTCCGGTGATAGTTTTGCCGTAGACTACCATTATTGGTATCATAGTTCTTACCATTCCTCTCATCCGGAGAATGGAGTCTTGAATTTGCCTCATTTTGGTAGAGATATTTCAAGTCCTTGTTGCTAGATTGATTATTGAGTGATCTCAGTAGAGCTGCACGTCGAGAGCGGCTCGAGGCTTTAAGGATTGAGTACAAATCTAGAACACTTTGTTCCAGGGAATGGAGCTCAGAAAATTGGCCTCGAATATCTTCAAGAGATGATATGAGAGAGAGCAGAATATCACTCACATTTAAACATAAATTGCTCATGGAATCAACTGATATAGGACTGGAAAGCATTTCACGACCTGACCCTCGGCTACTAGAGCAGGAATAATTGTTTGAATTGCTATTTGTGGTTGAACCATATCCACATTGCGATTCGATATTGGAGCTTTGGTGAACGGTAGCTTGAACTATCATTTCTTGGCTTGATTTACCAAGTTCTTTTAGCAACTTTTCGGTGGTTTCTTTGAGACATTGGCTATTGATCGACGAAGAAGATTTCAGAGGTTGTTTGATTGGAGGCTCTGGTGGTGGCAACTTGATCTGTGTATGTGGTAGTTCAGGAGCAATTTCTGTCTCGGGACTGGTAAGAGTGGAATTGGGTAAGGAATTCGGAAGTGAAGATCCACAGTCAGAAGTTGCTGAACCAAAACCAGAGGTAGCGATTGAGTTGGCCACAGAAGATGAGCCTCGTGAATCTGAGGAAGCGGAAGCTGGAATGTGTGTACCTCTTGTGTCATCGTTTTGGATAGACTTGAAAGATGAAGTTGATGAGGGAGATCGATGGATATAAAAATCAGCATCTATTATCTCGGTTACTCGTGGCGGAGATAATAGTGTGCTTGAACTCAATATTTTACTTTTGGTCGATGCGAAAGGAGAGCTCAGTAAATCGGGAAGCGTTTTGCTAGAAGTCAAGCGTGACAACGACGAAGATGAGTGAAAATTGCGCCCAATACTGGCACCCGGATCATTATCAGACGAATAGTGGAGAGGGTTCCATGTAGTGATCAAATTTAACTTGAGAGTTCCAACTGAGTTCAAATTAATGGTCATCAATTGTGGCCTGGCACAAAACAAATCTTTGGTTTCACAAATCTTATTACCCAGCACGATACTTCTTCCAAGACCCCGTACTTCCACAGCTTTTATTGTTAATCTTTCACCAATCAGTGCTTTGATGAGAGTCTGTTGACTTTCCCAACATTGAGTTCCGTCTTTAAGTATTTTTCCGCGCGTTTTCCATTTCTGTTGATCACCATGCTTGATAGTGATCTCAAATACATCACCTGGACATAAGCGTGCAAATCCTTGTATTCCTTTCATCTGTAGATACAGTGAGCCCATCATGCCTTCTAATCGAGATTCTAATGAGCATAGCATTTCAGTGCATTCCTTGAATCCCGAACGAACGGACGATAGGGCTGCATTTCTTCCTTGACCTGTGGAAAGTGTGTAAGCGTAGGCCATTGACTTCACCCCTTTTATTGAATTGAAAAGGAGGACAAAAAAGACGATAAGAGAGAGAGAGAGAGAGAGAGAGAGAAGGAAATATTATGAATGAGAATCATTAGGCCACAATAGTATGAGATGAGATTCCGATTAAGTGATCATTAATGGTTCGATTGATGGTGAAGCAATGGTAAGTTGGGCTTTTCATGAATAGTGCTTATCTGAGATATGATATGATATATATATTTTTTCACCAATCAGGTCAATTTGCTTGCTTTTAACAATCTCTTCCAAGCAAAATGAGAAGAAAAGAAGAAAAAGTAGCAGTGAAATTTATAAGAAGAGAGAACGCAATCTGATCAGTATGCACGAATAGAGGAGGTACTGTAGTGAAGCGCGCGCGAATATTATTCAAATAGGGTGAATGCAAAATAAGGGTTCAGTTGATATTCTAGAGAGAAAAAAACCTTGATTCGAAATATTATATCATTATTGAAATGAGTAGAGTGAAAGTGAGTGCTCTCAGGAGAGAGAAAAGATAGAAAAATATCGAATTGCATTGAGTGAAAATTATTCATGCAAGAACCGCCTGCACGCTAGCTACTAGTGCGAGTAACACAACAACACAATATATATTCAACATTTTTCGATCAAGCCTACCAAACTTGATCGTAAGTCTCTGGAATGATGCGAAAAATCACTTTCCATAGAAAGCTCTAGAATGAAGAAAGGAGAGCAAGAGAGAGAGGAAAAGAGACTTTCGCTCTCGATATAGCATGTTATGAAGACAAGAAAGAAAGAGTCAAAAAAGAGGCTTCAAACAACGGACTAGTTTTAGAATCACTAGCAAAGCATCAATTTTGAGCTCTCATTCTCCTGCCAGTCACTCATTTGGAAGTCTCATCACATTCATGGTATGAGTAACACACTAGATAGAGATAACGTTGAAGAGAGAAGAATGCTACAGTTTCGATTCGATCGAGCGGCTATACAAACAATGTTTCAAGCTGAATAATCGAAAGAATCAAAGAAAAAGAGATAGACCAAGATAGAAGAGATCATTTTGAATAGAATTGGCGCAATCGAGTGGAAGGAGTGAAGAGGATAGGACCAGATGAACACACACATGGTAGAGCGTATGGTTCAATACAAATGGGAATTGAATGAAATATCTATGGATTTTAGGTATGGAAAAAGAATGGATACACAATCAACTTGGGTGAAAAAGAATCTGTTTCATGGTGTCCAAAATTCAATGGGAGAAATTGTGTTCCAATCTCATGATGTACAATGGAATTGTGTGGAGTGAGGAATTGGCCAGTAAATGAGTACATATTTACGGAACGAATGGGCAACGTGATCTCATCAATTAATCTGAATCCATTAGGTAACCTCATTCTGAAAGGAGACTCAAATCGATTCTCTCAATGTGTGCCTCGCTATTTTCCCCAACAAGAAACACATAAATAATACAATCTCTTGAATGCTCGCCTTGCCGTTATTTATTGAATAATCTCATATAGTTTCTATCTAATCTTCAGGGAGATGATATATATTCATGAATCATGAGCAAAAACTAGTAGACTTTCGAAAAAGCACGAGGAAGCAAAATAGAGAAAGCTTTTCTTCTTGAAACACCAAATCAGAGAAGAAAAATGATTGCCCTCATGAAAGCATGACAATGACCGACAAGGAATGTCCTTCTCTGCTTGACGCTCTTGCTACATCAAGCAAGAGAGACAATTTGATAGCTTTGTAAACTGTCAACTATCACTTTTTACGAGTGTATGATGATTCATTTTACATGCTATTCATACCATTTTCAACACCGTGTTGATGGTATCAGGGTAATATGAGTATGGCTGACTTGGAACGATATTTTTTTCGCTCTCTCTCCCTCTTTCTCGAAATGCTGAATATGTATATCTGGCGAGCACGTACTTTTAGGTAACATTCGGGAGAGAGAGAGAGAGAGAGATACATTCAGTCAGATTGGAGATAAATTGAATGGAAAGCATGACGAGGATAGTGGAATGAGAGAAGCGACCGGAGAGTGGAAGAAGAAGAAAAAGAAGAAGAAAGATGAAAGATGAAAGATGGAATGAAGCAGCCATGAAGCAGTCAAGGTAATTTGAAAAGCAGCAATTTGGGGCTCGCCAAAGTCCCGAAAAGAGCTGTTGAGAGTGAAAATTTTTGGCAACTTTCGCTTGAGTAGTCTAAAACCTGATTCACAAGAGCCAGTAGTCCTGAGGCTAGCGAAGAAAAGATTAGGGCTCAATCTTCCTCGGAGAAAAATTTTGGAAAGACCAGTGCCCAAATTTGCCTAGGAGAAATCAACCTTGACCTGAGATCTACGACCTATTTCACTTTCATTCGGTAGCGATTAATACATAGTCCCGAATATTATTAAGCAAGCCTCAAAGGTAATAGCGTGAGAAACGAAATCCTCTCCACTTCAAATGCTTCAGATGCTTCCTCTCTTACTTTCTCTGGGCTCTTTTTCAAGTGATCTCAACAAGTTTGATGTTCTTTTCAATTCGTCCAGCCAAGCAACTTCAAACCTTTGGCCTATTTTTTATCACTGACATTCAATGGAATTGCTCTCAATCAGCATCTTTGAAGACCTAATTCTACCTCTGGATTGAATATTAACCATGTTGCATTCTTTGTTCGCTGAAAAATGTCTTGCTTCACTTCAGAAAGAAAGAAAGAGAGCGAGAGAGAGAGATGTAAGTATTCCATTACACAGATAGGGGATAGTTGACAAACGAGAATAATGAGAGTGAATGAATTCTAGGTGAATGAGGATTGCGTAAGAGAAAATTGTGATACTCGAAGATTATCTAATCACAGAAGAAATTATAAAACCATTCAGCATTCAAGCAATGACTTTTGATTCAGGGCTACATCATGCAATGTACATTACAATGGAATGTGCTGGTAAAATAGAGGGAGAGAGAGAGAGGAAGAAAGAGAATGAACTTAAGCTTGGTCTGCTCCATCATACTGGAGGTTGATGCTTTGCTTGGACAAGATGGATGACTTTGTAAATGAATCAGAATCAGAATCAGAATGAGAATCAGAGAGTGAGAGAGAAAAAAAATTGAAGGGCAAAAATTTTTGCAAGCCAACACCTTGTGGTGTAGTAGTAGTGAAATAATCATCATTCGTTTCTCTTTCTGCGTTGTGAACTGTTTGTGGAAAAAGAAAGATCGTCACAAATCAATTGGAGGAAGAATTGAATTTCAAATATGCTTTCTGGGAGGAGAATCTAAACAGCCATTGCAATTCTGAATCATTGTTCCTCGAGAGATGGGCAGAAAGAGAGAAGAGAGAAAGAGGAGAGAAGCTGAGGTAACATTTGGACACAATAGTGGTAGCGTACTTCAGAGTTATGATTGTTGCAGCAGTTATTTGTCCATTGAAATAGCAAAGAGAGGAAGAGAAAGAGAAAGAGAGAGATAGAGAGAAAGTGGAGAGAAACTTTTGATGTACAAATCTTGAAAAGTAAAGGTGCGAATCACCGCAATTTAGTTGAGTGGTTGCAGTGGTGTTTCAATTTCTTCTCCATCTTATAACTTTTTCCTTACTTTTTTCATCATTGCTCACCCAAGTACAACTAGGAAGTATAAAAGAGAAAGTTTGCCCTGAAAAAAAACTTACCATCTCTCATTCTTAAGTGTATATCGTATTGATCTTTGAGTTCCTCTAATTTTGCCAACTCGAATTCCAATCTCTTCAAGTATCTTTCTACAGTTTTACATTGCTATGGGAAAAAAGTAGATAGAAAATAAAAGCCATAGATTAGTAAGTGCGTGTAGTGAGTATGTGAGGCAGAGAAATAGCTGGAGAAGAGATATAGAAGGGAGAAAAAAAAAGAATAAAACGATAAGATGCAATGATGATGAGAAAGATGTGATAAAAATTTTACTCACACAACATCAACAACAAAGCAGTAAGAAAAGAGAATAGAACAAAAAAATGCTAGCCTTTCAATGGCTTCAGAGGAAGACAAGCAACAACAAATTCTGATGGAATTTATGTACAAATCGCTCAACAAGAGCATCAAAAAAGAGAAAGAGAAGATGATCACTTGGTGAACAAAAAGTCTCGCTGATATTCTAGGAAGCAAAATATTTATGCAAATCGAAAAAGAGTAATGAAGGCATGCATTGGGATTAAGAGTATGACAATAGAAGAGATTGAAGAGGGAGAGAGAGAGAGAGAGAGAGAGAGAAGACACTCAAATGCAACAACATGGATAACAAGAACATGAAAGAGAAGCTTAATGCTTTTTGATGTTTGATATCAAAAGTAAATCAAAAAGATTTTGTAGGAAAGTTGAAAAAATTGAGCAAAATGTTTTTCTCTCTCTTTTCCACCGGTGTTGGATAGATGCTTGTGAAGCGTTATTTTTGCATCATAGAGAAAGTTTGAATTATATGTGTGTTTCGATGAGAGGATGAAAAGTGCTCTCAAGCTACGAGATTTTGAGATGAGGAGAAAGAGGAAGATATAAACAAAGATGTGATGGAATATGAGAAGAAGAAGAAGAGGAAGAGGAGAGAAAGCTAAATGAAAAGAATTTTTTTCTTTTTTCCCTCTACTAGCAACAAAAGTAGCTCAATAATTGCATCGAAAAGTATTTGAGCAACAAATCTTTTTGCAACAGTTTTGCCTTCGGAAGCATTATTATGCATTCACAAGTGATTTGTTGGTATGTGTGTCTGCTAATATAAATTGTTAGATAGCAGCTAATCACATCGAATCGACTTATCACGAGCAATTAAGGGCTTTTGAAAGCTTCACAAGTTTCATCTTACAGAAATAGGGAAATAGAGATAGAGAGAGAAGAAGAAGAAGAAGACAGAATGCATGAAAGCACCTCGACAACATGGAGCAAAAAGGAAAGAGACCAAAAATTTGAGGTGTTTCTCATCTTATGTGAAGTCAAAAGATTGCTGTATGAGGTTGATGCACTCTTTTAGGCTTCACTTTCATTTCTCAAGTAACAATTTCCGGCGGAACAATCCTCCTTCTTCGGCGACTATTCACTTTGGGGGCATCGCGCGTAAGAAGGAAGGGTCCAAGAATTAGAAGGAGGAAGAAAGAGAGAGTAAGTAGTATGAATAAATCAAGTGATATGAGTTAAATGTTGATAAAGGGTAAGCATTTGAATCGAAAATGAGTTGACAGGCAATTGGGAATGATGTGAGCTTGTCAAATAATTGTGGTAGGGAATGGTTGAGAATAGCAAAGATGAAGAGCATGGTGAGAATGTTTCAATCAGGCAGCAAGGGTGTCACATTAAATTGCATTCAATGGGAAAAGAGTTGTGAGAGTCAATTGGTGTGTCTCTCTTTTTGCTAGCATTTAAACAACATGGGTAAAGAAAGAGAGAAAGAGCAACAAGAGAGAGTGAGGAAGAGATGGAAAAGTGAATACAACTATCAAAGGGACCAACATTTGACGAGCACATCTTACCTTTGTAAGCTCGTACAATTTGCCCTTCCATTTGAATGAATGAGTGAAAGAGGAGTGAAAGAGGAGAGAGTGTATGGAAGCAAAAGGAGGAGAGAGTAGGAGAGATGAACAAAGAGATGAGGTGAGGAAACGGAAGGAGAGCATCATCAGTGGGTTAGAATATGAGCAGCAGCAGCAAAAGAGAAGAAAGAGAGAGAAAGATTAAATTGGACTTCTGTGTATGTGTCAATCGTTCATATGAAGTTGTATCGACAGTGAAGTTGGCGAAAAGAAGTATAAGAAGAAGGATTAAGATTGCAAGTCCAAGAAGGAATAAAATTTCCACTGGTGAGAAGAGAAGGAGAGAAAGAAAGAAAGAAAGAAAGAGAGAGAGAGAAAGTATTTGGAAAACTAATCGAAAGAAGAGAAAAGTTCTATTTCGAGGGCCTATATGTATTAAGCAGCATGTGAAGGTGAAGATTTGCAGCGGATGTTATAGATTTTGCTTGTCCCTACGATGAGGTAGCTAAGATTCCTCGCTATTTTTCGCTTGATCATGGCTATTAATCAAAGAGGATATCAGCAGCCCACATGAGGCCAGCCAATTGCGATATAAGAAAGAGAGAAAGAGATGAGGAAATGAGAAATGATAGAAAAACTTGAGATGATTTACCTGAGCACTGCTGACAGACACATTATTCTCGATGGAATCCTTGAGCATTGCAATATCGCCTTGGGTTATCATGATGCATTCCCTAAAGGAGAAAGAAAGGGAGTAAAAGAGAAAGAGGAGCCCCAAGAACAAAGGTGATCAGGGGCAAGGGAAGAGAGAAAGAGAGCAAATTAGTGAAAAGCAATCTAATAAATTGATAGCAATCAAAATGAATCGTCCACCAAGAGCTTTTATACGTGTTCAGATTAAGCTTGAGGACTCAAAATCGATGATCATTTGATCAACGACATTTTTAGTCGGATGTTCAGCCTATATGTGGTGATATGGTTTCGAATAATTTCACAGTATGTTCAGAGGAGAGGGGAGAAAAATGACATCGGTCAAAATGATCAACATCCTGATGATGATTATCCTTAGTAGATCAGGAGATTCTGTTTTTACGTTTAATTTGCTCAACAGCTCAAAATGATAGTATTCGATTTGGAAATGAAAGGGAAAGGCCACAAGAGGTATGCCAAAGTATCTATTTTCAAGAGGCTCTGATCTGAGGGGTACCAATCTGATGAGATAGTTAGTTTGTTGCTTTACACTCTTCCCTCAAGTAGATCAGGAAGAAAGAGATGGAAAGAAGATGAGGAAGATGCCACTCTCAATCTACATCTGTATTTGCATCAAATCTCTCTCTCTCTCTCTCTCTCTCTCTCTCTCTCTCTCTCTCTCTCTCTCTCTCTCTCTCTCTCTCTCTCTCTCTCCCTCTTCCCATCCCTTTTGATCTTGCAAGCGAGTAAACATCCATTCAAATCTCGTAAACAACATATCACTGACTCATTAGCCTGGAATGTCCATTAAACGAGTTGATGATGAGCATCATTTAGCGGCAGGAGTCCGGTTCCAAGAGCATGTATTTAAAAAGGAATTCTTCCTCATCCACCTTCACCATCATTGCTCTTCTTTTTCCTTTTCTTCTTCTTTTTCTTCCTCTTCGTCTTCCTTTCTCGCATCATTGTGTCCAGCGAGCCCTTGACTTCAATTATTTTTTCATTACCTATAAGTCTATTGGTGAGTTCAGGAAGTGAGAGATTCTCTCAATTGAAGGTCGGGACTGGTAACTCATTTGCTAAAAAAACATTCCAAGGTCTATTCATTAGAGCGTGCCAAAGGTCTCGATTCAGAACAGAAGATTCCTAAGGGTCTAGTCTGCTTTCGATTCTTAAACTGAGATTTTTTTAAATTTAAATCTCTGGAAGGTTCCAAAAGAGTTTTAAATTCCTTATGTCACATGATGATGCATTTTGTTTCGAATCCAGGAAATGAGCAAACTTTGGATTGCTCAATATATGAGCAGAAGGATGAGTCTCATTAATATTGCAATCATCATAAAGAAAGAGAAGAATAGAGGAGTTTCCAGATAAATAACTCTGATTGTGTGTGAAACAGTCAAGTTTTGGTAACTGCAATCGATAATTGCTTTCCATTTCCGCTTTAAAATAAATACTTTCAAATTTTTAGTAGTAGTAGTGGTAGTGGATGAGATGATTGTGGAAGCTATATCAATTGACCTGCCAGGACATTTTACACAAACACACCCCAAATGATCATGTTGTGTATCGAAGGAAATGCGATTTTCAACGACACATACAACGACCAAAAGTGATATCATCATTGTTTTCAAAAGCTTCATCTCTTTCGCTAAATATATATCGAACTTCGAGCCCAGATATTAATTCTAATGGAACAGGCATCATACGGGATTCAAAATGGAAGGAAAAAAGCTCTAAAGTCCTTAACTGTGCTGATAGTATGTATATTAATACCTGAGAGTATATATCATCGGGAATGGATAACAGTTATTCACATTTCATCAGGAGACAAGCGCGAAGAGAGAGAGAGGAAACATGAAATGATCTACTCGATAAGAGTGGTTATCGATGAAATACACATGTTCCCTATCGATTGTAGCCATCATAATATCGCTTTGATTCGTGCCTTCTATAGCTCGTGATTAAAGTCACAAACAAAATCTGCAGCTTGTGTTGCTTTCGACAATTGATCACTGCAAGGTGCTGTGAACTGATGGCGAGAACATTTCAAAAAGAATGAATATATGTGGACAGAAACCCTGATTGGAGAAAAAAAAATCAAATCAAACGTTTGAAATGGAAAAGTAAGTCATGGGCAATCAGATGGCTGAGTCTGTGAATTGTACGTATAGTTATAATTGTTTGGCTGACTAATTCGTTGGCTCAGATTGAGTGCAAATTCATGCACTTATAGCATTTGAAATCGCGTAATGTGGCCGACAATGAGTAATGTTTCCTCTTTCTCTTTCTCTTTTCACATCATTTGTTGGCTTCAATATCATATATCAATGGTTTTTGAGATAGACTGAAGGAGAGAGAGAGAGGAATAAAATTGAAGTTGAGGCCAACGAACTGGCTGCAATCTTTTGGCTCCTCGTAACTAGAGCAACAACGATCGATGCAACACATATACAAACACAAAATGCTTTATGGAATGGGACACAAAAAAGGACCCTTCTGAAAAGAGAGAGAGAGAGATAGACCTACAAATTCCAAGTGAACATAGATCAGTATATATAGTCTTCCCTCAGTGTGTATACACTCAATAGTCTGTCCATAGGGAATGAATCATCTGTGTGCTCGTTGATGGACCCTTGCTTCTTAACTCAATTGAATCAAGCCACAATCACAACAGTGGTGATGTTCTTTCTTTTCACATTCATTCATCTCTCATCTGATCTAGCTTTCTTTCTCTCTGTATTCGAAAAGTCATGCAATCCAATTGATTGATTAAATTTTCGGAGGACAAACAGTTCTTTCAGTATAGTCCAATAGGGAAACAAGTGAGGAGGGAGGAAAAGAGAAAGAGGCTGAAGTAGGGTGGACATTATCATCAACAATCCCGCTTTCTGATCAGTTAACAACAAAGCAGCGACGAGAATGATTGTGGAGTTGCCGGAAAAAGGGCGAGATAGAGGCCGAAAATGCAAATTAGGACACATGATGCAATAAATAAACTGAATGAGAAAAGAGAAAGATATAGAGATAGATGGACAGCAGGCTAACTGAGTAAAGACAATGAACAAGCATGTCCATCATCATCATTTTAGCCATGGCTCAATCCAGCTATCTACAAGCTGCAGCAGCCGAAATTGATGGCCAAATTTTGTGAGCCAGTGAACATACAAGTGTACAAGAGTGTCCATAGGAATGGAGTGCTAGTGTTTGTGTTACATATGTGAGAATGTTGATTGAATACAGAGAGACAAATGAAATGTTTCCATCGATACCAACCTCATTCATTCATACAGATCAATATACAATGTACACTACAGAAACATTCGTTAAGAGAGTTTGCAAAGAAAGAGAAAGAGCGAGTGTATACAGAACACGATTCGAAATTGATTGCTGAATATGAGGAAGAGAGATAGATCTGAGAGTATGTGAAAGATTAGGCTTGGCATGATGAATTAGGCACACCTTATAAACTATTATCATCAGCCCTTTTGCTCTTGTCTTCTCCTTGTTGCTCTCTATTCTCTTCTTCCTCATCTTTTCTTTCCATCTCTCTCTCTCTCTCTCTCTCTCTCTCTCTCTCTCTCTCTTCCGCAGGCAACTTGATGATTTTTCCAGTTAGTAGATCAGGCATACACACACATTCCTCTATCACACATACATTCTTGTGTACAATATAAGCGGAATATATGTACTGCATAGGCCCGACTAGTGATATTCCGAGATTCATGTCAGGTGAAATAGGGAAGAGAAAACATCAGAAATCAATTTTAACTGAGAGCTATGAGAGGAAGTGAAAGAGAGACCCTGATAGATGACTATCTGATAGAGTCCGATAGTTTTATATTAAAAGAAATGTTCTCTTTTTTCTCTCTCTCTCTCACCTTCTTATCCACTCAATCATTTACGATTTTGTTTACAAGCTTCCCTACAATCACTTCCTGACACGCCGTGTGGCTAGGGTTTTTACATCATCAGAGATAGGATGGAGAGGGAGAGAAAGAAAGATGAAGGTAAAGATGCTGAGAGGAAGAAGAAGTACATGAAAGAAGAGCAATACCCAAGTGGCAAGAGATTGAATGTGTGAAGAAAGAAAGAGAAAGAAAGAGAGAGAGAGAGAGAGAGAGAGAGAGAGAGAGAGAGAGAGATTGAGGCGGGAAAAAAAGATTTGCAACTTATCAGTCAACATAGAAATTGAATATGAAACTATGATACAAGAGTATCATCACCTAGAATGTCATTCTGTGGTGGCAAAAAAACATGCTATTACACAGCAGAGATGATGCTACTGTATGGATATTGCGATCAGCATGAAAAAGCCGTTGTAAATGTTGATCGAAACAATATTGCTTCAAGAGAGAGAAAGAAAGATGAAGGAACACTCGTGCCTAGTATAAGGGAAGAGATGAATTCTTATCTCCTCCTCTTCTCTTTCTCTTTTCCTCTCTCAAGTCACAAACTAAGACAAATGATCTAGTTAAATGAAAAATTCAGAGCAATAACTGAAGAAGGGCAAAGTACAATCTCTTTTCTGTTGCTACCGTTTCTTTTCCCGTAAGATTGAAGCAACAAAAATTTCATTTCAGAACAAATCATCTTTCCTTTGTCTACATGTATCATTATCATGAGTCGGAAAGAGAGAGAGGTGGAGAGAGAGAGAGAGAGAGAGAGAGAGCAATATCATGGGGAGGTAAAAGTGGAAGAATAAATCTGGAGGGGAGACCTGATAGGGAAGATCATCATCATGGGTATGTGTGTATATAGTAGTAGGACAATAGAAGAAAGAAATATGATAATAATCAGAGAAGATGACATGGAAAACAAAAGGAATAGTCATAGTAAGGGAGAGACTCGCATGTTTTTCATGATATCAAACACACATTCCATAGGTTCATCATAGGTGCTGACAAATGGATGTGCATGTGTAACTTTTCTACAAACTTTTCCTCCTCCTCTCTTTGTCAATCTACCCTTCACTCCCACTTCTCTAATCGGACATGACCTGGGGTTGAGGATAGAAAGTGATTGGTAATGAAAAGAAGAAAAACATGACCAGATTGACTACACATGTATTTGTTTGGAGACCTTGATTCCAATTGCAAACATGTGGCTTGTGTGTGAGAATTTTTGAGTTTGAAAAAAAAAGTTACAGAGAAAGAGGAAACGTTTCATTGCCATCAGGTTGAAAAAAAAATGTGTTTATGAGAGTGAATATAGTGGATCTTTTTCCCAACTAAATAGTTGCTGGTAGACAAAATAATTGTAAAGATGTAGAGATGCGAGACGAAATCGGGAAGCAAACACTCAGTTCACTCGACGATGGGAAGTAATAGCTAATACTTTTACTATGAAACTCTATTCGCTTATGAACACTGAGACGCGAGAGTAATCAGCAATGCAAATTGCATGGCAGTTCTCATTAATGATGTAATATGATGGAGATTCCACGAAGAGAAGGGTAGAGAAGAAGAGGAGGAGTAGTGGTGATAGTAGGAGAAGGAAGGAAGGAAGAGAGAGGAAGAGAGAGAGAGAGAGAGAGAGAGAGAGAGAGAGAGAGAGAGAGAGAGAGAGAGAGAGAGAAAGACAATTGGGTGCAAAATTGCTACAAACGGTAACAATGAGTGACTAGTGGAGCGAATGATTGCAATAATTTGAATAGTTGGAATATATATACGATATTTTGACTATGCACTTTACCTTAAGCCACTTTGAATGGCTTCAAAAATGATGTTCACTCTCTCTGGTCTCGGATTCTTTGGTGGCTTTCCACTCCAAGATCCGGCAAGACCTTGGATCAACTTTTTGCTCGGTATGCTGGACATGGAACTATGGCTGAGGCTGCTGCCGTTGCTGCTGTTGATCGGAACACGAGATCCTGCGAGAAAAGACAATCCAGATATATGAAGAGCGAAAATATGTTTTCATTTGAGCGAATCAATTAATCAATTAAAATAACAAGAGTAACCGAGAACTAGAATTGACGAGAGGATATCGCGAAAAAGATGGCTTAATTTCAAGCAAGGGATTATGAGAAATAAAACAAATACGTAGCACGCCTACGAAAGTGATAGAGAGAAGAGAGAAAGAGAGAGAATGGAGATGAAAATCAAGAGACAGAACTACTAGTTTATTTTCCATTAAAATGGAGCAATTACTCAAATGAAAGCGGAAAATTTTGTTTTGCAAGCTGAGTTTGGACCATTGCAATACATATTCAAACATTGGCTACTGCTCATTGATAACTGGCGAGAGAAAGTGGTGTGAGAAAAGTGTAATAGTAGTGGTAGTAACTGGCGGTAGTAGTAGTGGTAGTAGTTTGTGGCTGTGGTGATTCAGTTTTTTTTGATTCTCTTATCACTTATGAGTGGCGATAGCTTCTCGCAATTTAGACTCGCTGGCACCCTTGATCTCGTGAATTTTTTTACCATTTTTCAGGAAAATGAACGTGGGCATCACTTCAACACCATAAGTTGAAGCACAATCTTCAGCTTCGTCCACGTCCACCTTGAGAAACACCACATCGGCGTTCTCACCAGCCATTTTTTCCACAGTTGGTGCTATGGTACGACATGGGCCACACCAAGTTGCAAAGAAATCGATGACAACCAACTTTTCTCCTGCCTCTTTGAGAGCAGCCTCTAAATCCGCTTGATTTTTTACCTGTTGAACCATGATTATAGTGATAGGAGTAGGTGTGTATAGATAGGTATAGATGACAATTGATCCTTTTGGATGATGTTCTTCGTAGAAGTAATAAGTCGTAAACTTACTGCCCAAAAAAGACAAAATTTGATGATTCTACAATAGTAGAGAGAATGGACGGATCCCTAAAGATAAGAAGAGACAAGAGACAAGAGAGAGAGAGATAGAAATATTACAATATTTCAATTGCCTATGTATTCTGAATATAGTGACCTTGACAAGAGACGATTCGCAAAGAGAGAGAGAGAGAGAGAAACACACAGAGAAATGGAAAGATAGACAGTGCCTATCATGAGAGTGTAAGAGAGACAGGTAATATCAACCTACCTTGATGAACAGTTGAAGAGAAAGTGAATCCTTTTTCAAAACTGGTTAACATACACACACACACTTACAAGTGTAAAATTATAATATTTTCAACTCGCTTGAATCACATGAACACACACACAACAACGCATCAACTTTATCTGAAGAACTTCAACTGACTTCAACTGTGTGTGAGCAAGTTTTCTCGTTGAAAAAAAGTATTTACTGCTCTCGCCACCAGGTGAACACTGTATGACTCATAATTATTTAATGTTGTTGTGAATGATGATGATGATGATGATGATGATGATGATGAAACTTTGATCGAGTTTTGTTTTCCAATGTTTTTCCAATCACAATCAGTGGAAAATGATTTAAAGGAATTGAATTTTGATATATATGCTATGCTATTGAGTGGTGATGATGGATGAGAATCAGTGGTCAAGTTGTACGTGGTTGATAATTTATTTTTCACTTTTCATTTTAATACTGTCCTGTGTTGATATTGATGTTAATCTAGGCTTGGAAGTTAACAATCGTCGACTGTCCTTTCGGTACAGAAATTTGAGGGATTTTGGTTTCTCGTTTGATGATTCCATTTAAGTTGGTGGAATATCGATTATGGCCCAGACTGATGAACCGGTACCCATCATTGTGGCCGCTTTTTTGGAGAATCTTCATCAACTAACTTTTTCGGTGATTCTTGAAGATGGTATCAGTGAGAAGGAAATTTTCGTTGATGATCAAGAAAATGTGATTATTGGTCCCTATTGGATATCTATTTCACCAAAGAATCATTTATCGTACAATCGATCACCAGCTAAAGCATTCTCATCATCACTCACTGATCATGAAGGACTTTTTTCTCTCGATTTCTATTTAGAGTATTCTCAAGGTAAGCCAGACTAGCTGATAATTTGAATGAAAAATTACATGATTTTTGTTTTGTTTCTCAGTTAAAACGTTTGACCCTCCTGAAGTTTCTGCCTCCATTCCTCCATCCGAAATCTTGAACGAAGGGATTTTCTGTCATCACCACCATCATACTGATCACAATGATAATGCCCATGAGGATTTGCATTTTATCGATTCAAAAATATCTAGGAATCTTCAATCAATCGAGCAGCTGAGAACAATTTTACATAGTAAATTGATTTTTGATAAATTAATCCTAGAACTCTCCGATGAAAAAGATCTATTGTTAATCGAAGTCATCAATCCGGATATGACTGTGGGCTCCATAAGAAACCCAATCAAATTCCACACAAACACACTGCACCTGAAGAAAGCAATTGTCTTTGATTACTCATACTTATCATGGGACCAAAATAAAGACAAAGTCCAGCAGTTGAGAAGGAGTTTCAAGACTGATTGGTATATCTTAGGAAAGGATTTGCTCATGGATCTCTTAAACACTTTCAAGACAAATGATCTATCTCTCTTGTGTTTTTCTATCTCTGATGAACCTGGAATGAAACAGAGCTATTTATGATAATTTCTGTGGCTATCTTTTCATCGGAAAGTTTTGAGGACTCTTCACCACCGCAAGAAATCTGAAGGTGATAAATATTTCGGTATTTAGGTAGTCGTTTGTTGGAATGAAAGCAATCAATCACAATCCAAATCTAAGAGGATCGGCTTTTAATTTTTATGAAATTGAATCAAAAAATTGAAGATTATCTTGGTTTAGTTTATAAAACAGTATCGAAAGGTTGAGGAAGATGAATCTCCGAGTAAGAGTAGCTTGCCAAACTTTCGCTTAGCGTGCATACAAGGTAAAATGGTTATTCATGCAAGCTAGAGTTAACAAAATTTTTTTGGCCTTGCAAACGAGAGTTTCCTTATTGAAATGATCTCAATAATATCATTAGATCACTCTTTATCGAATATGAGTAATTAGAAAGAAAAAGAGCGTGTGAGTGAAATTTGAATTCACTTTTTCGATTCTTTCATCATTTATCACTTATGAGTGGCGATAGCTTCTCGCAATTTAGTCTCGCTGGCACCCTTCATCTCGTGAATTTTTTCACCTCTTTTCATGAAAATGAAAGAGGGCATCACTTCAACACCATAAGCTGACGAAAAATCCTTAGATTGGTCACCATCAACTCCCAGAAACACCACATCAGTGTTTTCTTGAGCAATTTTCTTCAAAAATTCAACTATATTACGACACCAATCTACATAGAAGCTTATGACAACCAACTTTTCGCTAGCTTCTTTCAGAACAGCCAGCAACTCCGGGATATTTTTCAATTGTTGAACTAGAACTCGAGTTATGGTAGTTGATGATGATTGATTCTTAGATTTACCATAGGTTCTCGAAGGAGCTTGCAAAGAGCTAGTGATGGGTGCTGGTAGCGAAGCTAACGAAGAAGCCGATGATGATTGATTCTTAGATTTACCATAGGTTTTAGAAGGAGCTTGAGAAGAGCCAGTGATGGGTACTGGTGGCGAAGCTAGCGAAGAAGCCGATGAGGAGCTTGGCAAAGGTTCTTGTGGAACTTGTAGAACTTGTGGAACTTGTGGCGTGCTTGACGAAGAAATTGAAGAGGCAGATGAAAATGTAGCAATAGCTTCTCGCAATTTAGACTCGCTGGCACCCTTGATCTCGTGAATTTTTCTACCATTTTTCATGAAAATGAACGAGGGCATCACTTCAACACCATAAGTTGAAGCACAATCTTCAGCTTCGTCTACATCAACTGTGAGAAATACCACATGGATATTCTCTGAAGCTAATTTCGCAAAAGTTGGAGCAATGGTACGACATGGGCCACACCAAGTTGCGAAGAAATCGATAATGACCAACTTTTCTCCTGCCTCTTTGAGAGCAGCCTCTAATTGCGCTTGATTTTTTACCTGCTGAACCATGATCAAAATTTTACAGGGTTGATGATCTTTCAAACTGGTGTTTTTGCAAGCAGTATATGTAAAAATTTCCCTTCCAAACACGTGTGATCTATCGATTTTATCAAAAGGATTCACAAAAAGAGAGGTACAAACAGAAAGATCAAGCCAAAGAGACAGATAATATAAAGTAGCAGAAGCTCAATGTGGAGCAAAAAGAGAAAGGGACTTATTTGAACCTATTAAAACTTTAAGGCTTACACTGACAAATCACACCACCCTAATCTGGAAAATACCGTCAGATTAAGAGTTGAAATAGCTTCCACGAATTAACCGTTAGTCCGTTAGTTTGATCTTCACCATACGGTACAATCGTTCACAGTTATGGAACAGGTCGTTCAGCCTAATTGTAAAATAATAATGTAATAAAATATGTATCATAAATTCATCACACTACACAACTGAGATATGAACCCAAATGATCGGTGCCGAATCCATATGCCACATGGCATGTGGTCAATTTCCCGCTAATCACTTTTATTACCCTTTGTTCATCTTGCGCATCTTTTTTACCTCGAACTTCAAGCGATTGAGAAAGTTTCTTTTCGCAAAAAAGAGTTATTTGAAATAATTTATTTCATTTATTTTCGCTCATTAAGCTTCTGTTGAATTTTTTCAAACGTTGGAAGAGCACAAACCCATGGATAAGATTCATAATAAGTTTTACCAGTGATTATAATTTTGTTCAAGAAAAATTGATCCATCTTCCGATCCAGTGAAGCTACTGGACTCCAAGAATCAACTTCACATGGAGACAGTTCAATCAAATCGAATTTTGCTACTATTTGTTGGAGGTTTTTGCTTATGTGGCTATTGTTCATTAAGCTCATCAGAATTAGAGTCTCATTTGCTGCCAAAAATTTGGCTACTGATGTCTCGTCGATTTTTGTGTGAGTAATTTCCAAAATTCTCAATCTGTTCATGAGTTTCAAGTGGTCGAGAGAATAGATTGTTGTATTCTTGTAGCTACATTCAATCAATCTGAGATGTATGAGCTTCGAAGCACAACGGCCTAGGATAAAGATTGATTCATCATCTAAAAGTGAGCACTTTATCGATAAACTTTTCAACTTTTTACAATTTGATGTTATATTTTGTAGATGCATGTTGAAGTCACCTTCTCTCGTACCTGTACAGGCAAATATTAATTCCTCAAGATCAGTCAAATGGGATATCTGACCAACTTCTACCAAATTGGACCAAAATTGGAATGACTTTAGTCCATTGATCGATATGCATATCAATTTGAGCTGCAGATTGGTGATGAATGATAAGGTAAGGCTCACTAGACCGCTCATCTTAGGCTGTGTGAAACTTCTAATCAATTCAGTTTTGAGGAATGAACCAATTAGAGTGAGATTTTTGATTTGTTCGAATACCTCTTGATTAAAAATTAGTCTGCCATCTCTTTTTGTCCTACTTTGACTCAAAAAGTTCTGAAGATTATTATTTCGCTGGACGATGATGGACAGTTTGCTTCCATCATAGAAGGATGAATCATGAAGCTCAAGATGCTGGAGTGATATACTATTGAAGCTCATCATCTCATCAACTTTGGAACAGTTGATCAAGTTCACATGCTGAATTGATGCCAGCTTCGAGCCTAGGAGCTTCCATTCATCAGATGGAATCCAATGGCCTGAACAGTCCACTATCAAAACTTCCAGGTTGCAAAAAACTCGTACAATCAACTGAACCAATGATTTTATCCTTTTTCGCCACTGAAAATCGCCTCTGTCACAATTAAGGTGGATGATGTGTCGGTGATGAGGTTGATGATGCTCAAAACACTGACAATTTGACTGGTAAAAAGGATATTGAGTTTTATCGGGATTTTGGTAAATTGAACCTAGTACGGCGAGTTCTCGGACGAATTTAAGTTTACGATCGATCACTGAACACCAAACAGTACATACCCGTCTAAGTGGAAGCAGATCAAGGTAGTCTAATTCTTCAAAAACACGGGATAAACAATATTCATTCATCTTATACGATAAATAACTAACACATGGAAGCACCGATGGTAGACAAAAACTAAAGTGGCTAAAATTATCTTCGAGTTCCTGAAGATGAATTTTCAGATGTCTTCTCAGCGCAAGAGAAAGGGAGAAGGAAGCAGAGATGCTGAAGGCAGACCAGAAAATGTTCGATATTCATAGACAAACAAAATGTTTGAATCAGCTCCTAATTCAGCTCTAAGTACTTAAACAATTCAGAAGTGTAGTGTATCAGAGATATTGTGCAAATCAATCGGATTCCCAGCATATCTATAGCTTTTTTCGATTTTTGCCTAAATTTTTGCACTAAAAGTTACGTTTTGATGTACATTCACTCTACATGTATAGCGGCCAGTGTTTTCTGAGCTTTAGATATGAATTCAATCATGGAAATCTGGTGGTTTTCTAAAATGAAATCTGTTGATTTATGTGGAACTACATGTATTTGACTATCAGGACTGAGCTTTGTATTTTATGATCGAATTCATCTAGAATAGGCCAATTTATGGGGCTCGAGAAATTATTATTCCGATTTTTTATCTAAGTCGATTTTTTAGAAAAGCTTTTCTTTTTCTTACCTTACTTTTTCGTTCCTGCCTGTGAAGGTGAGCACAAATTAACGGCCTATTTAAGTCCAGTTTTGAGAAGAAATTTAATCGGTTTCTGAGCATTTCCTTATCAACCTCCATCTCACATGCAAAAAAATCATAAAAAAAACAGAATAGCTTAATTCATGGGCTTAATGGAGTTTGCTCTTTATCAAAAATCTCACGGTGAAGAGATCACTCTATTTTCACATTTTAGAAAAATCATGGCCGACCGGGGAGCAACAAGCCTAATCTGGTGAAACCTTATGAATCTAGATTTTCTCAACTAATTACAAGGCCTCGAATTTCTTTCGAAACTATCATTCTTTTCCTGGAAGTTCTTACGAGCTTTCCTCAGCTATCTACTATCAGCAACACCTCAAAAAATTAGTCGATAATAAAAAACTTTTCTGGAATAAAAAGGATAGTATAAAGCGGAAGAATTTGAAGTGATTCATCAGTTGAGTTAAATTTCTTGAGAGTCAAGATCGACCTCTATTTTTTCATGAAATTGGTGGAATTAAAGATGATTTTAGTTTAATTTATCGAAAAAAAATTACTGAAAAGTATTGAAAAACTAATCGCTATGCAGCTTGCGGAACTTTCGCTCAGAGTGCATAAAATTGGTATACATGCAAGTAAGAGCTACCAAAATTTTTTTCGGTTTCGAAACAAAAGCCCGCTTATTATAGCCTGGATATTTTGCTATTAGTCCGCCAATCATTCGATAAATCTCTGTTGTTGCCAAAACAGGAGCTTGAACCTCAGATGGTAACATTGGAACACCATGAAGGGCTTGAGAAGCGTATTTATCAGCCAGATCGAGCATTCGAATTGCATAACTCTTGAGTTTCGTCTCGCCCAAAGCCCATGGATCACGCTTTTCACGTAACAGCTTAAGTTCTTTCTCTTTGTCATCAAAATAAATGCTTGGAACATAGCATCTACCCATTGTTTGACTATCAGTTACAATATCTCGAGATATGTTCACAATTTGAAGAACCTAAAATGAGAAAAAAATCATTTTATTTGAATCGATTAGATGGAGATCGAAATTAACTTACTTGACCCATCTCACGAGCTCGATCGATAACATTCGACTGATTTTTGGTAACAGCATCTGGACATCGACCACTTTTGTAGCAAATGATGAAGACACATAAGGTTCCAATACTGCTTGCAACGTAACTTGAGTATTCTAGTAAATCCTCTTCAGTTTCCACCTCCTTGTTGTCTATGTCCCATCGATAACCACTACACAGTTCATAGAATGGTTCTGATGGTAAATAGTATACTATTCGGCTCAGAGCACGGAATGATCTGAATTGCTCATCGGTTAAGCATTTTTTGTAATACTGCCAATCAACTTGAGGCTGATGACGAGGATCGATGTCTCGGGCAATGTCATAAGTCCATGTTTTTTCTCTTCGTCCAGCAAAAATAGTGTCCAAAAACTTCCTGATGATGCTTAGATTAGCAATCTTTTTCTCCTGATCTGACTCCTCGTCGATCATGTCATCGGTGACTCGAGCAAAGCCATACAGAATACTCAAATCGATTCGAATACCTTGAGGAAGAGAGAGAAAGTGTGATAAAAATAAGAAAAACATCAATTTTTATTTCGTCTGCCAATCAAACTTACCTGAGTCGAATGCTGAAGCTGCTGCTGTAAACGATTTTGAACCTTTCTCCAGAACAGAGATTGAGACTTTGAGATCATCTAAATTATCTTTGGGTAAATCACATTCAGGCACCAAAAATGCCAAAAACAATTGTTTCAGGAAAGAGAAGAAATTTTTTCCGCTCAATGATGGTTTCACTGGATAACGGTCTGGATATAGATCGATAACAGTTTTTGCTTTGTCGAATGCACAATATGCCAAAACTATCACAAGGTTCACCACGGCAAAAAAGACAGCTTCTTCAATGGGCAATCCATCCAGTGGAAATATTTCCAAACTCGCCGCTTCTTCGATATGCCAAATACCTTCATTCATGGAAAAAATATCAACCCACCAAAGATAAGCTGTCGGTACGGCTATCGAAACTAAACTGGTCCAGCCCCGTTGAACAAGATAATTTCCGGCTCCATACCATAGGAAAATTACCACCGGGAAAATCCACCACAAAAGACTTCCCATGTAAAAAAATTTGGTTCCCGGTATACCTCGAGCAGCTCCATAGCCTGCTAAGGCCATGAAAACAATTATCGGAATGTATCGAGTAACAAAGTTTGAACGTTTGTTACAGTTGAAAAATAGGCAAGGAATTTGCCATCTCATCAGCATTGTGGTCCACAGTGAAGTCAACACTGTTTGAATGACGAAAAAAGCATATTCCTCATAAGGAACCCAACCGATTACTCCGAGCACCCGATTCCCCGGATATGACCAGGCACCATGATATACGATATAATTGTCCCATGGAATGGTGTACACCAGTGCCACTCCACATATGAACGATATTTTGAGAGTATCGAACACATTCAAAAAAGGTCTCAATAGCAGCCATTCGAACAAAATAATTGGAAGTGTCAAATATATGTGTACGTC
The DNA here is from genome assembly GCA_003956705.1 of Brevipalpus yothersi. Classification (NCBI taxonomy): domain Eukaryota; kingdom Metazoa; phylum Arthropoda; class Arachnida; order Trombidiformes; family Tenuipalpidae; genus Brevipalpus; species Brevipalpus yothersi. The sequence continues at coordinate 242,468 of QZCP01000013.1, read as the reverse complement.
AGCGTAGGTCCACATGATGGCATGTGATGACAAGTGATGATGGAAAAAGCAATAGCTTGACTGACACGAAGAAAATAAATTGAAACCTAAGTACTTTTTCACTGAGATTGATCATCGACTGACAAGTAGTGAGGTTAGGGTCAGCTTTGGTCAATCCGGTAAAGTACCTAGAAAGAAGTGTCAAAGAAGTGCACGAGCACTGGCTGGATTAGACATCACAAGAATTAACTTGAATCAAGAGATCTGGTAGAAATAGAGAGAGAGATGATAATTGCGAAAATACTCACTTCCGAAGGGGGTAATTAGCCAATTAGTGGGGAAGAAAAGTTATGTTACTCTTTGGTTTAAGCTTCAGAGGATAGTAGTGTACAACACTATTGAAACCAAAAGGAGGAGCATCTTGTTATCTGGTCACGTCCTTTGACAATGATAGATAATGAACCATCAATAGATAATCCAAAGAGTGGTTGGTACTCTTTGAGATTATCTCACTTTCACTCTCTCTCTCACTCACTCTACTGATTAAGTTAATTTTTGTGATTTCTAATCCAACCAGTGCTCGTGTACTTCTATGACACTTCTATCTAGGTACTCGGAACTCGAGGACATATATAAGTCGAATTGTCGCAACTCGTCAGTTTTTCTGTATTGAGTTGGGCAAGATAGATAGAGAGACACGTCAATCGGAAAGTGATCAAAGAGTTAGCACATTAGGTGATTGATGTGGTAGTTCGAGAGTGGAAAAAATTGTTTTTTTTTGCTTTTTCCATCATCCTGGGAATCTGCTCTTTTTCCTCCTCTCTTCTCATCTTGTGCTTGTTTGTGAGCCACTTAGTTTAATTTCAAAATGAGTGAAACGACCAATGGTCATCACCGATCTCATCAACAAAAAAAAGTGATCATTATCGGTGCTGGTGTCGGTGGATCGGCAACTGCCGCTCGATTGGCAAAGAATGGCTTTCAGGTTGAAGTGTATGAAAAAAATGAATTCAGTGGTGGACGTTGCTCATTGATTCACAAGAATGGACATCGATGGGATCAAGGACCATCACTTCTGCTGATGCCCAAGTTATTTGAAGAAGCTTTCGCTGATTTGGGTGAAAATATTTATGACCACATGGAGATAAGAAAGTGTCCAATCAATTATCGTGTCTACTTTCATGATGGAAAATCTGTGGAATTATCAAGTGATCTTGCGTCTCTCAAAAGACAAGTGGAAGCTTTTGAAGGTGATAATGAACAAACTCTACTTAATTTTACTGCTTGGTTAAAAGAAACACACATCCATTATGAGCACAGTGTACGATTTGCTTTGAAGACACCTTTCCGGTCAATTTGGGATCTCATCAAGATAAAATATCTTCCAGAATTATTCAATTTGCATTTGTTCGAATCAGTTTACCGGAGAGCCAAAAAATACTTCAAATCTGAACATATGCTCAAAGCTTTCACTTTCCAAACCATGTACATGGGGTAAGTCGGGATTACATCATGGCTTGACAAACCAATTAATTTGTTATTCTTTTATTCAGAATGTCTCCTTACGATAGCCCAGGTCCTTACAGTCTTCTCCAGTATACTGAGATAGCCGAAGGTATCTGGTATCCTAAAGGTGGCTTCCATAAGGTGGTCGAAAAATTGGAAGAATTGGCACGAAATAAATATGGTGCCAAATTTTATTACAATAAATCAATCAAGAAAATAGTCACCGATAAGAATGACAAGGCAACCGGAATTGAACTTGAGGATGGAACAGTAGTTGATGCTGATATCGTTGTTTGTAATGCTGATCTCGTGTATGCCTACAATAAGCTTTTACCACCAACCAAGTATGCTGAAACTTTGGCCACCAAAGAGCACACGTCATCATCGATATCATTTTATTGGGGACTCAAGGAAAAGCTTGAAAAATTCTCTGTTCATAATGTTTTCTTAGCTTCCGCTTATCGTGAAAGTTTTGATGAAATATTTAAGAAACACACTTTACCATCTCAAGCTTCCTTCTATGTCAATGTACCCAGCCGAATTGATCCCGATGCTGCACCTGAAGGCAAGGACACTATGGTGGTTCTTGTGCCAACTGGACATATGACCAATATGCCCGGTGATATGGATGCCCTAGTTGCCCGTGCTAGACGCCAAGTGATTGAGGTCATTGAGGAACGCATGGGTATCAAAGATTTTGCCTCTTACATTGAAACGGAAATTATTAATGATCCTCGAACATGGGGTGAAAAATTCAATCTCTGGAATGGCTCAATACTGGGACTTACTCATTCAGTTTTCCAGGTTCTTGCGTTCCGTCCCAATCTTAAGAGTCCTATTTTCAAAGATCTTTACTTTGTCGGTGCATCAACTCAACCAGGAACTGGTGTTCCTATCGTGCTTTGTGGATCAAAACTGTTGGAAGATCAAATCATGCTGGACCATGGCAAAAAATCGAACAAGATTAACAATTCTCTGACTCCTATGGCAATTCTTCTTCCATTCTTTTTCCTCATTTTTTATGGCTTTGCCAAAATTTTTGGATTGATTTGAAAATATTATCGCTAAAGCTCTAGATGAGAGCTCGACACATAATTTAATTTTCCCAGTTAAGACTTCTTCTGCTCATTTCGTCTGGTTCTGTAAAATTATTGCTTATGTTCACTTCCAATAAATGAAGTTAATCTTAAAAGAACTTTCTGTGACTATTTCGAATGTCTGATTACGGTATTAGGGATATAATTAAAACAATTGATATTAAACACAGCCTCAATTATTCACTAGATAGAAACAAAAATGTGAGGAAAGCTTAAAATTTAGTTTTGTGACGGATCACATACAATATGGAGACTTTTCTGGAGAATTCTCAAATCAAATTAATTACTCTCATGCAACACTAAAATCTGACATAATTAACAGAAGTTCAATTTTTTGATGATGATTCTGATTCAGCCACATGTTAATCAAGAGATTGACACACTCAAATGAGGCTATCATACGTGAGTAATTTTTTGATTTTTTGATTAAATTAAATAAGGTACTAGGAGAGTGAGAGACACAGATGTTGTGAGAGAAGATTTCTTTAAAAAGCGAACTCATCAGAAGAATTCAAATCAGTTTCATTGGTTCACTTGTTCATCGAGACAGTTCATTTCATTGCGAAAAACAATGCATTCTCTTTCTCTTATCAGTTTTGTATTATATGTCTCAGTTATTGTCGGAGGTTAGTCAACAAGTAATGAGTTTCAAGTTTGATTCCCAAAAATTTCTCTCCCTTTTCCTCTGATTATTTACTAGGAGGCTATGCTGCTCCTGTTGAAGATCAAGAAAATCCATGTTTGACCACTCTTCATTTATTGGAACAAGGATTGACTCCACCAGAAATCAAGAGTAGACTGGTGTCAAAAGTGAAGACAGGTATACATTTATAATTATCTTAATTGCGATTTTGATGTCTCAAGTTAGGGATTAACCAAGTCAGGATATATGATCAGAATCGATTAAATCCCAAAGAAGTTCATCGAGTTCGCTTAGAAGCCCGATGGAAAGATAAAATTAAATCTTTTTTTATTTTGCCAGGCACTACTAAAGGTAAATATAGTAGTAAGTACAGTGGAAAAAACTCTGGTAAAAACACTTATTATGGAGACAAAAATGACGACAAATACAGTTATGGTAATTAAACGATTCTGAGAGAAACTTAATTTACAAACAATATTTCCATCACACCATCACACTTAATAATCAAAAATTTTTTACCCTCCCAGGATATTCATCAGATGATAAATACCAAGACAGTTATTCCGACAAGTACCCAAGCAAATATGACGATGACAAATACGATACCTATGGTAATCACTGAATTTTTGAGAAATTTTTTCACTACCTCACTTAATGAGCAAAAATTCTTAATCCCAGGATACTCAGACGATAAGGACAAATATACCTATTCATCAGGTGATAAATACGATACTTATGGAGACAAGTACTCTTCCAAATATCCAAGCAAATACGATGATGACAAATATGATGATAAATATGGAGACAAATATGAAGACAAATACAGTACCTATGGTAAAATTTAGAAAAGATTTTTTCCTCCTCTTCTCCCATTGATCAAAAATTCTCATTCTCCACTGGATATCCAGATGATAAGGACAAATATTCATATTCATCAGGTGATAAATACGATACTTATGGAGACAAGTACTCTTCCAAATATCCAAGCAAATACGATGATGACAAATACGACACCTATGGTAATTGCTAAATTTTACGAAGAATTTTTTATCATTCACTTAATTATCGCAAATCTTTCCACGATATTCAGGTGATAAGGACAAGTATACCTATTCATCAGATGATAAATACCAAGACAGTTACAGCTATTCCGATAAGTATCCAAGCAAATATGATGATGATAAATACGATACCTATGGTAATTACTATTATTGAATTTTAGAGACATTATTTTTACCACCTCACTTGACGATCTGGTCCTCATTCCTTACAGGATATTCAGACGATAAGGACAAATATTCCTATGAATATTACAACACAGGTTACAGTAACTCATGCAAGGGCAAATATTGTAAGAAAGAAGGAATGTCAAGAACCGAAAATTCTGCCCCTGCAATTGAGGCTATTGATGCTGAGGCTCCAGTTGAGGTTACCGATGCTGATCTAGCTTTTTACGAAGCTCAAGTTGCAGAATTTTTGGCCCTAATTGGTGTGAAAAACGAATTGTCCACCACTGAATCTGCTACTCCTACCCAAAGATCATTGGATGCCTTCCCAATTCTAAGAGAGTGCAGTACTCTTGCTAATCAACCTTTCGATATTTTCCTTCAATCTGTGAAAAATTTGGCTAGCCAAGTTCAGCAAAGCTCCAGTGCCTAAACTTCACATTCTCCAAGTGTATAGTGAATATCTTTTCTTTGAAATCCTTAATTTTCCGAAAATCTGACAACCTCTCACTAACCTATTTGATCAAATCAATAAAAACAAATTGAAATACTTCTAAAATTTCCAATTGGCTGATTCTACTCAATTTTATTCACGATGATACACTCTAAAATAATAATAATTTCAATTAATTCTCGGTATAAATTACAATGAAGCAGATCCCTAACTCTTTTATGAAATATATTATTTTGATTTTGAGATTCAAACACTATGAGATACCTAAGAATACCACAATTCCAGTTAAATAAATTTCTTGGATTGAATGTGAAAAGTTCAAGAGATGAAAAAATCTTTGGCTTATTGACTATCGAACACCACACATTTTGAGTTCATTTTATCTGTGGCAGAAATTTTTTCTGTCCTGAATAAAGCCACAGGAAATGCTCTATTGGATAAAAATAGAATGAATCATAACTCAAAGATGCTAAACACGATTTAGCTGATGTAGTACCTTTTAAAATGCGATTGAAAAGTTTTCATATAATTGTTCTAACTTAGGGACTCATTGGTATCATTTTGATGCTGAAATTAAAAATTTTCGGTGGGTTTGACTCTTAAAAAGTTCCTAATCGAGTGAACAAGCGTAATTCTAACATGAGATGCTCTGTTCATCAAACAAAAACTCAAGTGATCGATATTCAAACAAAAAATCGGTTCGATTCACAACAAATTTGAAGAATCGATCTTATAAAGACTATTTTTATTATTTACATGCATAGAAGATAGTTTCAAGAATTCTAACCTCTTTGATTCTTATCTTGCATTAGAATTGATTTTTATTAGAATCTAGATCTTTTTCGAATTTGACTCTTGAAACTTTGTAAAAGAATTCGACCCGATCTCATTTTCATCAGCGGAGCGTTAAATTGAATAGAGTTGAGAGTACGACAGTCCCAATCCAATAGATGCTCTCGATTGCATGAGAAATGTCGAAGAGCTATGAGAGCCATAGGCTAATTGACTATCTAACATCACAAATTTTGAGTTTTGAATAAAGTCAGACAAATGGTTATATTGGGTCAAAATGTTATGAACTCATAATTCAAAGAGCACAAGTACATGTATGAACATAATTAAACTAATGCAGTAGGTTTCAAAATGCAATCAAAACTGATCGGAAGCCCTTCACTGGAACTGAATCGATAGTTCGTTATAAATGTTCTTATTCTCAATGAGGATTTTGACAAAATTTTATCCTTATGTTCCTAAATGAGCATGAAAATTTTCTTAATTCATGAAAAATAGATGGATATCAAGAGTTCCATCTCTAGCTTGATCATACAATTGCCAAGATTTCCTTTTTCACTCTAATTAAGGACGTGTTCACGGAATAGTTGTGAAAAATGAATAAAATGAAAAATTATTCTGAGCTAGTTTTAGAGTCTCAAAATATTAATTAACTAGATTATACCATAGACTAAATAGAAACCTATCAACTAGAGAAGGATTGTATTAGTCTTATCAAGATTGAATGAAAATATCCTCTGGTTGAGGTGAACAGAGGTCCTCAGTCCAATCGATTTTATTATATAATGCATGTATATGGCTTTGAAAAAAGCTTCTAAGCTCTCAAGCTTCACTTCTTCTTTTGCCCGCAAAATTCTGATCCATTGGAATAACTCAATTCTTTTGTGAATTCTTGGTCAAAACATGGCTATTGAAAAGTTTACATTCAATTGTTCTCTCTTACACGTGTTAGAGACTAAATAATATCATTCTATTGGTAAAAATGTTTTCGCCGAGTTCTACTTTTAAAAAGTTTCGAATTGAGTGATTATGTAGAACTCTTTCATGAAAGGCTCTTTTCATCTAACAAACGAATCAGTCAAACGATATTTTAATTAAAATTTGGCTCGATTCATTGCTAATTCGAAAAGCGATCTAATTTTGATTATCCCCTACTTTTTTTTCAAGACAATTTCGAGGATTCTTTTGAGTTCTTGGAATCTTCTTATGCGCAAAAAACGGAAACTCACTGGACCTTTTTCAAGCTGAAGGCTGCTTAAAGTTTTGTAAAAAAGATCGATTTGACTTCAAATTCATTAACAAAGCGTTTTATTGAATAGAATTAAGAATAAGACAATCGTGGTCTACCGTTCTGTATTAAAGTTCTTAGTTGATTTCTGAGCGTAAATCGTGTATTATAATTTTGTATTAGATCTCGAACATCGCGTTTACCAATCATCTCATCGTCATCTGACAATTGATCACAATTAATTCCATCATCATCTTCACTACTAGTCAAGTCTTCCATTGGTGTCCAACACTTTTGTCGACCATACTTGATAGCACTCGCATCATCGCCATTAAATAGATCATCTTCAATTATTAGCCGCTCTTCAAATGGTACCCTTCGTGGTGGTGGCGGCAAATAGGGCTTGAGGACCACTTTAATTTCATCTTCCTCTTCATCAGAATAGTTTGCACTATCACTGATGGAGGAATGATTGAGATGCTTAAGTGATGAAATTGGGCCCAAGGAGTCATCTTTGAGAAGCTCAAATTTCTTCTCTTTACAATTAATCGATTCTGGGCCCAATGAACTTGATGAAGCTAACGGATTGATCATGTGGAAAGTGTCCACTGGAATAGAGGCTGGTTGCTGATCTTTTGGCATCCATGGATGGGACAGCAAATTGAAACTTTTGTCGACAAATTTTTCGGACAATCTAAGCTGATCAGAATCAAATGGTTTGCTGACAAAATTTTCACTCATATCGGCAAACTTTTTTCCAGTTCGGTCATCATTTCTGAGTAATCCAGAATAATTTTCCGGCATTTTGCCATTCTTAAATAACCCTGCGGTTGGTGTTGTTCGTTTTAGGATAAAATTATCATCAAAAACTGGCGGCAAATAGCTTGATGTCTCTATTGGAGGCTCTTTTATTCCTTTATTAGATGATGAATGTTGTTTATTATTATTGTTAGACTTTTCCTTTTTATTACCAGATTTTGGGATGCTTATTTCACTGACTGGTTGTGAATTGCTGTGTGGCGGAAAATATTTACCAAATTCACGATTTCTTCTCGCTAATTCTCGAATCAATAGTGCATTAACATCGGTAAGTGGAGGCTCATTGGCTCTTGGGCTCTGGAAAAGATCATCATTGTTCATCTCAGTATAGGCAATCTTCTCTCTACCGGAAGGGGATCGGAAGTGATTGTTAAAATCATCAAATTCCTTGGGTTTCAATCTAGGGATCATCATGAAATTATCTTTATAAAGGAAGGCTTCATCATTCTCTTTGTTCACATTAACTTTGTTACTATTTGAACGGGACTTGCTGTTCGATTTTGAACTCTCTTTTTCACATAAACTTTTGTTACATCCTTTATTGTTACTTGTGGACATTTCATTTGATCTTTTTGGACACACTTTACCACGTCCATCATCGTCAACATTATTCATACACTTGTCCACTTGATGATGGTGATGATGATGTTGAGCACTGCCAGTTCGTGAATTGTGATTATGATGATTATGGTGATGTTGATGGTGGACCTCAGAATGATGATCATGGCTGAATGATGGAGGAGGTGGAGGAGCAGGACCTTTCTGATTTTTGGCCCTTTGAATACGAGCTGCAACACCGTTACCCGTTCCTCGACGTCCATTGCCATCATGTCGATCGGATCCACTTTTCGGTGTACATGATCTATCTTCGGACATATCTTGTGAATTATTTTCATCATAATCATCATTACCTCCTCCTATTCTTTCCTCTTCTTCTTCAATTAGATTTGCCTCACTGCGACATCTTCGTTCCCTTAAAATTGCGGTTAGTTCGGGGTTGAGCACATCACTTGCGGGAAAAGATGCCTCTTTGACATTTTTCGTTCCACTATCAATACCTCGAATAGTACCTTTTTGTATGAGATTCACTCCATTCTCAGTTGGTCGAAGTATTTGATGAAATGAATGGGATCGTGGTAGAGGTGGAAGTAGAGCTTTGCCCGGAGTCTTTTTCCTCGGATGAGGCTCATTGTAGCCCACACCATAACCACCACCACCACCGCCTCCCCCTCTCGAAACGGGATCAAAATCGGTCAGCGAATATCGTTCATCACCGAGAACACCAAGCACTGAGTGGGGTCTATTATAGCCTGTGGGTATATGTTTCACATTACTGTTTCCCATAGCAAATTCGTTACACTCACATCAAGCAAACATCATGTTGGACATACACTCACACAATCGGAACCAATCAACATATCATATCATTTTTCATTTCGATGATGATTATCAAATGGTATCCTTTTCCACTTTTTCGATGAAAACACTATCAATTAACCACCACACTTGAAAACTGAATTCGAACAGAATTTTTTCTTCTCAGAACTTGCGCCACAACGTTCGATCACAATACACACAAGTGTCTTCGTTCGTTTCAACAGAGAAAGAGGTGTAGAAAGAGGAACAGACAAAAATGCAAAGATAAAGCAAAAATTTAACCTCAGACTTGGAACTTTATTTCGTAATATATTTGCATGTACATGTACATGTATATGTGTACACAAAAGGTAAATAAGAAATAAGAAAAAGAGAGCTCAGACGATTGAAGAGTCCATTGTTTAGTTAGTAATGGCGTTTGGGACTCTGATGGCTGAGGCAGCAGACACCAGCAGACACCAGGAGACTTTAGGAGACTCTCCAAGAGAGTCCAGCATCCAGCATCCCGAAGCAGGACCAGTCCCACTACTGGTAGTGGGCCATTAAGGAGCGAAAAAAAGAGAGCTCATGGAGAGGTACATTTTGAGGAACCAGTTTACTTGTGGTGAACCGGTTTGGGTCACAAATATTGTGTTTTTTATCTTTCTCAAAATATTATCATACATGATACTAATAATGCTCAATTATTGTGTGTGTGTGTGTGTGTGTGTGTGTTAGCCTGATATGAGTTAGATAAATTTTTACTCCAGCACAACATCAAAAAGAAAGAGAAAGAGTGAGTGAGAAAGAGAGAATATTTAAAAATCACGAGAACGCATTCAGATTATTATCAAATTTGTGTATACATGCACTCTGGCATTCAGGTGTGTTATGCAAGTGTCGGAATCAGGCAAGTAAGTACCCATTCACTGTCCCGAGGATCAGATCAAGGAGGCCAAGTAAAATTCCTGATAAGTCAGATAATTAGTGGTACATAATGAGCAACAAGAAATGAGCCGTCTTCCATCTCTCTCATACACTCTATTCAATTCTTGAAAATCCTTTCGCGTTTGTCGACGTTTCTATTAATAATATTTTTTTCGATCATCGAGTTCTGATGCCAAGAGAGTGGTGTGTATGTGTGTATGTCCTGATTCTTTGGCTATCACTTCCAATCCACACTTCGAACTGAAGATTTTCTCACTTGGCTTAGCTACGATAAAGAATCAGAAAGCGAAAGAGAGAGAGAAAGAGACTCTTTTCTTAACCCGTTGATTTGTTGGATAATCAATTTCGTCTGAATTGAATAACTGACAAAGTTTATCTAAGTGTGTCCAAGTGAACCGACTGGCTGGTGTCACTTATTCTAACCTGCTATCTCCGGTCACTTGTTGGACTCGATTTTGGGGTAATATTGTATTCTGATCACATGAATCGGTCACTTGATTGAAAATAGATAGAGAGCCTCTGTTCATTGATTCGTTCATGCATACGAGGTGTATGTGCATTAATGTTGGCAGTAGGAACAACAATGAAAACTGATTGCATCAGAGAGCCAAGATTGTGTGTTATGGTCAACAAGGCTCGGCTGGCCGGAGGAAAAGGTTGAATTGTGTTCACATCAGGAAGTGGCAGGAGAGCTGAGAAGTCCATTTATTTATCATACTCAACTACCCCAACTAGCTTTGACCCACTCCGAGTGTGGGTATGAGTGTTGGGCAAAATAATAGAGAGAGAGAGAGAAGAGAAAGGAGTACCTACATACATCAACTCAAGATCGGCATAATCTTCGCTTGATTGTTCACCAATAGTGGCTCTGGAATCAAATGTAATTCAAGGATGTGCTACAAAATGATTGCTATTGATTCCATGCATAAGCATGTCGAAAGATTCTCTCCTCATGGAACCATTTGATCGAAAGAAGAATCAATTGAATAGAAAATAGATATCACATCCGTTTTCTGCCATTCTTTCATTCTTTTCTTTCCCATCTTTCAGCCCAATCAAGGCCCACTATTCTTAGAGGAACATCTTCATTTTTCCAATAGACGGAAACGGAAACATCTTCTCGGTCTCATTTCTCAAAATGATAATGGTTGACTTTGGTTTTGGTACTGTGAAATGATGAATTTTGTCAAGTGAAATGATAATCTCAAATTGTAAATCCAGTCATTCGTTGATTTGGATAATTCTTCTAATTTTTCATCCCAGTAACGGTAGAGAAAGTGACCTAGATGATCGATATACCTTGAGTCTACAAGGATCTTACACACACACACACACTTAGAAAAGTGAAGTTTATTCATCGAATCGAAATGAAATTATTGATATAAGCATTTCCTGTTGATAAGCGATTGTGCCGGAAATGTGAGTCGATAATTTTTCAAAAGAATGAATCACACATGTCCATCATGTGCTGGATTTCCTGTAATAAAGTTCAATATTCAAAGAATTTCAGAAAAATATATCATGATAAGATATTTGGAATCGGAAACACCTCTCGATTTTGTTCATTGAAAATTTTCAAAATCAAAGTGAAGAGTCATGATTTGAATGAGTAACTCTGCTGATTCACATTTGATTGAGGTCTTACTCAATTGTTGCTTTTGATCAATTCTTTCGGTTTGTCTGAAATCTAGATTTTCGGTGAAAAGAAAACTTTCTCACCCATTCATGATGATGACAAGATAGATGTACATGTTACCTGAATCGTCACGCTATTCAATCCTCTTTGACGGTTTTTTTCACCATCTGAAATACAGTGTAATTATCGGTGTTGCTGGGAGAACTTGTCTTCACTGTCGATGTATAGTGAAAGTGATCGGATCAATGATAACATATCAAGGAATACAGAGTCTTGAACTTTCATGGGAGAAAAGAGGAATGAATATGGGTTGAAAAAAACTAGACAAAAGTGACATGGAATCGATGCCCTTTTCGTTTGTATGATGAAAGGTATTCCAAGATTGATGGGAAAGATCGTGAGATATAATCATGAAAATTGAATATGAAAACGCGAGAAAATGAATGATGAATAAATTTTGCTACCTCTTCCTTAAAAGTAAACAGTTGAACAATAATGATGATTAAAAAATTTATTTAGCAAGAGAAAAATCTCAAAATATGACTAAAGTGTTGTTCGATGATTTCTCGATGATGATTATAAGTTACTCATTATGTAAGATATAAATCTAACTGATTTTAGTGGATGAGTTCATTTACCCAGTCATCATGTTCATCAGTAAGCCAAGAGATAAGCACGATTTTGAATTTATAAATACACAAAAAGGAGAAAAAAATGTATGATACATTGTGTATGTGTGTGTGTGTGTGTGCTGAGAATAGTCGATCGGTTGAAGTCCTCATTCTTCGATCTAATCGTCTTTGCAAGAAAAAGATATTCATTTCGAGAGAAAATTTTTTCTAATTTTTTATCGTCTTCTTTTTCTAAACGCGCATAGAAAATTAATTTTTGTGGATATCATTTGAAAGAATGATTGAGAGAAAGGAAGAGAAAGAAAGAGAGGGAGAGAGAGAGGAAAAAAGATGACCCCAACCGATTCGAAGGTATATACAAAATCACGATGAGTAGAGAAAGATCATACCAATTTTCTATACGACCAGTGTTTGAATAGTATCATCATTAAAAGTACCGTTTTTTTCATGGACTGACCTGGCTAAATTTGCGTGCTAATCATAGTAATGCTGTCTCTCTTTTTTTCTCTCTCTCTATCGTAGGTTCAATGATGATTTGACCTGATCAATTCATAAGAGTATCAATGTCTTCAGTGAGGACGCACTTTGGCAGTATTTTTTTCTATTTCGACTGTAACATTTGGAACTTTGAGACTTATGATTTCGAAGCTATCAATTTGTCAGTGTATTTAACATTTTTGTGCAATAATCTCTTCGATTTAGATATATCCGATTATGTCTTCCTACTCTCACATACATGTATATGTATAGACGTACATGATGGACAGTGACTGGTTGAGGCACACAAGAGCTGAATTTAGGGAAAAGAATTATTGATGTCACCGTCTCAAGTACATTCTAAACGACGATCTGTGCCAGTTAAGTTTGCTCATCATCATTCTGAACTCGTAACAAAAATCAACCAATTTGTTCGATATTGAGGGGATCAAGACCTGAAATATTGCCTGATGCTAACAAAAAATGAGATAGATTTTTGAGAGTCAGGCAAGTCCCATCATTTCGGGTCCTCACAAAATTAACTGTTTGTGTGTGATTGTGTAAGGATACATGTGTTGAGAGCCTGAGAAATTTTTGATCCTGAATGATCTGCATTCATAATTGACTTCAGAACATATGCACACAAGCAGCTTGTATGAAGGTGATCTTCTGTTCACCTGATTGCCTCACATATTGAGTAAGCTTTGGTGGGCGTTTGGAAAAGTGCACATTTTTTCCCAGCAATTAGGATTTTTTTCCGACAAGTTGTTTCAGTTCTGAGGATCATAATGCTCACGTTGAATCATGAGCATGATGACTGACTTTTTTTCGGATCCTTGTTTTGCTCCTAATCAAATGATATGCCCCTCTGGTACGAGCCTCTGAAATCTCAGGCCTTCAAGCCCCAAACTTAAAAGAAGCTATCAAAATCATTGAGTTGAGCGAGTAGAACTATCATAGTCCATAATGAAAGTCAAATCTTCGATCATGTTAGAAATTCAATATTAAATTCATTCACGATCAAAGATCATGGAATCGAAAGGGTATCCATTCGTTATTCTAATGAACAATCCGCAATAGATAACAACTCAAGGAATTCGAAACATCAGACACAGGTGAAGAAAGCATTCTCAACCAAAATTTTCATTCCACTTAATGCTTATCCTCAGGCTTGATCATTGATTTTGAACTATTTTCTTGAAAGAAGATACGATGAAAATTGAATTCGAATAAGTAATAGAGAATCAAACAAAGATTTTTTGGATAGAGTGAAAATGAGAATCATTTTCTACGCTAATGATGCGATAATCGATTCATAAACATTCAAATCCTATCAATTTATCTTGTTTCGAATGTTTGAGAATTGTCAAAACAAAGAAGAACCAAGTCTGATCTGATATGTTTTCACATTTTCTAAAGTGATATGATTTTTTTTCTTCACGGATTATCACCAAAAATAGCGACTTGTGAGTTTCGAAAGGAAAAAGTCCATCTCAATTTACTGGGTCGACGATATGGACTTTCAAAATATATAAATATAAATATATCGGATGCTTACCTACCCCGGAGCAATGTCCTTGAATCACAAATACTGATAATAAATTGAATATATGACCTGATAAAAGGTAAGGTAGGATAAAAGGTGAGATCCGCTTTAAAATATATGAGCTCAATCATCCAAAACATTGGTATATAATTCCGTTTTCTTTGAGAAAATATTCGTTGCTGATATTTTAGATCCACCATGTCGACATTAATTTTGAAAATAGCATCCAACTTTGGGAAGAATAAGTAGACAATAGTAATAAAAATTTTGTGATGAGAAGAAATTTCGAAAATCTTTTCAAATCAGTTTCAATAACATGATGGCTCAAAATTTATCCAACCGGTTCTATCTGATTATTTTGAAATGTTGTGGAGCGATCATCAGGTTTTTAAGAGGTGGAACAACCCAGCATCACATCAAGAATCGATAAAACGAATTAGAGGGTCGTTAGTCTTCGAAAAATTTTCTAATCCATCAGCCCATATCAATTCTACAAGATAATCGAGCGAAACGAAAGTTCATCACTATGAAAAGAGTACCAGTAAATGCATTTCATATGGCTAGTTTATCACTCATTGAACTTGCTCTTGCATCATTCATTAGAAAAAATTTAATGTCCACCTTATTCAATAAACTTGAAAAGATGAAAATAAATCTTTTTCTTGGCGAACAATACAAGCAATTAAAATGTTCGAATGGAGAATCAAGAATGAGAACTTTCAATTTTTTTTTGGAGAAAAACTTAGTTCTTTATAATGCCTCAAATATTTACTTCAATTAAAATTAAGCAAGATCTTCTAGATAACACATATTGTCTAGGTTTCCTACGGAAACAAGAGCCCCCTTTGATTTCATAATTTTTGTAGCAAGGGATGAGACGTCTTGAGCTGTGATGGAGTCAATCATTTTATCAATATCGTTACAAGTTGTTGCAGAGCCATCATTCAGCATACCAGTTCCAAGTCGATCCATGAGATAGTTGGGACACTCTCGATTGAGCCATAAAGCTGCTTTTGCTTGATGTCTGAAAATAGAAGAATGGTTTCAGTTTTTCTCATGATTAGAAATTCAAGAAAACATACTTGGCATTTTTCAAGTCTTCGTCTTTGATGTTCTTGGCAGCATCTCTCATTTTGCTAATGATGGCTTTAACGAGATGAGTTGACTCCTTTGCACCACACACTAAAGAAAATCCAAACAGACCGGTATCCATGTAACTGATATTAATTGGCGCAACGGAAAATGGATCTTTGGCTATTTTATTAGCAGCTTCGTGCAATTTTCCAGCTCCTGATCCATATTTGACTCGGATACCAGGGGTGAGAATGTTTTGAAACACAGATAGAGCAATAACGTCTTTAATATTAGCGGATCTGAGGGAGAAAAAGAATGGTCAAAAGAACTGATCAAATCGATAGGTTGGAGAAAAAACACTTACGATACTCCTTCGGTAGCAACTACCACATAAGTGAGATCTCGTTCAGGCTCCATAACAATTCTCGAGTCCCCTCCAATGAATTTAGACTTCTGATGAGCCGGGCCAATGCCATCTCGACTCTCGAATAAGTCTTGAGTAAAGTGACACAGCTCTTTATGATCTACACCGAAACCAACAACGGCGATTCTCTTATTGCGGAACATACGATCATGGTAAGCCATGATTGTGTCACTATCCATGTGATGGATTCTGTCACTAGAGATGTACAAAGGATTGGCAAGTCCACCTCGGAAAGCGATTCGATGCAATTCCTCCATCAACACTTGCTCTGGATCCGCTTTTGCACGAGCAATCTCATGCTCCAACCGGTATCGATAATCTTCCAGTTGCCAGAATCTGAACTGCGGCCTTGTAATAGTATCCGCAAGGTAAGAATAATTCTGTTCTGAAGTCTCTCTGGACGTGGTAAGCCTGTAGATAAGGTCATCCCTAGTTGCAGTGACTACCATCGATCCACCGGAGTACTCCATGTTTCGAGTGATTCCAAAGATGGTATGATTTTTGGTGTGCATACCTGCTGCATATCGTATCATATGACTGGCTCCCAACTCCTTACTTGTCTCAAATCGAGGTCCAGCTCTGACCATAACCGAAATTTTGGGTACTGGTGTAAGATTTTCAACTGATGCAACCATAATACCATTGGGAAGTACAGAACGTTGAAAATCACCTTTCACTAGGTCAATTTTGGGTGATACTTGACGTGCTGCTTGTTGCTGTGCTGCGAATGAACGCCTAAATATACTAGAAACACTGGACAAATCCAATTTACCCTTCATATTTACCGACAAAATTAATTAAATGTCCACAAAAACACCACAAATTAAAACTTAACCTCAACTGTACAGCAGGTCAACATCAAAAATAATCAAAACATCACAAAAAAATCTCGGTGCACCCGCTAGATGGCGCTTAAAACACAGTTTTGAAAAATTTTTCGAACTTTCGAAGCTCGAACTGGTAAGAAAATTGTTCTTAGAACTGTTCTGATTTAAACTTTGGTTCGAAGAAATTTTTCATTAAAATTTTGAGTATTAAAGCTCTGCCTATACAATATGAGATGGGATTTTTTCATTTAATTGAAGATCTAGTATTCTGCTGGTATGTCTGCTTGGGATATTGAGGAAGTGAATCAATTTTTCATTTGAGCTGACAATTAGGACTGATAATTACCTTTCCTTGAAATATTTGAGTCAGACATGAGAAGTATGTTTACACGGTTTCATCGGTATTTTTTGAACAAGGAGAACCTCTTATGGTCAAAATGAGACTCTCACACAAATTGACTCGCTTGTCACTTCCCGGAAGCTGATACTCAGTGAGCGCTTAGATAGGAGAATGAAAGAAGTTCATTGAGTTGAAGTTGGAGGTTATTAGATGCGGATGCTGTTTGGAAGAAAGGATGAGAAGATGCTGATCATTTATTTCGCTTTTCAAGATGACTAGCCGAATGACCGCTGGATATGATTTTTCTCAGAGATTTGTATCTCACCACAAGCTGCACTACTGTTCTTCGCTCCAACAAAAAGGCGAAATACATGTATAATGAAACACAAACTGGATACTTAGCGGGAATGCATTTGAAATGAGTTGTGAAGAGAGAGAGAAAATCTCGAGCAGTTCTCATGTCGGCAGTTCTGAACCACAAAAATTTTTGGTCCATTTCTGCGGTTGTCTCGCTATTTCAGTCAAATTATTCTACGTTTTCTGAGAAGCTTGTTTCTTCTCTGTCCTCATCACAATCATCATCCTATCTTATTTTGGAGTTCTCACTTTCCCTTAAAATGTGCGTGAAAATTCAGATTATTCGATTGGACACACAGATTTCCGCTTCGCTTCAGGCCAGCACATTGGAAAGATAAGCTTCTCAAGGGTTGCCAGCAGTTTGGTGCAATCGTTTAGGCAGCTTCAGTATCATGGTGATCATCGATAGGCTTGACCCATGGTCATAAGTCACTTTATCCCCTCTCTCTCCCTCTCACTCACTTTCGCATGGCACTTCCGATTTGATGGCATGTTTACACGCGCTCTTGATGACCAAGTTCTTGGAGAAGTCTTGTGGTGTGAGCGTGTTGTGTGTTTATTCAAAAATTAGAGAGAAACACACGATGAAAGATTGTCCAGAAGCAAAAACTTTTTCACCCTCATCAACACACTTCCTAGCCAACAAGACAAGATAAATCGTTCTGTCCTCCTTGTGGATGTGTGTATACGTTGACCAATGAATTCATTCTTTTCTCACAGTATCAGAGAGGTTACTACAAATGAACAGGACCATGTCGAAAGATGTATCCGCATCCAAAAGAAGAGAATGATGATGAAGAGGAAGATGATCACCAGTCTTTCGATCTTCCATCTTTTCCATGTTCCCATATCTATCCTATGTTCATAATGGTACTCTTCTCTCTCTCTCTCTCTCTCTCTCTCTCTCTCTCTCTCTCTCTCTCTCTCTCTCTCTCTCTCTCTCTCTCTCTCTTTCTCCCTCTTGACAAATACTTGGGACCAAGATGATACAACAGAGCCATTTGAACAGAACATCATGAAGCCTCTCATATAATGGATACTTAATCTGCTCTCATCAGCCCCTTCAATCACCATCCTTCCAATGACCATCTCTCTGTCAACGTATTATTACTGGATTAATGTTATTATTATAGAGCTCTTTTCGAAAAGCTGGAAGATTTTGACGTTTAACTTGGACATACATTGAATTACATAGCATACAGCCTTCATTCTTGTCCGAAAGATGATAAGTCACTTGGAAAGCCTCCTTTTTTTCTCCTCGTTTTAGGTGCCATTTTAGTTCAATCAATGTCATAATTTTCGTGATTTTAGGAACGTTTGTGTCTCTCTTCCTTCTTTCGTTAAATGAAATTTGTCTCCTCATCCTGAGTGATCAGTATTACTTTTGGTAAAATATTTGCAGAAAACAATGGATGGAAAATTGTTCTCCTTCTTTTATCCGTAACAGTAGCTAAAGCTTTGTTTAGCAACAATCTTTCTAATTGAATGACAAACCTGATATCAATGGGGCTATGTTAACAGAAAGATTCCTTTTATTTTTTGCTCTCCTAGCTAATGTCATATATATAATATCATATAATTTCCAAGCCTCTTTGTACAATGTAAGAAGGATATCTGAAAGCTACTCTTGGGACCACTTATTTGGATCAAAACCAATACTTATCATCAAAGATTGGTCAATATATGAAATGTTTTGAGAGAAAGAGAGGAATGAGATACAATAAACTATACATACAGAGTGGGCGTTCAGTGTTCAGTAAACATAGACATTTCATGATTTATTCAGAGGAAATCAACGATATCTTACGATAGTCACATGTACATGTATATGTGTATACATTTTCTTGTTCATCGGTATTCTTGAAGCTCAAAATCGAATTCAATCATGCACCTATTCCCATTCTGTGTACAAGTCATCCAATGTAAATAACATCGATAACAGCAACTCATCTAGAAAATGGATGTTCAAATGATGAAACATACTCAATCGAATATGATATCATATACAGGATGGAAAAAGAAGCACGACAAGAGAAAGAGAGAGAAAAAAATTCTGTCTTTAAGATAGAAAACTATAAAAATTGTATATGTTCCCAAAACTTGTATGCTTTCTCTATCAGTCCACATCATAGGCTCGCGCGTTCTTTGATGAATTTTTTTTTCTCGGCATCTTGTCATCATCATCAGATAGCGGAACATCCACACAGAGAGATAGAAGATCAGAAAACGAGAAGAAAATATTCTAGGCAAAAAGAAGTTGCCCTCATATCGTTCGCTTATCATTCATCTCCATCATTCTTCAAGAGGAAAAAAAGAGAAGATTTCAATTTCGGATGCCGGAAAAGCTTGAGCCAAGAAAAAAGCGCGTCAATGAGAATTCTTTCACGTTTGTGTTTCGCTTTCTCGAACAACTGCAAACAAGAAGTTCCAATTCTGAATAACCGTAAAAAAAGCTGAATAGCATGTCCTAGGTGCCCGCCTATTCATAGGAAGAGAAGTTTTTTTTACTCAAACATCATGTTCCATTCACTAAATGTTGGACCCAGAAGAGTATATAGAAGTGTATATACATGGCTTTAAATACAGATGAATCTAAATAGAACTTTCCACATTTGAACTTGATTGATTTATTGGTTTCATCCAATTGGTTGACCTTTTTTTAGCGATGAGAAGATGGTTTCTGATCAATAGCAATATCCAAAAAAATTAGCTCGGCAAACTGTACTGATAATAATCTCACATGAGCCAATTTTCCTAATTTTTCTAATTGGTAAAGATTCTAGAGTAGTTGCCTGAAGCATATGTAATTTTATATTCCCCCAGCATGATGTTAATGACTGATTTTTTCTTCATCACTAAAACTTCCTCGTGATATATTAGTTTCGAAAAAGTATAAACTTGAACTCCTCACTCCTGTTCAATAATCGATGAGCAATTTTATCTGAACAAATCGAAGGCTTGTGAATTAGATTTCGATGTTCAAGTCATTTCTTTTGGGCAACAAAAATCGGGTCCCTTCAAAAATGAATATTTGAGAGACGAGAAAAGAATAGTAAAAGTTGAAAGAGAATAGACAATCAGACTCGCCTCGCTTACCACAAGCCATCCCAGTTGAAATATATATATATAACATTTATACATACACGATATTCCCCAAAGCATGGGACATTAAGTTGAGTTGAAGTGAAAAATAGTCTCTATTTACGGGTATATTCAGTGGCATCGATTACTTGCCCGGAATTGGTTGGAGGCAAAGCAATTACCTCATTGTGTCCTGAAATCGGTATCAATTGAGCCAATTCAGTGGGTCATCGAATGTTGAGACTGAACAACAGTTTGGTGAACAAACACTGTTGTTCAGAGGGCCATACAATGACTCGATGTTCAATGATATTCCCATAGAAATAGGGAAAGAGAGAGAGAGAAAGAAAGAGAAAGAGGGAGGAAAAGAGAGAGAGAGAGACGGATTCTTTCTTCCTCCCTTTTGGCGCGCTTCTCTTGGTCCCTTGTGTGAGCGTGAAAAAAAGAGAGGATACAACCGATGGCCTATGCAAAGAGCAGAATAATACCCATGATCACTTGCCGAATTTATGTATACATAGAGATCTAGAATGTCACATGGGGAATACATATATATATCCAAGGGAAGATAATGCTTTGACTGCTCCATGGCCACAGATATCCAGTGAGAATTCTTTGTGAATATATATTCAACGATGATTACTGTATCATACACCAACAAAAGATGCCTAATATGATGAGACTAATTTTGGGACTAATTCATTGTTAGGACACTTTGTGAGCCTTTATACTTCCATCTCATAACCGCTAGATTTGCTCATCTTCATCTCAACTCGATCCATAACAAAATACACACTCATACAGCCACATGATTTAACAATCGCTAGTAGACGAGCTCACCACCCCACAGCACTTTAACGCAACTTTTCATAATCTTGTGTGGAAGAAAAAACTTACATAAACATTAGGGGAAAGGCTTGATCGTGTAGAATGCTGGGCTTTTTGATCCGAATCTTCACCCTTTATACTCATCTGATTCTCCCACATCATCTTCTTCTTCATCTTCTTCCTCTCTATCGTTCTCCTGGGATCCACAGTTTGAAGATGTGTCGCATCAATGATATTCATGCTTGCTATTTCAAATTGGTTCCACTTGTGGGAATCTCATCAAACCAGCCGTAAAATTGGAGCTAGAGAGGGAGAGAGGGAGGAAGATGATGTGGATGCTGTGAACCTTTTTCCCCACTTATCGAATGAGCATTGATTTGCCACAGAGATCAGCTAAAGCATGATCAGCTTTCGATTGAAATGACTCCTCCTCGTGCCAATGAAGAAGTTTAGATCAATATAACAATGGAGATGAATACAGTTAACCACTCGAATCACGAATCAAAATCTCTCTCTCTCTCTCTCTCTCTCTCTCTCTCTCTCTCTCTCTCTCTCTCTCTCTCTCTCTCTCTCTCTCTCTTCAATAATGAGAGAGGCAATCTTCACCAATTCTGGGTGTAATGAGATGGAATCTTGAAATCAGAATCTTTTCACCGAAACAGATTGCTCTCTCAAATACTGAGGTGATTCAGATTGATACAGGATTTAGAGGACCCACAGTCACCATGACCAATGGCATTTCAAGAGGACTAGCAATCGGAGGCTATTCGAGTCAATGGGACGCGCTTGAGTGGGACTGCGAAAGTGATGCGGATGCTGAACGATGGTGAGAAGAGGAAAGGGAGAAGAAAAAGAGAGAGGAAGAGAGAGAGGAAGAGAGAGAAAACATCCTCCTTTCCTCTTCTTTTCAATACCTGCTCTTTCTCACACCGTGTCCTCTCATGTCTCTCGCTCTTCCTCACTATTTTGCTCGATTGTTTCCTGTTCTGCGCTGTTAGAGGCCTAATTTTCCGTGACAATGGCCCAATAGCTGTCCTTTTCACTTGATTCACTCACGAACGCCTCTGAATTCCAGATCAATTTGACATTAGTGATGCCCAATAACGGCTAACTGACTCAATCTATTTCACTTCCACTCTCATCCTGAATGTATGTATGTATTATACTCATCTCTTTACGAAAGTGAGCTCAAATAAGAGGCTGGATAACGGGACCAAGATGCATCTCATCTCATGCCTTTTTTTCCTTCTCCTTCTCCTTGCTTTCCACCAATTGATCTCAGTTAAAGCATCGATATTTAGCGCTGATGTCATTTAATTGTTCCCTTCCTGATGTTCGTAGTCAGTTAGATTTACGGTCAAATCATGAGAATAGGACAGCATTTTGAGGAGAGAGAGAAAAAGCTTGCTGGGTATGGTGGAAAAAGTGGAATAAGATGAAAAGTCACAAGTGATGGAGAAAAAGAGTGCTCAACTTACCAAATGAGTTAATGGGAAAATAGGCACATGGCTAAGCGAAGGAGATTACGCTCTTCATGCTTCTGTTCCCTGTAATTGTACGCATCGGATTATCCATTGCACTTCAATTTATCCTCATCTCCTCACCATCCCACAATCCAACAGCCTGCATCTCCTCTTTCTATCTTTATCTTTCTTTCTTTCTTTTTGGTTGACTCGCTGTTCAAGCTATCAGCGTCCAACAACATCCTGATTGAGAAAGACTTTGCAATTATAGTCCAATGATCTGACTGTTGGATTACACACGAGTGTCATTCTGTGATACGCAATTTGCTATCGGTGAAAAGAATTTTGGTTCTCCAAACTCATCGTGTCAATCGATCGAAATCTATGTGTTGTGAAAGCTAAGTGTGATCAGAATTTTGTCTCTCCTGAAATTCGTAATCCGATAGCTATTCGATGAAATATATCATTAATTGTTGATGTACCCTGATCGATGTTGGAATTGCTTATTTTTCTCACCCTACAACTCTTATTAATCTGATAAATTCTGGTGAGATAAAATTCAAACTTTTGAAGTCATACAGATAGCTTTTTTGTCACAGATAATAGGCGTTAAGTTGTAATGTGAAGAGATTACTTTATCTTTCATGCAACTTGACGATATTCTTATAGTCCTCTAATCTATTCAAGTGTTTATCGATTCATATTTGAGAAAAAACTTGCAAGCTATTCAAAATCATTCCAAGCCTGAAAAACATTTTTCTCAACAGTAGAAAGATTGATTGATCCAAGAGCATTGAGGAAAATTGAAGTTTGCGAAATGATGAGTTTTCTAACCCTTTTCCTTCAAGTTATGGATGAGTAAAGTTGTAACACTTCAAGGTACATTAGCACGAAGAAATATAGAAAACTATTTTGCCTACATGCATGGTTGAAACATGATACTGTGGCCAAAGTGGCCCACAAGATCATTGAGAAAGACTCAGCACAAACTTTCTCTCTCAATATTGGTTCTTGTGGTTTGAGAAGTCAAAAAGATTCATCACTCAGCACATCAATCATTCTTTCTTCCAAGTGAATGTGTACACATGAATCTATAGCTCTGTGAAATTCATCGCAAACATCAACCTCAAGATCGACACTTCCAATGGTGGCGTATTTCCGTTTCGAATTAGTCCCAACTCACATCTCTCAGTACACGAGGTCAGTTTTTCCAAGGAAATAAAGGCAATTCAGAATGACACGCCATTTGAACTCTTTTGTATTATCTTCTTTGGACAGTTTTCTTTTGAAAGTAACTCCATGATCCTTCACATATACTTCTCTCTATCTCAAATCTTTTCTCTCTCCCCTGGCTCTTTCCACCCACACTTATTGAGAGGGCTAAAAGATGGAAACTGACCCTGATGAGGACGAACAAGGTCTACTAGGAAGACGATGATGAGGTCGGAAAAACGCTCATCGTTTTGTCACATTCAAGACAGTTAACCAGTTAGGAAAATTGGTAGCCAAAAGTTTTTCCGACAAAACGCGCCACCGACAAGTTGGAAATAGATTGATCATCGAATTCACGCCCAATCAGAAAAGAGTGGAGCATCTCTTCCACTTTCTCTCTCTCTCTCTTTAAATGAAAGTTGCCAGGCTCTAATAATGAGCTACTGTGTCCAGTGTATCCGGTCACTTTAGTCTAACTTTGTCCAAGAAGCTTGAATTCCTTGAGAAGAGATGGAAAGAGAGAAGGCGAAAAAGAAGGACAGTGAAGACAATGTTCTGACTGATGTTCGAACAGTTCTTGATCGTCACCAAATTGCCATGCAGGTTCGCCCACAATTGAATGCGTCATAATCGCTCTTCTATCACGAATAAGAGAGACATAGAAATCTGAAGCGGTGAATCGAAGAAAGAGAGAGAGAGAGAGAAAGTATCTTTGAACAAATCGTTATTCTTACAGACAAATAGCGCCAAATTGCTGGGTTATTGAGCTGTTCTCATGGTTGCTTGCCTCTTCTCTATTTCTCTTCTCTGTTTCATCCTCTTTCTAGTACTCTTTCTCTTTGCTCATCTCCATTTTTCTCTGACACAGCTCAGCGTAAGCCTTCTATTTGGCGCAATCAAGCCATTCAAGTGACAAAATGATTCGCTAACACATCATTCGGGAAAGCTTAGCCCTCTTTTCCAAATGGTTACAAAATTCAGCAACTCAATAGTCTCATGAAAAGTACACATTTTGAGCGATTATTTTCTCGACAGCTTTTACGACCTATCAGAAAGTGGAAGATATTCCATTTGAAATTCCAAATCATGCTCTAATGCGATGAACTCTTTATCTTGAGCTCAAAAGGCCAATTGACTTATTCGATGATGGTCATTTTCTGTAGAATAATTTGTTCAAAACACTACTCTTCTCGGGATATCAAACTTTTCGAGAGTGACCCAATTGAAGATGGACTAGTCATCATGACCGATTCGAGCACTCCTAATCTCCCGATTCGATTGAATTAAAAGGAAAACGCTCTCCTCACTTTCAATTGTCAATCGAATCATAAAGTAAAAGAGAGCCTCAAGTTGTGTGGTACTTTAATGATTGCTGGCTCTCTAATCCATTGGAGAGAGATTAAGTAGAGGCGCGAAAGAAAGTTTATCGAAAAACAGAATCCTAAGCATACAGTGTAACGAGGTGGAAGATTTGACACATTATTCTTTACGCTTCTAGTTTTCCAAAGATCTGGGTATCAAATATACAATGGAAGATAATTATGGATGTCACCATGCTTATGTAACTCAATATTCTCCTCCAAATTGCTCCCAACTATTAATATTGAGAAAGAGAGAGAGAGAGACTCCACATGAGCCACCACTGTTGCCATTGAATCACACACTCCTTCGATCGCAGCCTCCGCATCTCCCTTTATCCCCATCACTTTCTCTCTCGCCATCATCTTTGCTCCAAAACTATTCGCTTATATATGTATGTGTGTAAGTCCTCTTCCTCTTCCTCCTCCTCCTGCATCAGGAAAGCTGATATTCCACACGGGAATAGCGAAAGATCTCTCGTCCATCATCAGTAGATAATTTGCTTTCTCTCTCTCTCTCTCTCTCTTCTCCTTGTTCCCTGTGAGAACGAGGCGTTGTGATTCGATCCCATCATAGGTTGTCGCAAAAGGCGAATATGATGGCACTTATTTTATGATCAGTCCAAGCAATATGATGCCCATCATCATGCTTGCCTTTCGCCTGGTGGTCATTGATATTTGGATGTAGGAACCAACTTAACCCCATATAATTCACTATCTAATAGTGTTCACGTCTCCAATTTGCTACCCAATTCCATATTTCATGAAGGGATAACGTCCTACTTATTGTCCTTTCCATCGGATACTTTTCTTACAATCACTTAAGCCAACACGCAAATTCATTTGATCATCAGCCTTGGCTAAGCTTCGATTGCCTTACTAAATCGAGTGTCTAAACAAGCAAAAACAATCCACTTCGACATCATAATCGATAAATAGATGAAGAAAGAGAAAAAGAGAAACTTTTGGCACTCACAGAATTCTGTTATCTATTATTCACAGTATTCAATGTATATTCTTAAACTGTATTGCTCAGTAGCCCATGGAGAGGGGGTCTGAACTCTTTTTTCTCGACATCTTTCTTGGAACAATTTTTGCCTCTCATATTTTCAAGTAATTTTGGAACTGCGTGTAGGAAAAATTTTTCCGCTTCTCAACACCTCAAAATACTCTGGCTCCACATCTTATTCTTCATCTTCTTCCTGCTTGGCCATGGAATTCTTCATCACTCTAATAAGAAGTTGAAAACTCTTCACTCATCTGCAAGTTCACATCTTTCAACTCTCCTCCAAAAGAAAGAAAGAAAGCTAGAGAGAGAGAGAGAGAGAGAGAGAGAGAGAGAGAGAGAGAGAGAGAGAGAGAGAGTTCCCACAATCATGGTTTAGCTTGAAGTATCATGCCAACTATCCATCTGAACCAATGATTCCTGAGTCATGTCTTTTTGCTAGTAATTATTGTCTGTAAGCAAATAGTCCGTTTAATTATCTAAGTTTATCGAGCAAATTTAGCACAAATCATCATCGATTTGAACCCTCTTCTGCTCCAATTACATACAACTTACTTACCACGTACAAGTTGTAGTCTCGAATATTTTGATGGTTGAGAGATTATTGAAACGTGAAAATTCGTGAATCTGTGATTTCGTTTTCCCTTACTGTATATCAAAATCAAAAATATGAATTATCTAAATTTTTACAATGGATGAAAAAAAATCTAATCAATAAGCCCAAACTAGCCCACTAAAAGATGAAACTTCATCTCATTTGTGGTCCGTTTCGTAACAACAACACTGATTGCTCATCTCACTTACCAAAAGAATGTGTCTCTTAACTGAAGTACATTAAGCTTCATGATTCGATCTTCAACAATTGCGACTATTAAACCCAACAAGCGCATCGTTTTAAAGGGATGCTTTTTTCTTGGCGCTCCACCTTTTCCCGCCTCCAGTCTTCTATAGACCAATCAGTGATGCTAACGGAAAGCAACTCGATATTTAGTGGGCGGACTTTGGCTTGCTACATGCATGTGTGATGCTGTATGTGATGCTGCTTCTCGGAAGCTGGATGCTGGATACTGATGTTCGCTGAACTGATGGTGTTGAGTCCCGTTCACTATGTGTCCAGTGAATGTCTAGTGAGTGTCCCGTGTCCCATGGTCGAGTGTAGAGAAGAGTAAGAAGATAAGAGGAAAAAATTTTCTTGCAAAATTTGGGTTGTTGATGGCGTGATGAAGCCGATTTTTGATCATATGGATACATCTCGCAAGCTTACTGCCTTTTCAATTGACAATATATTATCATGTAAACTTGACTCTTCGGATGCAATCGATCGAGTGATTAAGCTCAAAAAGTGTTCACCAACATCTTCATCTTTTTCCACCGAAGAATTCACTTGTAATCAAGTTGAACCGGACTCAAGTGCTGCATCACCACTAACATCATCGATAAGTGATAAAATAACGTGTAACAGTGCAATCGGATCTAATTCGAACAGTTCATCGGGATCATTGAAAGAAACTACTAACAGTAGAAACAATTCTAGTCTAACTACCCTCTGTGGCAATGGAATGGCAAGTAAAAAGAAAAAACTTTCAAGTGATAGTAAAACAGGCAAACCTAGACGTGCTCGAACTGCTTTCACATATGAACAATTGGTAGCTCTTGAAAATAAGTTCAAAACAACTCGATACCTTTCGGTGTGCGAACGTCTTAATTTGGCTCTTACACTTCGATTGACCGAGACTCAAGTGAGTAGAAAGTGTTTTCCATCAACTTCATTGTTCTTCATCCTTACTTTTTTTTTCATCTTGTTTGATTTTCTTTAACATGTTTGATTCTCATCTGCTGATGCGCAGTGGATGTTGACTGAAAGAGAGAGAAAAACAGAAAGATGAGAGAGGGAGAGCGTGAGTGAAAAGAGATCCTGAGAGTACATTAATTAGTGAAACTGAAGAAATGATTACTTAATTAGAGCTACTTAGAACAGCTTCGCTCATGTCTCAAGACGTACTCAATTGCGATGATTAATCTACATGACCTGAGTGGCAGTGAGGGCGTCGAGAGTGAAAGAGGGAAATGATGATGAAATAAGTAGAATGTCTAGTAGGAAAGATGAGGAATGCCAAAGATGAGAGAGTGATGTGGTGAGAAGGAGGCAGGAAGATGAACTCTCTTTCTGCCTATCATCTTGGCTCTCACTTCTGTTGCACATTTCTATTAATTAATGCATATTAATCGAGTCATGAATGGGTCTTTATGGAAAAAATTTTTTTCTGAAACATTCCACACAAGTTTTTTCGTGAAGCTTGTCACTTGATGCATCTCTCTAGCTCTCGCTTGCTTGTCACATGATACTTGACTTGCTGTCTGTCCTCAGAACAAGAGTTCTTTTCAGTTCTAGAGTCCAGTGACAACGAGATAATCGATGTCTATCGAACGGAAGCATTTTAAGATCAATTGGACTGTTGGGCATTGCTGACTTTCCAAGTTTTCTTCGTTCTGTAGCTTTTTTGACAAATTTTTTCAAACTACATATTTAGTGTTGAAACTTATGTTACTAGAACTACTATTACTACCACTGTTACTGCATATTTCTAGTTAGTCTGAGTTGTTTGCTTGTCTTCTCAGGT
This sequence comes from Brevipalpus yothersi, assembly GCA_003956705.1. Classification (NCBI taxonomy): domain Eukaryota; kingdom Metazoa; phylum Arthropoda; class Arachnida; order Trombidiformes; family Tenuipalpidae; genus Brevipalpus; species Brevipalpus yothersi. The sequence goes on along the minus strand of QZCP01000013.1, from coordinate 213,538 downwards.
CAAAATATGGTTTCAAAATCGTCGTACAAAATGGAAAAAGCAAAATCCTGGGATGGATGCAAACAGTCCAACTGTCCCAGCATCACCAACTGGTAGCAATTGTGGTCCAAGTTCACTTTCGAGCGCATCAACGAGTTTCATGAGCTCACTTTATCCAGGAGCTCTACTCTATGCATCACAAATTTCTCAAATGCCTTTCCTTAATCCATCACCAGCCACCACCTCAAGTCCACCATCGTTTTCTTTCACATCTCACCAACATTTTGCCCATTCATCAGCCCACTCATTGATTCACCATCTCACCCATTCATAGACATTACTCTTGTGTGAAGAAGATTGTGTATATTGGCAGAATCAATCGTTTCTTTGACACCAAATCATCAGTCTACCTGAACTTTATCATTTTATCATCATTTTCAGTCGATGAAATTCTTGAATTGATCGCTTTCAAATGATCAGGTAAAGATCCTCCGAAAAAGTTGAGAATACTATGAAATGATCTTGACAATTACCTTATAACTGTAAAAGAGGCCATTATTTAGTTCAAATCATTGCTTATTGAGCGATTTAAATTGAATGAACAGAGAATGATAACAATAAAAAGACTTATCTATCCATAAAGCATTGTATAGCCCACCTAAAATGCGTACATCTTGGTGAAGTGGATTCAAGTCTTGTTGTTTCATAGGTCTAGAAAGAGAGAAAGTTGATTGGAGTTTGAATCTCGATGAGTGCTGTGAATTCATATTATTACTGAAAAATTTCTTCAAGACTATTCATAGCAAGCTTTACGGTTAACCCTTAATTGGCATCGAACAATGGTTCCTTTCTGACCTTTTTTCGTCATTTTTACGCGTAAAAGAGAATTATCATCTCTCAGAATCTTCATCGTTTTGACATTGTGAGCTTTTTCTCTTTTGCTTCTATGCATGTAAATATTGCTGAAAACAGAGCAAAAACACACCCATTGAACTTTATTTTAGATGCTTTAAGTCACTTTTACCCAACAAACAACAAACTTAAGCACTAGAGAAAGAAAACGAGAGAGAGAGAGAGAGAGAGAGAGAGAGAGAGAGAGAGAGAGAGAGAGAGAGAGAGAGAGAGAGAGAGAGAGAGA
>QZCP01000013.1:193329-207863 GCA_003956705.1 Brevipalpus yothersi | reverse complement strand
ATATATATATATATATACACTCATACTGTCACATGATAATAGCTTGAGGGACAGAGAGAAGGAAAATAAGTATAAAATGGCAAATAATTCAACTCTTACGATCCTCGACAAATCTGAAGGGATGACTCAATATCTTTGACAAGAAAAATTTAATGAAGCTGTGCACCTTTCAATCCATATCGATGGAGGAATTGTTCATCACTTGATTTGACAGATTCAGGGTCATAATTTGACGGATAAACAAATAGAAAACTTTCTCTCAAAATCATTTTTCGATATTTTTCTCGGGTTACAGATCGCCTTTCAATTATTCATTTCAAAGTTATTGAGAGCTTTTCTCTGACCAACTGAAAAAGGTTAAAAATGAATACAATCAGATTCATGAGAATTTCTGAAATTCTAGAAAATCTAAAACATCAAGTACGTGGACCACAGATGAAGATTGCAATCGTAAATGAACGACTATGATGGAGCCGAATGGTTGATAATCCCACAATTCGAGCACCAACACAGCAGCAAATTTGCTAAGCTTGTTAGTAGAAATTAGCAAAAGGATACCTAGAAAACTCAATGATAAAGATATCCACCACAAATCTGACATGATTTTAGACCGTATAAGGATGGTTCATGAATATAAGGTCCGTTCATCATGCCAGACTTGTGGGTTTTTGGCTATCGAGAAATAGAAATTTATCTGGCTGATGGAGGTGACGATGACAATGGTAAGTCAGATGTGGTGAGGAAACATAGAGACATCGCTAAATCTATGTAATCTTCATCACGTCTGAGTCACCAAGCCTTTGTCCAATGTGATGAGGAATATTACTGGATGAAGGTGACCATCATACATCGCACAACAGGGAAAATCGATGGTAATTGCTCTGCACCATACAGATTATTCCTGTCGTCAAATGTACGAGGCTAGTTGCGAAGTTATGTGAGCAAAAATTCTTAATTGGATCGAAATTTCTCACGAAAATAATCAAGAATCCTCAAGCTTTTGAGATTTTTGAGATAGATCATGAGACATAATGTCTCAACTTATACCGAGGAATTCTTGACACGTCATGCGAGCAAATCTGTGGAGCTCATCACCATGATCATGATCCAAAGATTCCATCAAAGACTGTAATTCATGTCGAAAGAGGGCTTCGTGAAATTGATCGAAAATTAGGAGTAATTAAGGAGAGTATATCACATTGAACTAGCATGCTGTTGGTTCACATTTAATAAGTTTAGTAGACGAGTTGCAAACACATCTCTTATCGGTTGCAAACACATATTCACTTAAGCAATGCCTCGGGTTGTTTTCGATAAATCATCTCTAACATCAGTGAAGGGAATGGACCATCTCATCAATGGAGATCCACCATTTAAAAGTTCCAATCGGTCAGGCAATCCCTACTTTGGCCCATCATGGATTCCACAGACCAATGAATCGGGACGAAAAAGGAAAGCTCGTAACGAATTTCTCACCAAAATTCCTATCCTAGAGACTGGTACACTAAAGCGAATCGAAATTGGAAGTCCAACAAGACTTGGCTACTATTCAGTGGAAATTAATTTGGAAGAAAAAATTCACAAATATCTACCAGATCGTTCTCAACTCAAGCCATGCATATACAATCCAAGAATTACAGCAAAGTATGATCTTCTGGCTGGTTACAGTGCAAAATATGATTGGGGTAAGTAACATAATAGAAAACACAAAAAAACGAAAACAAATGAAACAAATAAAATAATAACTGAAATCTTCAAAGTGATATATCAAACACAAATTGTTAACATTTCAACTTCTCTTTCGGCCACCAAACACAGGCAATGGTGATAATTATATGGACATGCTCTTGGAGTGGATCGAGGATAACAAAGAAAAAGTTTTCTTACCATCAATGCCATCATCACTATCGACCACAATCCCAGGCGTGAAGCCACGTTTGGAGGCGAACTTTGTAACATCCCGTGGTGTGATCACCAAGCTGATGGTTGCACCATTTGAACGTCGAGGCTGGGTACTTGCGGCCACCAAGATTAACGGCACAATATTTATGACAGCTCGTTCACAGCATACTGGCAGTGAAATTCGTGGCACAGAATATCACAATATATTGTGTTATTCGGGATTAAAATTTGAAAATCTTATGACCACACCCAGCCAAAAGGAAGTGTATGAAAGCTTGAAGAAAGGTGAATATGGACAATTTTGTTGTGTAATGAAAATTCGTATGGGTAATCACAATTTACTGTATGCTGCCGAAATGGATTCCATGGTGAAACGTAGTGATGTGGATAAGCCAATTGAGGAGATTGAATTTATGGAAATCAAGACAAGTAGCTTGATTCACAATCGTACCAGTTACAATTATTTTTGTGCCCGTAAAGCACCCAAATGGTGGTCACAATGTTTACTGGGCGATGCTGAGAAGGTACTTTGCGGCTTTCGCGATGAGTTACTGGTGGTTCGCAATATTAGTCGCATCGAGAAGAGTGATCTGATCAAGATGAACAAAAATTGGTCACCACAAAAGTGTGCCGCTTTTTTGGATAAATTTTTGTGTTTCGTTAAACACAACATGGATCAGGAAGGCATTACACTACAATTTATTTGTGCTCCAAGTAAAAATATGGTCTATGCTAAACAATCCGCTTTCGATGTTAACATGCCTCTCTGGTTCGTTAACAAGTATCATGTGAAAAGTAGACCTCAAACTGGATTTCGTCGGGTTGAAAGAAAGAATGATACTTTTCCTCTGGATGGATGGTAAAAATAATTTGAATGTATCTGTTTTTGTTACTTCATTCCTTAATCAATATCTTGTAACTGTAACTGTTAAAATCTTGATGATTAATCAGTTTGGAAAGTTTGAACTTCAAACTTTAAAGGAGAAAAAAAATTTTTCGATTAGAGTCACCTTCGCCCTCTAGTGTCGACACATGTTAACTTTTTGTGTGAATCAAAAACTTGTGAAAACACTTTAGAGATGTGCATCTATCTGTTCAGTCATATCTGTTATCTTTATCATTTAGATTTCCATATCGATAGATATATCTCTTACTATCTAATAGAACATAAACCGAAATTCTGCTGAGCGTGATAAGATCTTGACAAGATCTTGACAAGGAACACATTTAATATAGTTTAAGCTCATCGATTGAGAGAGACTGAAGATACAAAAGTTTCGATAGCCGATTTTTTGAAAGACGACTTCGTTTCTCTGTGATAATGTTACCTGCTTTGGAAAAGAGGCGTTCACAAGGCACTGAGGTAGCTGGAATGATTAAGTGTTTTAAAGCACAGGATTTCAGAGTATCATCTTCTTGTCTGTTCCACCATTGAATTGCATCAAGAGTTCTTGACAAGTAAGGCTTATGAAGGTAATGTTTGATTGACGTATGTAGACTAGCGTTTACATCATAGGAACTGTTGGCTTGACGAGCCAGACTATCATGAAGGGACCAGATAGGCTCGCGAGGCTCTTGACTAAAACTTTCTATCACCAGGACAGGATCTTTAGATATAATTTCATTGAGCTTATCAAGAGCATGAGATTGGTATCTTGGATTATCAAAATCTACAGTCTTGAATCTTGGATCCAAAAGTGTAGCAAGAGCAGCAATAGTTGCTCTTTCAGGATCACCAATTTTTTCTTCGATTGAGTTGATCAAAGCCTGCTTAAATATGCCAGCATCATGACTCGTAGTTTTAATACTTTTGAGGTCTTCCTTCAGTCCACGAGTGAGAGGGATCACTTTGCTCAACGTGGGTTGAGATTCACTTGAGAGGATCATGGTAAGATCGTAGAATGGACGAAGTAAATCACGAATTTCACTCAAGAGAGCTCTTTCTGATGAACTGATCGACACTGTTGGTGTTCTATTCGAGCGAAGAAAGGCAATAGTCACAGCCTCAAAGAGGAGTAAGAACCTTTCAATCATAGCGTAAGTCGAGTTCCATCGAGTTTCTACACTTTGAATCAATTTGAGTTGCTTCTCACTTGAAGACTGAGCATCTCTCAAAGCGTCAGCGAATAAATTGCTCTGATGAGAGAACTGAGTTATTGTTTTGATCTTGATAAGTACTTGCTCAACATTGAATACATGTTCAATCGCATTCTTGACAACAACATTCAATCTATGAGCGAAGCAAACGAAATGTCTACCAGTGCCAAGAGCGATGTTCACTGCTGAACACATATTGGCAGCTCCATCGGTGACCATACAAACGATCTTGTCTTTTGGAATATGCCAGTCATCGAGTATAAGATTCAATTTATCTGCAATTGCAGCACCGGTGTGACTCACTTCGAAAGGCTCACATGCAATGCAAGCACTTGCTAAATATCCTTCGGTGTTAAGATAGTGAGCTGTAATTCCCATGAAACTTATATGGTTATAGCTTTCAGTCCAAAGATCTGATGTCAAAGCGATGTGAGCCGCTTGCTCAAGCTCTTCGAGTTTAACCATCTTGAGAGGAAAATACATGTCATCAATAGCTCTTGAGACCGTGGTTCTACTGATGACTTGATGGAATGGATAACAATCTCGGATCAAACTCTTGAAACCATCACCTTCAACAGCTGAAAACGGCAAGTTATCTTTCACGATGAATCTCACGATTGACTTGTTAATGGAATTGTCTCTACCTCGTAGGCTTGCTCTTGAAAAAACTTGATCTGAAATCCAAAAATGAATATTAGCAATTATTTTTGTGACAATCGCTTATCAAGATCTTATCAAGAACTTACCAAGTGTTTGTGCTCGCGATGAGCATTGAGATTCATTGTCCTGAGAGGATTGAGGAATATTCAGATTTGAACGCTTGTAAACCAATCGATGCTTTCCAAGCATATGTTTTCTCAAGTTTGTCGGATTGGTACAGCAAAATAGTTGGTCACAGTATCTACACTTCACTCTATTATTTTCATTCGGTTCTCCAAAATGATCCCAAACATCTGATCGACCTCTTCCCATTGTGAACTCATTTCCTTACACTGAACATGAAAAGAAATTGGAAATCAATTAGCAAGAACTTATCATGTATGAACACAATCAAACACTTACATCAAAACATTCTCATGTCCAACATGTCTTCAACTCCAACAGATATTATCAGCTTCCTTTTCCTGTATCTTATAGCTATATCGTTTAGTTTTCGTATCGATATATCTGCGATATACGATACAGATGCACATCTCTAAAACACTTTCTCATTAAAATATTTAAATTTTGTTCGAATATTTATTGATTGCGTTCAATTAATTTAATTGTTGACACGAAACATGCTCTATTTGATAGGACTTGGTTTGTGTGATGTGAATGATATTAGTGTCAAGGGTTTGTCTGTGGTGAAAAAATGTGACAAAATATATTTGGAACACTACACATCACTACTTTATGGAGCTGATAATGTACAAATTTTGGTAAGTTTTGAGTTTAAGGTTTAGTTACTGTCGAATTTTTGTTAAATTTTCTTGCTTAATTGGTTTGTTACTTGTTTAAAGGAAGAATTTTATGGTAAAAAGATAATTCTGGCCGATAGAGAATTTGTGGAAGAACTTTCCGATACAATGCTGGAAGAAGCTGTTGATCATGATGTTGCGTTTCTCGTTGTTGGAGATCCTTTAGGGTAAAGATGTTGTGTTTTATCATCATATAATCCACATTAAATCAATCCTTTTATCTTTTTTAGAGCCACAACTCATACAGATCTCATTCTGAGAGCTGTCAAGCGTAATGTCAAGTATAAAATTATTCATAACGCATCGATAATGAATGCAGTCGGTTGTTGTGGGCTTCAGTTGTACAGTTTTGGGGAAACAGTTTCCATTCCTTTGTGGACAGACACGTGGAAACCTGACAGTTTTATTGATAAAATTCTTAGTAACAAGACACGAGGTCTGCACACTCTATGTCTTCTAGGTAAGTCTGTAAGTGTTTTTCTCTTCAAAATTCTTCTAACTGAATCGATTCGATTTCAGATATCAAAGTTAAAGAGAAATCTATTGAAGCTCTAATGAAAGGTAAAATTGAATACGAGCCACCAAGATTTATGACCGTATCACAAGCCGCTCAACAGATTCTTGATTCAATTGAAAGAAGATCTTCTGCCGGCGATTCTTTGACCATTCTGACACCTGAATCTTACTGTATCGGCTTAGCTCGAGTAGGGTCTGATGACCAGAAAATAGTTCGAAAATCGCTTAAGGTGATGTCCTCTCTGGACATTGGTAAACCGCTTCATTCTCTAGTCATTGAAGGGGATTTACATCCATTGGAAATCGAAATGGTTTCATTGTTCGATATATAAGCCTCAGGTACCGGCATCTTCACTCTCATGATTTTTTCTGGTTGCGTTCTGCTTCCTCGATTCAAACATACTAGATGGAGCTAGCAAAATTGAGTTAACCAGTTCGAAGTTATTCGAGATATTCGAGGTCTCATCGGTATTGATGAGTCGTCTAACCTGAATTGGTCATCAGATCAGCAGAGTCCCATGACTCTGTTACTGTTATTTTTGTTCGAATGTTACAAATATTTACAATCTATTTGAACAGGAAACTGTTCATTCGAAATTTTTTCCACCAATCTTTTTTTCCATATAATGAAAGATATTCAATGTTCATTCCCTTTTTATGGAATTCCGGCCAGGAATTTGATTGTTATTTCTTTTTTTTGAATTCAATCATCTGAATCTCATAGCATTTTAATCTTCTCTTCTTTTGGAAAAACGTTTGATTGCACTTGATTTTAGAAGAAATCGTGGTGAGAGTTCTCTGCAAGAGTCTTCTAGGCCTATTGAGATTTCCTCAATACTACACTTTTTCCTTACCCTGTATTCTCTGATTCATTTTTTTCTTCTTATTGTGTAAACTTTAGCCTCTATTCTTCCCTTCTCTCCTCACAACCCTCACTGTTCTACTTATCAAAAAAGAGTGACCAACGACCACTTGTCCAACCCTTATTATTGAGCTCAACGGTTGATATTTTCAACAAAGATGTCTTTCGAAATGTCCAAGATGATGAAGGAAATCATGTTCTCTCTTTTCGAGTGAAATGAAATTCAAGGATTCCTTGTCGAGTGTACTAGTGGAGAAACCAGAATCGAAGTAATAGTAGTTGTAGTAGAAGTAGTACCAGTAGTGATGGTAGAAAAGGGGAGTGAATAACAAGAGGAAAAGCAAAAGAGGAGAGAGAGAATCAAAGGCTGATGGGAAAAGTAAGCATAGGGACATAGTTGCCTGAGGGCTTGAAGGGGACCAGAGAATCGAAAATCGAAAGAACGGCGAGAGAGGATGTTCATCATCATGGTAGGTGCTCTCTCTCTCTCTCTCTCTCTCTCTCTCTCTCTCTCTCTCTCTCTCTCTCTCTCTCTCTCTTCATCTTTTTCAGCGACATGCCAGCTTATTAAAAGAGCAAGGAAAGAAGAAGTAACCCAGGCTGTGTAAGTGTTTGGTGCATGTTGTGCACATATCCAAGGATTGCAAGTGTAAAAATGACTAGATGTGAGTCTTCCGATGGAGTAGAGATGGATCGAGAAGATGAAAATTCGGATGATGGTGGCTGGTGAGGACAAGCTTTTGATGAAGTCGCCAGAGTAAATTAAAATATGTATGCAAGAGAAAGCAATCTTCGAAACTATATATGTATATAACTGGATTCAAGTGGCTTGTACACTCTGTTCCTGATCTCTCTGTGGACACCAAGGAAAGCATAATATTAGGATAATCAGTTCTTCTAACCAACAGGGACTTTCCAGCCATATTAGATGCACGAGTTCCGCACGAGCGACAAATTTTCGGCCTCTTTTCCCTCTGATCGAGCAGTGCGAGACTTTCATTTCATGAAGGGCTCATATTCATGAGGGAAAGAGAAGAGAGAGAAGAAAAATTGAATGGGACCACAAACCGATATATATATACATATATGAGTTATGAAACGTTACAAATTAGTTTAACGCCTATTTATCGTTTTCCAACACTTGCTTGCCTGTCTAATTGACTGTGTCCTCCCACCGGGCTCATGTCAATCTTTCTCTCTCTCTATTTTTTCGGGTGGCCCTTCACTTTGCTGGGCCATCACATCTGTCTCATCGACCGATCAGGGCATCTCTCTCCTACTCTACCTCAATTGGATAACTTTGAATATATTCTCAATCTCATACTGATCCACACACAGTGTACATTGATTGTATCCTGCTATGTTCACATAATTGACCACTAATTCGGTTGAGATATTATCAATCTTGAGGGAAATCTAAATTTTTGCTTGTCATAGGACACAACTAAATTAACTCAATCCTGATCGACAATCCATCGGTTGTACTTCGGTGATGAAGTTGCTCGTGATTCACCTTGATCTCACTTTGCTTCCTACTTTATTGATGAGATGTTGCAATGAATTGCCATTAAAAAAGATGGGAGGAGAGAGAGAGAGAAAGCTCTGATTTACCTTCTTTCCATCTTCTCTCACTTGCTACACATTCCTTTGAGATGGAGCGATTTTCCTTACTGATCACTCTAGTTTATGTTCATAAAAGTGGCGAATTAGTGGCTTGTTATTTATGGCATAAGAAGTGACCAAATAAAAGGCTTCCCTAAACGTCTATTCAAAACTCAATCTTCTTCTTATTCGCTTTCAAGTATTCACTGGTAATTGCCGTTGAAGTATCTTCTCAAATGGGCGATTTTAGCTAGCATTTTCAGCTTATTGGACATAAATCAGTGGATCTTAATTTTTTTACTTGCTCCTGCCGCTGATATTCGGGATTCAATGAATTAGCATTGGCAAAGCTAGTTAATTGTTCAATTCTTAGGAGGAGAGAGAGAGAGAGATTCTCCTTCTAGATAGACTCAAATTTTGAGAACAAAAATTATAGTTCATACATTCAGTGATCTTCTCCGGAAAGACTCTACTAGATCTCATTTTCCGAAAATAGTCTTTCTTTATGCTGACGAATTGAAACTTTGTCACAATAATCACTACTCAGCAATAAAGTAAAGAAAGATGGCAAAGATCATCACTTCCAGCATGGAAATAGATATTTAATATCTCACTTCAATGGTTGAGATAATGAGAAGTGAGATATCGGCAAATAACGAGGAAACAGAGCTCAAAATTGCGATCCTTTTGAGTAAGCTGACAAATGATAATTCAAATTGAGAGCAAGAAGAATGAAAAAGGGAGAATAAAGAGAATATCAAAATAAGCCAAACTATGGCATATAAAATACAACATCGAAAAGGAAGAGAGAGAGAGAGAGAGAGAGAGATGATAGAGACAAATAACCAGTGACATTAAACCATGAACATTAAGCTGTATGAGCTGTTTCGTTGTTAGAGTGATCACACGCTACAGCGAAGTGAATATAGGATTCTCTCTCTCTCTCTCTCTCTCTCTCTCTCTCTCTCTCTCTCTCTCTCTTTCTTCCTCCATCGGTTCTCATCCTCATCATTTAGCCCTCAGGCACTCAGTAGGATCTGTCACAGAATCATTCTGAGTAAGAATCGAGCGCAAAAAGACGAAATGAGATGGGAAGCTGAGCGAGAGAGAAAGAGAGATATATTCTCGGGCTCAGAGGAGGAGGAAGGAGATGAAGATGAAGAAGATGGAGATAGAGAAGAAGGATGTCGGAAAGGGCAGAGAAAAGAGAGAGAGAGAGAGAGAGACCAGCTTGTCAAACACCGAATGATTTAGTTTGCATCCTCAGAGCGCTAGGTGAGTTGAAATTCCTATTATCACCTTTTCTTCGAGAAAATTGAACGATCAAACCTTAATCTGATGCTGGCAATTCACTGCTATCATTCTGATGAAATTACTTCGATTTGGCTGCTCCTCAAATCTTGATACAATTTTGCCATCCATCACTGATTAGTTCATCATCAGAGAGTGAATCAAGGGTACTTTCAAGTATGATCATTTTCTTTTTACTAACTTCCCAATAAAAAGGACGCTCTATGGACTTTGAAATCAAATTGAACTCGAAAATTAAGTGAGAAAGTAAAGAGTAATAAAAAGACTACTCAAACATTACCATACATGGTATCAGTACAAAATCTTTCCGCTATCTCTTTTTCTGAATTCAATCAATAACTTATCGATTATTGATCACTTTGATCATCCTATTTTCTAACCATTTTGTTGAAACATTCCAGAAGTGATAAAAAAGACCACCGAACTTCCTACATGATAACACTTTGTATCCTGATTTATGCTAAATAATTCAAGAAAAGAAGAGAGAGATGCACATTCCATCATGCATATCTATCCATTTAATCATCATTCTTTTTAATTCTATCTTGATATCATCAATATTTCCGCAGCATGTGAACATTGATTGTCTCACTATTATGAGATCAAGAATTTATCTTGAATTGGTGCAAAATTCCGGGTTCATTCACTAATTTAAGCCGTCAAAACCAGATAAAATCATCATCATTTTCCCTCTCTCCCTTGATGTAATCTTTATCTCTTCTTGGAACTTTTTTCTCCTCACTCTTACCATCTTCAACTATTGAGCATCAAATTTTTAATCCTCACATCGATTTGAAACGCTAAGCAGGGTATCAGCTTGAAATCGAATTCGATACGAATGATAATCCTAACAAATATTCAGGTATCCATTCATGTCATCTGTCTGTTCCGATATATAATCATCTCAAACTGACCATAAGAACATATCATGTCTGGATCGGAACGTCACCATCACGGGTCCTCTTACAAACCCATTTTACCGTTATTTTGTGAATATTATTGATCCAATTTTTTCTTACCTTCTTTGAGCCAATGGACACCCCTCTCACATCTCCATACACAAAAGAGCTCACAAATAGATGTAGATATATTGAGCGTGGGATAGAATGATAGTATGTGGATCTAATGGCGATAGGTCAGGGCTACTTGATGTCTCTCTTGAGCCCACTCATCACCTTACCAGGGTGATAAGACACTCTTGACTTGTCAACGATAGGAAAAGAGATGAGGAGAAGAGAGCTAAGAGAGCGAAGAGAGGATCAAACCAGTGTGGCTACATAAACAGGGATCAGATTTGCAACTGTGGTTCGTTCAAGTGCAGTTAACAATCTCATGAATGTTCTGGGCATTTGGATGGAAAGAGAAAGAAAGTATGTTTATATTTTGCTCACAGAATTGGATTCTCATGCTCGTTTGAGAGGTTTACATGGTCCTTTTTGGTAAGGTCTTTTGAATTTTTTGCATCACAAAAGATGGATATGATGTTATTTCTTCTTTGTTTTCCTAGCAGCCATAGCTTGAAAAATGAAAGCATAATGAAAAATTCTAGAGAGTGAATTCTGAGGAACAATCTCGATAGAGACTGAGTGATGAGTGTATTTCGATCATCTACATGTTCCGAGCATGCGAATCATGTGGACATCTAGATCAGATTCTCTTTTACTTTCGCTTTCTCTCTCGATTCTCATCTGAAGAGCGATTGATTTTCCCAGCCTCCACATCCTTTTTGTGAGCATTAAGCTCAGAATGTCGATCAAGTTTGTTTGTTTTAATGATATTTATATCATAATCTTCACAATAGAATATAACCGATTCGCAATAGAATAATGGATGAAGCAGCATAAATGAGAAATTCTCGAAGCTCTCTCTCTATCTCTGCATGTTTCGGGATATAAAAACACCGCAGGCCATTGCGCGCGGTATCATTCGTTGGATGAAATAAAACGGTACAAAACAATGATGAAAAGAGGAGAATATGTTGCCGAATATTCTGAACTATACACATACTCTCTCTCTCTCTCTCTCTCTCTCTGGGGATCCGATACTAGAGAAAACATTTCAAACTCGAATTATTATATTTTTCTACAAAGAAAATGTTTCTCTTTGATGAAAAAGTCTTGGAAGCTGTGTAGGGAAGAGGAAAAGAGAGAATGAGAAAAAATATTCCTTCTCTCTTCTCTCTTCTCTTTTCCATCGATATGAGTGTATTTTTGTAATCGAGTACCGTTGAATTAACCCAGTACTATCACATGGGCATAAAAAGTAACAAGAGGAATGAAAGCAAAATATTGTCCAGGATCAAGATCTCCCACTTCCATGTAACCATACTACGTGATTGGTGTTGATTGTGTGTCGTTCCTAAGTCTATTCATGGTAGAATTTCAATGGATCAAGTATACAGTAGATCATACTGGGTAGATTGGATGACCCCGAATAAAAGGTGTCAAAACGTAAATACACCTATTCATGAACAAGAGGAGAATGTCCTGAGACTTGTGGGCCAAACAAGAGTTGGAGAGAGTGAGAAAGAAATCTAGCTAAGGTATCTCAATAACAGGCGGCCAAATTCGCTTGTAGGCTATAATTTGATAGTGAGCCAATGTAAGGATCACTAAATGGCCAATGGAGCGTGTACTAATTCTTTGGACAAGCCCCGATGTGAAGTAAGAAAGAAAGAAAGAGAGAGAGAGAGAGAGAGAGAGAGAGAGAGAGAGAGAGAGAGAGGAAAAAGAATGAAAAATTTTGCTGGTCAGTGTAAAATAACTTTGCGTATTTTTTCGCTTGACCCATACACCTTAGCAGACCTCCTCAGGTAACTTTTGTACCAGTTTTCTTATAGATGTGGAGGCAAAAGAAAACAAAGACTAATGTATCGAACAAAATTCCATCATTTTCTTGGCCAGTACACAAGTAGTCAATTTTTTTCAATATTTAGCTAGAATAGCGGCGATGAATGAGGAAGGAGAAACTGGAGAGAGAAGTATCGATCGAAAAAAACAGCCAAAAAACGGAGCTCTCCAGTTACGAGTTTGTTTCATTTTTACTCCACTTTTCAGTGAAAACCTTGCTCAAAGGCTTTGTAATTTAGAAGGTCGACTAAAGATAGAGAAAAAGAGAGAGGAAGAGAAAGAGAGAATCTCGGCTCGAGAGACAGAGCCCTGAGGATGAAGAGAGGCAAGCACTCTGTCCGAGGCTCACAAATACACACATACTTTCTATGGCTCGTCAGTCTCTCTACCTCTTTGACATGAAAAACTCAGGACTCAGGGCCATATCGAACGCGTGAGAAAGATGAGAAGGCTTTTTCCCTCCATCAACATGCTTGTGAGCCCTCAAGAGTCTCTCTCTCTCCTGTTCTGCCCATAGAGTTTCGCTTACACAGGAATCGCATCTTCATCTTTCTATCTCGGATCTGTTTTTCCAACCACTTGCCCAAACACTGGGAGAGATCAGGATCACCTCAGGACACGAGTAGAGGAGCCACGTGTGGGAATTCAAATAGTTATTTGGTCATCTAATTAAACTTTGATGGACAAATTGGACATTCAACAGCACTCATGCGAATTTCAAGCGACTGTCTGTGCGTGTGGGATGCTAGTGAATTCTCTTCTTTGGATGAAAACTTTTGGTGATCTTTTTATGCTACATTATTATAGAATGCCTATTTTTTGACAAACTCTCATTTTCCTCTCCACAGATTGAAGGAGCATCATCTCTTCTGAGCAAAGTCATTTGATTTTGATTATGCTCTAATGATGGCCAATGAGATGAATCAAAAAAGCAGTGTTCGCGTGTCTCTCAGCATGCACTTTCAATCGTGAACTTGGGATAAGCCGAACGTGTGTGAATATACAAACCATTTTTCTAACGTTCTAACATTTCTATTGGGTAAGCTCTAAACTATCTAGCTACTCACGTATTCAATTAAAATCATTGAACGGCTAATTGGGGTCGATTTTGTGACTTCAAAAGCTTGTACCAAAGTCGTCTGCCGATTGTATTTTATATTCTGACCAAGGAAGATGCGCTCCAAGATCACCCCATTCCCAGTTCTGATCGAAATTGAGAATAGCTTTTATTTAAATGCCCATTCGAAGTGATATGAAGGGAGGGAAAATATTATGAGAGGATGGATCCATGGGATCTCATTATTCTAGGATTCTTCGGAGCGTTTTTTTGTACCTCTACGATTAGATCCGAAATATGGCGCATAAAAAGAATAAAGTATTCCTCGAATACTGGAGTATGGGTTCAGATAGCAATGGAAAGCAAAGAAGATGACGACAGTGAAAACATCGGTGGCAATAACAATGTAACCGACAATAGTGAATCTCTATGGCAGTTTTGTTGGAAGCTGAATCTTTAGATCTTTTCTCACTGGCAAGTGCTCATTTGGAAGATTTTGTCGGCTCTATACGAGACCGCCATCATCTTCGCCATCATCTTCGCCACCATCTTCATACAGCATCTTTTAAGGCTGAGAAACGATCGAGTGATTCAAGTCGAACTGGAAAAAGGGAAAGAAAGAAAGGAAGAGAGAGAGAGAGAGAGAGAGAAAGAGACGCGCTACCTGAAAGAGCTTCTGTAATTACTCGACGAGAACAGATAGTTGTGCCCTGAGGCCATGTTTGATGCAAGGCAAAAAAGAGAGATTATCAGAGAAAGAATTGAGCCACAAAAGAGCGCTCACATAGAAAAGAGCCAGCACAAGAGAGAGAGAGAGAGAGAGAGAGAGAGAGAGAGAGAGAGAGAGAGAGAGAGAGAGAGAGAGAGAGAGAGAGAGA
>QZCP01000013.1:165852-192513 GCA_003956705.1 Brevipalpus yothersi | reverse complement strand
GAGAGAGAGAGAGAGAGAGAGAGAGAGAGAGAGAGAGAGAGAGAGAGATGAAGAAGAGAGGGAGGAAGAGAGATTGGATGACAAAGAAAAATTGACATCATCATTACAAGGCTCAATGTGAAGATTAATTTTGTACCTCATGTCATAGTCATCTTTTCCTTCCTCTATGTCTCGCTCTCCCAAAATTCCTGACGAAAAAGTCAATATCATGCTGTAACTGCAGCATCTCTTTCTCTCTCTCTCTCTCTCTCTCTCTTGCAACTTATTCGCTTGGAAAATCTCTTCTATATCACTTCCAAACTCAGCCATGTTTGCCATGGAATCTGGTGGACTCATTTTGATCGACTTAGCAAGCCTGATTGTTTCCACTCTCAGGCCTATAAGCTGGCAAAATACTGGCAATAGCTTCTGTCCTCTCTCCATCTTGAGTCCGAGTTTTATTGCGTTTGGCAGCATCCAAGTGGGTCCACAATAATTTTTCGAGCCTCTCTCTCTTTTTTTCTCTATTTCTCTCTATTCCTCTCTTTCCATCTTCTTTCTCTTCTCCAAGCCCATGCATGGGTTGAGAATCGTGATTCCGGTCGAGAGAAATTCTTTCTCTCATCATCGATGGAAGAGAAAAGTTATGAGTTGAGAGAGATAAAATCTCATTTTTTTCTTCATTCTTACTCTCAACTTCATTGTAATAACCAATGTATTGACGATTGCTTGGGCAAAAATTGTGGGCAGAGTATAGCTTTGGCAACATGTTTTGAATCATTGGTTTTGATCTATTTTGTGCCATCAATGAACACACACACATATTTGTGTATCAAAGTACATACAGTGTATAAGGGAAAGATAGAGATGATTTTTGATTGCAGCTTCTGAATGGCAAGAAAATAGCTCGATGATAGACGGCCTTTACACACCCTTTCTCATGAAAAAAAGAAATCGTGTTCCAATGGATATGATACGAAAAAAACAACTATATTTATATATTAATAAAAAAATTTATTATGCATGCAATTGATAGAGGGGAAAATAGAAGAGAAGAGAGAGCATCAGTTCATTCGATCGAAATCATCAATCAGTTCTAATGGTAGTTGGAATCGATTTTCTCAGCTTCACCTTGGTTAGATGTAACTGATAATAGCCATAATAAAGCAAATGATGAATTAGCCGTGATATTAATCGGCCTACTCATCATCTACTGATACATAAGATTTACATAATCGTTGCTATCACTTTGGGCAAGGAATACTTACACACACACATACTTCCGTACCTGATCTCTCTCCATCTATATATGTGTATAAAAAGCTCATTTTACCTATTATTATTATTTGCAAATCTCAACTATTTCCAGACCCTCAAATAGCCAATCTCTCCCATCCTTCCTTCTTTCCTCTCTCTCTCTCTTATTTCAAGAGGTGCCAAAATAATCGCCATCATCACCAAAACGGATCCCACAGTGCGCACGCCTTCGTTTTGCATCGTTTCCACTTTGCACATCTCACATCGGACGTCCCAAGTCAGAAAGAAAAGGGAGAAAGTGGAAAAGTATGGAAAAAGAAAAAATCTTCACATGGGCCTGTCAAGTGGATCTGTATTACATAAGGATCTTTTTGGAAAGCTTAGCATAAAAGTATCTATCAATGAAGTGTAACTTTCTCTCCCTCTCCATCTTCCTCGTTGATTCATTCATGGCTTTTTTCGGTGACCTTCACAAGTGCAGACATCAACCTGGGGATATACTACAAGCTCCTCAGAGCTCGAAGCGTTTGGTGTATGTTTCGCCCGCACAGCCAACACACATTCATACATACATACACACTGCAACAGGTTGCCAATTCGACCGGAGGCAGGACCGAGAGGCACACGAAGGTAGTAGTAGCTTCCGAAATACACTTGGTGTGTATGTGTGTATAAACGATACCTACTCGAAGACTCTGGATCAGTCCGGATACCGATGCTTCTCCTAGAGGCTATCCGAACTTTTATCAAGAGTGATGAGGAAGAGCGAGCAAAAGAGAGAGTATCTTTATTTCTGCTCTTAGCTATGCTCGGATCAATGAAAATTTTTCAAGTTCGCTTAGCCCTGGGATCGAAACTTTCTCTCTCCTTCTCTTGTCTCTTGTTGTTACCTCTCATCCAGCCTCCTCCTACTCCTCATCCTCATCCTCTCTCTCTCTCTCTCTCTCTCTCTCTCTCTCTCTCTCTCTCTCTCTCTCTCTCTCTCTCTCTCTCTCTCTCTCTCTCTCTCTCTCTCTCTCTCTCTCTCTCTCTCTCTCTCTCTCTCTCTCTCTCTCTCTCTCTCTTTCGCTCTCTCTCCTTTTCATACATGAGCCTCTGATGCTTGACTCTTGAGCCCCTCTCGGAACGTGTAACATCTCAATGAATATCAAGCAGATTCATGGACCCAAAAATTTCATACATGTATATCTATCTACTATCTACTATATTTGCTTACTTTGTATCTTGTATGCTAATTTTACTTTCTCCTTCTTCGGATTTTCTTCTTTCTTTTGCAAAATTTCGTGTAAACTCAATTCAATTTTGAGGGGGACAGAAAGTAAGAAAGATATAAAAACTTGGATGCACGCTCGTTTGAAATTTTTCTTCTTTTTCATGATTCTTGTTTCCTTATATTCTCTTCCTTATTCCCTCTCTGTTCGAAAACAACCTTTGAACACTGTTTATGGGAGAAAAATGTATGTATATACTTGAAATGAGGAGAAAAGAATGAAATCAGCGAGTTGCAAATTCCTCAGTATACTCAGGATGAGAGAAAAGGAGAAAATAAAATGAAAATAAGAGAGAGTAAATAAAATCAGACAGAATAGAGAAGAATATAAAAGTGAATAGATCAAGTCTATTTCACTAGATAGCTGTGTGTCTGTAAGATGCTGGATGCTGATGATATTCTCTGAGAACAAGAGAAAGGAAGATAGAGAGTGAGAGAGAAAATAAGAGAATAGATACTGAAACATGGGTGAATCATTACTCTGAGATGCTGTGGGTTAGTTTGTTAATGATGTGAAAGTTTCACAATAAAATATGATGCCTAAGCAATGCATGCCAATGATGACCTGCTGATACTGCACCTAATTTAGGTTGATACCGACATGCATAGAATGCTTATTGCTTGGATCATCAACAGCATCTCTCTTTCTCTTTCTCTCTCTCTCTCTCTCCCTTGCTTCACAAGAATCCTTCTCATCATCACCATCATCATCATTTTTTGCTCATCCATTTCGCTTGAGGCTAAAATAGATGGAGTTAATTATTCTGAGAGTTGTCAGCAAGTAGTGGAGATGGCAAGATGGAGTAAGATGAGGAAGAGAAAGAGAGGGAGAGAGAGAAGAAAGATGTTTTCTAAATCGATTCCAAAACGATTTCCAGCTCATCAAACATCTCCTATGCTTTTGAATACCTTCTTTTTTGATGAAAAAAAAAGTTCATCAAGAACGTGTCCTCATTACTTATACTCTCTCATCGATTGAAATAAGAGAGTGAGAGAGGAAAAAATTTGGGTCAATTGTTCCGGTCAGTGTCGCCTCAGCATCACTGAGGCCACTGAGTATAAATATATATGGCATCTCTTTTACGGTGGTCAGCGGTGGTCCGGTGGCCTCTCACTGTCCATACATAGAGAAAACCCATAAAATTGTAACTGATTGAACGAAAACTGTTCAAGTAAATTTGATCATGTGTATATCTTGATGAGAAATCTTGAAAATTGAATTATCGGCTCCTATCTTTTCCATCTCTCATCATTATCGGAAAGAGAATCTTTTCTTCAATTCTTGAATTTCTCTAGATTCTGTCCGATTTAGCCACAAGATATTGGAGAAAATGTAGGCAAATAGCATCAACAGGACATCATTCTCAGCAGAAGGGCACCTCAAATTTGGGGTGCCAAAGCAGGTGAATCAGTCCTCATTCATGGCTTGAATTAATCCTTTCAATCAAAGATTTGTATCCTGATATTGAACTAAATATTCGCACACACATACACACTCATCGTATGACTTTCGATTGATGATGAAGAAGAAAAGTCATCAAAATAATTTGAATGAACGTTAAACATGTAATGAAGGTAACTTCTTTCATCATCTTCAAGCTCTTGAGATGGAGACATTTTTCTTTACTTCTGATTGAATGATTGAATTTCTTCATATTTTTCAAATTTTATACATTTTGTCAAACGCTCGAAGAGAGATGCTGAGAATAAGCTCATGAAAATTGTTTAAATCGAAACAGAGTTGTACGCGCTAAATTCGAGGAGAGAGAGACCAGATGAACACAAATCAGATTATCATTGGAAAGCAATGAGGAAGCTGGGACCCAAAGATACTGCTTCATGGATGATAAATAATCAACCAAAAGTATTCAATCAGATCCAGTAGAAAGGTGCAAATGCTTAGCTATGGAGTGTGTATGTGTACCGAGAGAGTGATTAAAGAAGATACACAAGCAAGCTTCTGTAGACATGATGATGGAGATGCTGCTTTTGATGATGGTGAAAATTCCGGAGAGAGAGAGAGAGAGAGAGAGAGCAATGCTGCAATTCAGGAGAAGAAGATGCATTCAGCCATTGATTAAAGGCATCAATTAGGGGAAGCAGTTTAACTTTGTAACTGCATCAAGTGAATCAAGTGGAGTAATTCGATGGCGTTCAATTCTCTCTCTCTTTTTTCTCTATAAATGGTTACATGGCTATAAAAAAGTCTTTAACCTCAATGTGTGTGATGTTCCACCAAAGCAAAATAATAATGAAGGCCATGGAAAGGCTATCGAGAAGAGATGCTGCCACATTCTTTCGATTGGTCAGCTTGGTAAGTATACTTAAAAATATCGGAGAGTCAATACAGATAATTGCACTGAATTGTCACTGATTACAAGGTAGCAGCTATTTTCAAATTGATTATCACCTCTCTTTGATCGTCATCCGCTGCCGTTCCCTGTCGGTCATTATTTGGCTGACGTCATGTAAGCCATCTTGAGAGAAAAAGAGCGAGAGAAACCCCTTCGGCCCATCGACTATTATTCGCGACCAAGAATTTTTTTTCATTCTTGTTGTGCTGTGAATAGTTGCTGTTACTACTTTCGTGATGCGTTGGCATTTCACGAAAATTTCTTGATTAATGAATTCTCTCAAGCACTCATTAGCAATATTACATAATAAGAGTATCATGCAATCCATCGGACGCTTCAGTTTTTCTATGCTGACCTGCTCTTGACTGCCTCTTTCATCTCTCTCTCTCTCTCTCTCTCTTTCATCTCTCTCTCTCTCTTTCTCTCTTTGCAATCTTCTTCTCGATGAACTGTGTTTATGCAAAACGATGAATCGGCTAGATATGATCTGCATAATTACGCCTGATATATACGCTAGAGATGCGGTCTGCTGCTGGTGATAGTGGAAGTCACAGTCAAGATGCTGGTGGATAGAGAGAGAGAGAGAGAGAGAGAGAGAGAGAGAGAGAGAGAGAGAGAGAGAGAGAGAGAGAATCAGATTCCATGTTAATTATGATACTTCGATTTGCTCGCTGTAATTGACAGTAAATTCAATTTTATTGCCTCAGGCGTGGAGAAGAGCGTCAGTGAAGAAACGTGCAAATCAGTAGTAGCCTTGAGAGAGGAAGACATGTTTAGAGATGAATGTGGTTGATTCTTCACTACTTGAGCAAAGAAGAAGAAGAAGAAGAAGAAGCAGAAGGAGAAGAAGAAGAAAGAAAAAAAAGAAAAGAAGAAGAGGAAAAAAATTTGCATCAATTTAGAGTATTTTGCTTTCCAAATCAGATGCCACAAAGGTAACTTGAAAAATAGTTTTTAAAAAGAAACATTTCTGATTGTAATACTATTAAGCTGGCCTCCTTCGCCACCCAAGCTGTGGTGGTCCATTTTGCCTCATGACTTTGGCCTCGGAGAAAAACAAGAAAGTACCCAGGCATTTATTCTACTAGCCACTGGGCAGTGTCCAGTATTCTCCTAACCGGAAGGTCCAAGATGTTCACCTCATGCTTGGAATGTGCCCACACATCAGTGACACTGAAACAGTTTGTCACGTCTTTATCTCTCTCTCTCTTTTTCTCAACGCTTCTCGAGTGAGTGACACAAATTCAATTGGACTTGGGATCAGTTCGACACATACATGAAAGAGAGTAAGAGAAAGAGAAGACTTTTTCCTCTCGGGCTGTCCTATAAAAGAGGAGTCAAAAGCAATGCGAACCTATCGACAGAATTTATATATTGTTGTTGCATCCCACGCCTGCGCTCTATTCGAATATATATCTGACGGCGAATGTTCTGAAGGGTTTTTCTTTCTCTCTCTCTCTCTCTCTCTCTCTCTCTCTCTCTCTCTCTCTCTCTCTCTTCCCGATATTCTGCCAAAGAGTTTTGCTCCCGGAAAATGTTAGAGGCGGATCTATGGTCTGTGGTCCATGAGTTTGTCATGCTTCGAATCAATGGTCTCTCAAATACATACACATTCTAATACCAAAGAGAGAGAGAGAGAGAAAGAGAGAGAGAGAGAGATGCGGGAGGGAGAAAGAATTGGTGATGGGAGCTTGAGGGGAGGGAGAGAGATGATACATGCTGATGGCCTTTAGGTTATGAGAGATGTAAAGTAAAAGAGAGAGAGAAGGAGAGAAAGAGAGAGAGAGAAACGAAGAGTAGGAGTTACATTAAGATGCTTCAAAGTAGAATTATATGGGAAAAGAGTTGAAAATAAGGAGCAATTGGAGCAAAGATAACTGTCATATCGAATAAATCATTCTCATCTATCAGCATTACTGTTTAAGATCAAAAGTACGAGAACTTGAGGACTTCTCTCTTCGCGCCTCTTCATCTTTGCCTTCGTGTTTATCATCTTGAGAAAGAGAGTGAGAGAGAGCGATACACACACACTGAACGCGCGCCACTTTTCATCTGATCACCTTCATCTCCATCATCAATTAACGGTACCATTGATACATACATACTCGTGATGCTGTGAAGATCATCATCTGTAATACCTAGCGGATTGCCTGTGTTTGTGTATTTGTGTGCAAAATTTTAACATCGATTGTTTCTACCAAAGACGGACTTAATTCCATCATCTCTACCTGCTCATCCTTTATCCAGCATCAACAACGACATCCACATATCCACATTACAGCCAAAGCATGTCTTTTCTTGCTCTGGACGCCTGTACCTGGCAGGTGAGTTGATTTTATCCTTTTTTCTTCCATCTCTTCAACTCCTAACTTCATCCATCGACCTCTTAGCGTGTACACAGATAATCACTCACAACATTGAGACAAGCAAGACTCTTCAACGTCAAACAATTACAGATGGTTTCGCTTGAAAATATATTTTAAATGTTTCATTACGCGTTGTTATATGGCAGCTAAAATTTCACTTGATCGCACCAATAGAAGCAAGAAGTATTTCGGAGTATTTCTTGTAGAAAATGATTACACAATTTTCCATAATTCCACTGAACCTTTGATATGTGATATACAGCTCATCCATCAATTATTCTGAAGCGATGATGATGATGATATCTCGATTCGCCAGAGTGATTCCTCTTTGAAGCAATTTTTTCACAGCCATGTGATCAGAATGTTCCGATGATTCTTCTCAATTGCTAAGAAAACTTGAGATGATAACGGACAGAAAGATATAAATGCTGAAAATTCAACAATGCTGTGGATATGATGTTCAAATCTTGTATCAAAATGAGCCTCCCATGATGATGAGCTGAATAGTTATGAAACGAAAAAGAAGTGAAATTTGTGTGACCACAGAATACAACCGAACATTGGTCATTGATCTGACAAAAGTATCTCACACACAGTGTGTGTATGCATGTGGACAATTTTTGTGAATATTGTGAACAAGATATCTTTTTTCAATTCACAATGGCTATGGGTAAAATCTAAATCTCCTGATTGAATGAATGAAAGAACGTTTCTTTCCGGTTTGTAAGATTTGCCTTGCAGCATCTAGTAGTAGTAGTAGCAGACAAACACACACACACTCTCTCTGATTCCAGGCCAATATACCCTGTAAGAATCGCATTCAAAAACTGGTCTCAGGGCTTCAGGGCTTCAGGCTTGAGTCTATCTTTTTATCGTTCCTCTCTCTATATATAATATTATTGTGCAATATGTTCACTGGACTCTTTTATTTTCTCACCTTCTACTACTTCTTTTTTTGGGTGTTCGTTTTCCATTTTGCCTCTGGCCAGAGTTCAGGAACAAGAAGCAGAGAGACTCTTCTTTTCAGTTACTAGTACTACAAATTTTTGGCCATTGGCAACCATAATACAGTAGCAGCCTGGCCCTACACACAAACACATGAAGTGACGACTCAAAATTCGTGCCCACCTCTGGATTGACCTGAGGCTGTAAGGTTTTGAGCTCTCAAACGTGTGTCTGTGTCTATGAGTTTGTATGGATACTTGTGTGGCCACATCAGATCGCAGTTCGAGTTTCGTGTTTTGCGTTTTTTTTTGGCGCGAGAAAGATTTGATCAAAAATAATCTTTATTTTCTCTTCGTTCTTACCGGGCCAATACCTTATGGCTTACCATGTGGTTCCCATTCTGGTTGGCTACTGAAACTTAAGTATCAAGCTTCTCTTATCAGGTAATATATGTGTATGTTTATGTGTATACTGGAGTGAGAAAAAGAAAAAGATGGAGAAAATGATGAAGAGTAAAAAGTAACAAGAATGAGAAGCAAATACTGGAGAAGAAGAAGAGAAGAAGAAGAGTGATGAAAAAAGAAGTAAGAAAGTTAAGGAGAAGCATCTCTCACTATTCATGATGATGGAAAAAAAGAGAAAAAAAGAAAGAGAGAGGGAGAGAGAGAGAGAGAGAGAGAGAGAGATATGAGAAGCTGATATGGAATGGATATATAATGGCCCTCTTTCTTTCACCTCCCAAGCTTGGAAGGAATATGAAGAAGCTTGAAAGCGGCAAGTGGGCTAGAAGTGCCCAAATAGTGCTAGTATATATAGTTAGATAAACATGGGCAAAATAGAGGGCAAGAGGATACACTGTGTTTGCGTCAACACCTTTGTAATTTTTCGTGTTTAACCTACACTTCTCATTGATACGGTATATACATACATAGGCACACAAACTGAATAATGTGTGCGTATGTGAATAGACTGTTCAATAGGCCGTAAACGGAGCACATTAGCACGGAAATATGCCGAAGTGCCAAAGCGAACCGAGCCATACAGAACAAGAGAGAAGACTATTGTATCCTCACAGAAGCAGTAGTAATAGTCCATGTATCATTATACGTGCTTACTGAGTCATGTAAACTTTTCTCTCTTTTTTTGCTACTCTCTCTCTCTCTCTCTCTCGATTCGCCCACTCTTACAGCCTCTGCTATTTCTATTACCACCTCTCTCTTATATTACATATACTAGTTTCACTACCTACCACCCCAGTACCTGTGTCCACTCAGTCGAGAGCTACAAATAGCGTCATGCTTTTAGAACTTCTGTCTCATTTCCTAGGTCTCAAGCAAGATCAAACTGGGAACTTTCTCCCTCTCTATTTCTCTGATTATGGGACGTCCTGAAAGAAGTCTATTATTCTATTGTAGACACTACGTATGGCCACCACTCGTGCGTTTTACAACACACTCGACAGCATTCAGTAGTTGGTCAAAGCTGATTAGTTGAGATGGAATAAAATCAGAGCTCTCTCTCTCTCTATCGTTGTATTCCTGTCTCTACATAGAAGAATATCTTTTTTGGATTCTGTTCATGTGGCTCACCTCATATCAATTGAACGTATTTTGAGAGCCCAAAATGATCACCACAATAAGTCGTTTCATTCATTCATCTGATCCATTCATTCAGTAAAAAACTCGAGGCTAACTCAAGAGGAGGTCTTAAAGATATATATATCAGGTATAGATGGTTTGATCGCGTAAACGTGAGACCAAGTCAAGGGCATTTATATAACTCACATACATAAAGCGTATCAAAAGGAGCCAGATCCGCGTTATCATTTAGCCAAAAAGATGAGCATCGAGGACATGATAGTTGATTGGAACATTCTTTCTCTCTCTTTCTAGTGTGCTGGCCGACTTAAGGCACCGATTGCGTCCGATTAAGGTTTGCTGGCGCTATAAGAGAGAGACATAGTATCATCATCTAATTTTTCTGATGCTGCTAATACTGTTAATTTGAGCAACATTTCTGGCACGTCCACTTTTTCTCTTCTCCCCTCCATCAGCATCATTCGATGGATGCTGATGAGATGTCAAGCTTCTCTCTCTTTCTCTCTTGAGCTCCAATGATTCCAATGAACGTGGCTTGGGGAATTGAAAAAGGAACCTCAGTAAATACTTACTTTCCTCAAAGTTTGATAGCTCTATTGAAATGAGATTATTTCCTCTCTCTCTTTTTCTCACTTTTGCAGTGAGTTTTTTTGTTGTTTACAATATACTCGTAACAGTATTCTCGTTTAGGAGAATTTTACGAAGTGCAAATCACACTTTGATAATCGCAGACTGAGAAAGGCACAAACCTCTCAGGTCATCGGATTTTCACAAGCTTTAATCTTCTCAGAACAATCTTTACATTGTATAGGATATACAACATAAAAGTTTAGGGTATCATAGTACCTCCTCATTAATATGCAACAGTTTGGAATAATTACAATTGTCGTTTGGTCGAACGACTGGTCAACATTTCCTGTCGTCTTTTTTCTGAGAAATCATTTGATCATCGTAGTCAGACTCTGCTCTCACACTAGTAGACTATATTTGTTGACCATTGTATTCCTCTAATGTTTTTCTAACTCTTCCATTGGCACTTGGTTTTAGTCCAAATGTTGATTCCCTCTGATCCAGGTCAGTAGTCCTCCCACACATGCATAAACAAACGAAAGCTTCATGCTTATTAGTGAAGAGAGAGAGGAAATTCTGAATCAAATGTTTGAATATGGTGGAATAAGCTTGTTAAAGCGTGTAGTCACTTGAATGGGTTTGAAAAAAAGGCGCCAATGCTTCTGAGAGAAGTATATGTGTGTATGTGTGTTGATTCACGAAATCGATTGCGTTTCAAAGGGAAAAAGAAAGAATACATGAGCCTCACGTTCGATGAAGCTCATATCAATTGGTAGGAACCACTAAATGGCCATCATTCATAGGGCGATTCAGTAAGTATATATATATGTGTGTGTGTGTTAAATCGATTAGACTCTGTTTCGGATTTATGAAGCGAGAAAAAGAAACGGCCAAGTGGCTGTCAAGAAGCATCTTCTTTTTCTCGTTACTATATTGGATTATCGCAAAGAGAGTGTGGAGAGAGAGAGAGAGAGAGAGAGAGAGAGAGAGAGAGAGAGAGAGAGAGAGAGAGAAGAAAATCATGGAAATGAGAGAAGGCAAGACTTGGGATGCTGGATGCTGGATGAGTTCGACATGCAGGCATGGTGAGAGAAGACCATCGATAGGAGGAATATTAGAAGGAAAAAGAATTGAATGAAAGTGTAAGCGAGTGACTGGATGATAAGATCTATTGTATTTGACTAGCAAATTGCATTAACTAAATTCTGCTCACAATTTGAACTCCTTTGGGCTTCCAGAGGAATGGAAAGGGAAAGAGAGAAAGGAAAGCTTACATATTCGGACTTGCTTCACTTGTTCACACTGTCTCATTGAGCCGTCATCACGTTAGAATGATCTTGTTTTTAGGCTAATATTGTTGTGCTCACACTATTCTTCTTCTTTTTCCTCCTCTTATTCCGACAACCACTACACAACCACCTCTCTTTTCCTCTCTTCACTCCATCAGTAGTCTATGGCCATCTATTCTTCTTCTCTAACCTTCATTCTCAATCCATTCATGTTCTACTTGATCATGAGATTCACCATATCAGCATCTCTCTCTCTCTCTCTCTCTCAGTCTGAGTTTTCTCAGCTATCAGAACTTTCTTCTCAAGTTGATTGTGATGATGATAGTGAACACAACATCCTCATCTTCTCGATTCGGACTCAATTCCTCCCTCATAGCTTTAGTATGGGTGCTGGCAAACAAGCTCAAGCTACCAATCTTTATCCAACATCCACATCAATGATGATAATTTGGCATCAAAAGCGATTTAGGAATACACATCGTGTAGGCGCCTTCTGTTTACATTTTTGACAGGATAATGATGACTCAATTGGATATTGGAACTGGTATAGAAGTGAAACTTTTTTCAAATTCAACTTGGGACATTCATACCATAGATTGAAGCATCGTAATAAGCGATTTCAATGATTATGGTGATGATCATCGAGGAATTGGTTGCCCAAAAAGGACCCCTGATGATTGGCAAAGAATTCTCTTCGGAAAATTGGTGCACAAAATCTTTATGTGTCTCGGTGGTAATACAAATGGATTCATTTCCAGCTCCGTTTCCATTTGCATCTTTTACTCTCTCTTCACTTGGCCACTTTCACTACGAAAGCTTTGATCTCATATAAATATGCATTGGGACATTTCTTCCGCTCTCTTTATCTATCTCTCTCTCTCTCTCTTTCTCGCTTTGTGGCTAAAAATTAAGGATCAATGGACCGGGTTTCACAATACTGCCGCCCACTGATTCCACCCACCAGCTTGTAGCCCTCTCCTTATACCCAGTTGATTTGTGGTGTTCATGTGTGCGCTCGTGAATGTGGTTTAGCATTTTGTTGCAGTACACAAAAACATACACGCACAATGGGTAAAAAGGAGGAAGTCTGTGGATGAATATGTCACCCTGCTTTTGGCACTCAATGCTGTGGTTGAAGATTGCCTCTTTAATGACAAAATGAGACAAAACCCGCAGCTCGTGTCAATGCATAAAATAGGGCCTATCAGTTTGGGCCAAAAAAGATTGACAAGAGAGAGAGAGAGAGAGAGAGAGAGAGAGAGAGAGAGAGAGAAATCTGATCAACACTCATGACAATGATAGTGTGTTCAAGGGTTTCTATTCGATTTTTGTTCTCCATTCTTCGATTATGATATTCTCTTTTAGTTGAAAAACAATGGGTTGAGACAAGTGTATGAGAGAGGGAGAGTGTGTCTGTGTTTTCACTATGATCCTCAATTGATCATCATTAACCCGACCAGTGAATTGATCCTCCTTTCGTAACATAGGGAGGTTGATGAGATGGAAATGATGAACTTGAAAATTGTATCCTGATACTTGATCACCATTCATGTACACGGTGGTGTGAGTGTAAAACAATTTGTTTTAGCAAATTTTGGTAATTCAAATTGTTGTTCAATGATATTTTTGCCCCACACACGGGGAGAAATTCGTGTTTAAAATTTCTTTACCTCTATCTTTCATCCTCTCTTGCTATTCGTTAGTTTGAATTGTCGTTAGTGAAGCGAACACGCATCAAGCATGAGTAAATACAGGAATTGTAATTATTTTTCGGAAGGATACTGGAAGAAAGAGAGAAAGAGAGAAAGAGATAGATAGATGGAAAGATGGAAAGATGGAAACATTGTTGAAGGGATTCACCATTCATTCATTGAGATGGAAAATCATATTTTCGTGTTTTTTAATATTCACATAGTTTTCGTGATTCGTAATCAGTCAAGCAGCAAGCTGATCTTTTCAGTATATGTATATGCATACTTGGATGCTGAACTATTCTCTTCTCATCTATCTTGGGTGCATCGAACTGGCTTGTGTCACCAGAATAGCCTCTGATTGTGTGTGGAATTTTTATCTATCTCTTTCTCCTCTTTTTCATCTCTCTCTCTCTCTCTCTCTCTCTCTCTCTCTCTCTCTCTCTCTTTCTCTCTCTTTCTCGTTTCATTGATTCGTGAGGCCAAGAGAGATGCCCCTGCTATTCGCGAGCTAATTGCTGTAATAATAAATGGATAAAAATATTAATTTTGCTGTTTCCTGCGAGTGAATATTACCTTAGCTCTTTAATTCAAATCAAGTCAAGACCAGCAAAGCGAAAAAAAAGGAGCTAAAAAGCTGATTAATCAAAGCAAGTTGACCAAGTTGAATCTTGTTTCTTTTTCAAAATCATCAGACTGACAGTGTTTTCACCAAACTCGTGAGTCCACAATTCGCCACGCTGAGAGAAAAGATATACAACCAAAATTTTTCTCAACCAAAGATAGGTAAAGAGAGGAAGAGGATGGAGAGAGAGAGAAAGAGAGAAAGATATTCTATCATAACACAGAACTGCAGGAGAATCTGAAAAAAAGTTTTCATGTAATTAATTTAGCACGCAATCAAGCGGCATTTCACCAAAGTGTGTGTGTGTCTCTTTCACTCTCTTTCTCTCAAGACACATCATTTGGTCTGAAAAATCGATCTCTTCAGATAGAAAATTCTGAGCCCCATGTAGCTGGTGTGTGGCCGATTGATGTTGATCTGAAATGAGAGCGTTTTTTGAGAGATGGTGGAATGAAATTGGGAAGAAAAAGAAGAAGCAGACCAAAAAGAAAAACTCTTCTTTCTCTCAAAAAGCTGATGTTTCTAGTTCGTATGTATATACCTGTCCAGTTGAACACAGCAGTAGAAGTTTCTTCTTCTTGTTGATGAGATTTTTTTTCCTCTTATTTTTCTTCTCACTTTCATTCTTATTTTTCTTTCCCCAAAATGCCTCCAAAACGTTCAAAATGAACAGAATAATTGTCACAAAAACCCCTCTTTTTCTCACATTCACTCTTGGTGTGAGGTCCTCTTAATCATCATCTGTATTCCTTCATGCTAGAATATTCAGAATGCAGCTTGAATGTCCACACATGTATGTACATATAAATGATGAGATTGTGTCGAATTTTGGTGAAAAGCAGAGTAAATCTTGTTTATCCTTCTCTACAAGAATATTTTGGACATTCACCTAGTCAAAAGTATTGAATAACAACTTGACTTTCATCCAAGATTCAAATATAGTGAGAAAAATGATGAACTGAATAATAGAAGTGTATGAAAGGACATGAGGAGGAAGAGAGAAAAGCTGATTGCTGGCCACCTCGAACATGTAGAGAAGGAATATTGCCAAAGGCTATTCAACATCCAGCTTTCCATAGAGCTCACCCATCATGCTGATGAAAAGTTTTTCACAAACCAAGCCAATTGATGGACCAAAAGTCCACAATTGAAGCTTATCCTCTGGAAATTCACTACTCCTAGAAATACTTGAAAGCGAATATTTTTTTGCTCCTCAATGATGCAGGGATAACTGAAAGTCAGTGCTCAGATGAAGATGCTGTAGCTTTTCAGCTCTTTTGATATGATGAGATTTTAGGAGAGTGATGATTTTTTGTTCATCCAAAACCTATCAAAAATCTGTTAAGCTAGTCTTGGGGGACGAGGAAGGAGAAGAATTTTTCAAAAATTACAATATACGAGCACTATAAATATGACCAATTAATCTATGAGAGTTCAAGTAGAAATGATCAATTTGAAGGCTCCCAAAATAAGCTAGGAACCATGGATAGAAAAGAAGATTGCTAACAACTGATAAGAATTTTACATCAAAGAATTGGAAACATGTTTTCTCTTTTTCTGTATTCACGTTCTCTAGTATATACAGTGTATACCTTACACACACATCTAACAACGAAAAGTTTGCATAATTCGGCTATAAAATGAGCTCAATTCTAATTCTTATTCAAATCGAATCTTTGAATCGCCTCTTTTCTTCTAGTCGCAATTAAAATATATACACACAAGCACACAAATCGGAAGCTGAATAGAAGACATACACATACAAGGCAAAATTTCGATGGCTAGAAAGAGTAAATCGAGAAAAGAAGAAGATGAACAGGCGAGAGGAATGATGATGATCATAATGATGATGAGAGAGAGAGAGAAAAGAGAGAGAGAGAATTGTTTGCCTGAGGCATCTATGATTTAGGCGAAAAATCAGAGCCTCTGTGAAAGATAAAAGAGAGTGGAGAGAAAAAAAGAGAGAGAGAGGAAGAGAAATGAAAATGGAAGCTTCTTGCTCGTTAGGATGCTTAATTCTTCATCAAGGCAGCTCTCCTTCATCTTTCGCGAATCAACTTCACATTCAGCCACGATTGGAGGAGAGAGAAAGAGAAAAAAGGGAACACAAGATGCTGATCGGAGCGGATGAGTTGCTGATTGATGCGGCACTTTTTCCAAGGCACAGACTCAGATGTGCATTACACCGACGCATCAACCTATACTCATAGCATCAAAAGACAGGCAGGCAGAGTACAGAATAGAAGAGAGAGAAGAGAGAGAAAGAAAGTTTATGGTCTGAAAAAGAGGCTGATGATGGAGAGTAATAATAGGTTTGTTCTATTGAGAGAGCGTGAAAATCACTATTCGAAGGCTACAATAGGGACTTAAAGAGAGAGAGAGAGAGAAAGAGAGAGGATGAAATAAATCGCTTCAAATATCATGGCAGTTACACAATTGTTACATATATACACACACTTGAAAAGTTCAAGGCAGAGAAAGGGAAAAAAATTTGAAACTTGAATTGACTTGTCAATGAGTAAGTGGAAAACATTCTCTTCCATTCCTACTTTCACTTTCATCATTCCTCATCCGAATCAAATTTATCATGTTCTTAACACACTGAAAGGGTTAAGATGATCAAAATGATCTTAAAAAGAGTGCAGAAAAGATTGGCTCAAATTTTCAGATAGAATCACCTTTACTCGCACCTCTTCTCTCCCTCTATCTCCATCTTTTTCCTTAGAGCATCCTTCAGCACTCATTTGTGACTCTCTGTGTGTGTGTGTTTGCATGTGAGTTTTAAAAACCTTTTCGTCGCCCTAAGGCTATTCCCTGTCCAATGGGTGCTCTCTCTCTCTCTCTCTCTCTCTCTCTCTCTTGGCTATGGGTGCGTCAAGCCTCCTTCTCTATTCTCTGATTCTAAGTCTCCCCAGTGAACACAATTTGGAACTTGGATTGAACGGAAAATTGAAATGTTCTTCCATGAGAGAGAGAGAGAAGGGAAAGGCTCTCCAAATCCTATCTTCAGGCTAAAAGTTTCTCTCGCATTTTTTTGTTTTTGATTCCTTCTGTTCGATTCTATCGACAAGCATTGATAGAAATATGTGTGTATGTTGTCTATGGCATCATTTCACAGTCTCATCGGAGAAAAGATGAGCGAGCAGCTTTTTTCATCATTTTTCTTTTCTCTTTTTCCCTTCTGATCAATCGCTAGCATCACCATCTTCATCGATGTTCAATTTACTGAAGCATGCTCGCCCACTAATAATTCGCTTCTAATCTCAAGATCGTATTATTACTTTCATGTCACCAGAGATGTAGCTCATATTTTTTGGAGCTTGAATGCTTGTATTTGCCCAGCAAGCTCCATTTTTTTCTCTCTCTCTCTTCCTATTCTTTCTCTATCTTATCAAAACACCATGAATACTCTCACTTTCAGTAATATATAAAGAGAAAGAGAGCGAAAACTTTTACTATAAACACTTTCCATTACGATTGTTGAGAGAGATGAGAGAGAGAGAGAGAGGTTCCTTCATGAAATAATTTTGTGGGCAACAGCACAAGCCATATCACATCTCATCTGAGAAAAATGAGCCAATATTATGTTCTGTTTGAGCAGCCAGTAGCCGAGAAAAGAGAAGAAAAGAAAGAGAGAAAAAACGTGCGAAGAAAAAGAGGCGCGAAAAGCTTCCGTTTAACAGAGCCATTTCCGTATAATAGAGCAAGAGAAAGAGAGAACTTTTTACTCCTCTTTATAACCCACATTGTAGAGCTACAACTACCACTACTACCCATTAGTGTGAGTTCGATATAATCAGCATAGTATTCTCTTTTTCGCTTTGGCTTGCGTTTTTTTTTCGGGAATCCAAGAGTGTCCAAAAGATTCGTTGGTCTGATTGTGCCCGAGTGCCCGAGTCATTCGACTGAATAGCATGGAAAAATATGCTCACTTTTTGGGGGAGTGGAATATTTCTCAGTCATACGGCATCCAGTCCATCAAAAGCATCCCTGCGACTGGTTTCCGTTTCCGATGCTTTGTGGGCTCTCATATGAAGTATATATTATCACTGTGAAATGGAAAGTCTATTTTCACACTTTCCAATGTGTGTGTGTATGTCGTGCAGATCATTTTCTACACATTTTATTTTGCCTCCTCTCTTCTAATAGAACCCACATGCACACACATACACACATCTTCCTCCTCTCTCCATCAGAGCCTTCAATCTGCGGATTCAATTTAAATTTCATCGCATGCAAGCCTCCCACTCTCTTTCTCTTTCTCTTTCTTTTACTCTCCTCCTCATCTCTGCATCTTCATCAACATTGCGTGAGAGTGTGTATTCTGTTTCGGTGACTTTTATTTTTTAGCATTTCTTTTCTCTCTCTCTCTCTCTCTCTCTTTCACTTTTGTTGCATGCATAATTTGAGTATCTTCATTAACCAAGCCATCATCATACTATTCTCTCATCAAGAGGATGGCAAGATTAGCTTTTCAATGTCTGAGAGGCTTTTAATTTTGCCACTCAATAATTGCCAAAATGTGAAACTCCGGCAATACAGTTTCCTGATCATATTCATGATTTGCATAGGCCCTTCTTCCATTCTAATACCAATTATCCACTTCATTGGATTGTTTCTCTCTCTCTCTCTCTCTTTCTTTTCTGAATTCAACACCACCAGCTTTACAACTTGTTACTTTTAAATTAAAAATCTGATACACAATTTCAATCATCATTCAGCTCCATATAACCATCATGATGGAAAGAGGAAAGTTAAATTAATATCAAGCAAAGGCTTGCCAATTGAGTTGTATAAAATGGGAAAACGAGTTGTCTTTCACTTATTCATCTCCGATTATTCTTCATCTATTATTGCTTTGAAAATACTCTTCTTACCGTTTTGGCTGAAAGAAAGAGGCAAGGAAAGGAAATTTTTGCCATACTATTGTTGGCCAACCCTACCTATAAGAACTGATCTGATGTATTCTTCTATCTTCATCTTTCATCCCGAAACAACATCATACACATGTTATTGCTCAATTTGTTCTGAAACACACACACACACACACACACACAAAACAAACGAATAAAACGGCTTGAAATTGATATCCATCCTCAGTAGAAATAATCATATCTTGAATTGAGGTTAAAAGAGATTGTGGTGAAGGTATAAAAATTGACCAGTTTTATGAAGAGCTGAGAAGCTGTCAGATTTAGAGAAGAGGCTTATCAAGAAGCTGAACCGAGTAAGCTGGCCATTAAATGGCAAGATTAACCTTCCTAATCTGTTTTCTCTTTCTCTCTCTTGAACTGCTTAGGGTTGATTTGAGAGAGAGGGAGAGAATTTTCTTGGAAGATCAGCATCCAGGAGAGAGAGAGAGAGAGAGAGAGAGAGAGAGAGAGAGAGAGAGAGAGAGTTTGAATCCTCAAAAATCCAGTCTGATCTATCCCCCCCTCTCTCTCAACAGCTCATTCAATTGAGGTGAAATCTTAGAAATCTGATTTTTATTAACCAATTGTTGGTCAGAACGCGAGACGAATTTTAAATGAGTAAAAAAATTTGCTAAGAATTTAACAGAGAGAAGAGAAGAGCTGTTCTGAGCTTTTCGATCCTCATTCGGTCTGCTATATGATGCTTTTCAATTGATTTCGATAAGATTCATGTGGATGGTGAAATGTGAAGAAAAAGCTCAGAATGTGATATTTGAGACTCTGAGATGATTAGAATGAGAGAAGATTTTATCCAGCATCAATCGAAGGAGAAAGAGAGATTCAGATAATATCTAGAAGATGCATGAAAAGTTTGTCTATCAACCAGTTCATGTAGATTGCGTAAACACTGCTAAATAAGCCAATATGTACGTAGCCTCTTACTTGGGTGGCTTTGAGAATGGAAGATATTCCAATCAATCAGTAATAATTAGTTATCTTTTTTGGCCAAGAATGTGCTATCATCGTGATGATAAGAATAGGAATCGAATCAGTGTTGATTACAAGTTTTGACAAAATTGTGCGAATTGGTGGTCTTTCTTGATTCGTGCTTCTTGCTTCTCTCTCACTCGTTAAGCAAATTCCTGAGAAAAACTTGAAAAAAAATGGATTGAGAACGTTTAGAAACACAAATTGCAACTTCCTCATTGCGTTGATGAATGTCGCAGGTTTTCCATTGAATGTGGAAGGTTTCTCTCTCTCTCTCTCTCTCTCTCTCTCTCTCTCTCTCTCTCTCTCTCTCTCTCTCTCTCATCATTCCAAGTTCATGCAATTCAAGCTTACTACTAACTGCTAAGAGAAAGAGAGAGAGAATCATCCCATCAGCTCAGCCACCTTGATGAGCTTCGGCATTTGAGGCATAAACATGATTCCTTTATTTTTTCTTTTCGCTTCATTATGTCGGATTACTGCTATGATTGGAAGTCTGATACTTGTAGCAATTCTTGTATCTTGTTTGTAAGCAATCAATCTTTAAATGATTCGCTTCATAAAAAATATACATGTATGTCTGTATGTGCGTGAATGTGAGTGGGTGTCAATATGTGTAAGAAGGAGAGAGAGAGAAAAAGATTCTTTTTTTAATTAAAACACAGTTTGCCATCAATTTTCACTCCATTTGATCTCAATTCGATTGGCTGCTATCTCATGCTTAACCTCTACCATTTCAGACTATCTCGTTCTGTGTGTTAACCATCAGTTCGAGAATCGCTAAGGTTATTCGCTTCCTATAATCAAATAACTGAATAAGAGAGGAAAATTCGATATGGACACAGTTCATCCATTTTTTCTAGATCAGTGAATTTTTCAACTCCAATTTTAGCCATCTCGATGATGGTGTTGCTATGTGATGTCTATCATCCACCAAAATTGGCTTGACTACACACACACACATACACACACTCACATGGACTAAGAAAAATGTCCTCATTGACCTGTGTGTGTGTGTATGTGTGTGCTGATGAGCTCATTTGGCATTTCTTGGAATTGGTTACTCTCTGAATGCCCATAAATCTTCTATTTCTGTGTTCAACCTGAACCCTTGTCCATGAGAATCATGCTGGCCCATCTCTTAACCCCATCTCAAGTGACCTTCTCAACCTCTCATGGACACCGTTGAGAGCTCTCTCTTTCTCTATGGTTTTTGGTCTTAATCCGTTCTCTCTCTCTCTCTCTCTCTCTTTCTCTCTTCACTCATGAGCGGCCCTTCTTAACGACTCTGTCTCTTTCGTTGGTTCGTTTTGCTATGGCCTCTGTGAAAGAGAGAGAGAGAGAGAGAGAGAGAGAGAGAGAGAGAGAGAGAGAGAGAGAGAAAGAGAGAGAGCGAAAGAGTAGTGGTCAAATGGCAAGTGGACACGCGAAAATCTTCAACACGATTAAAACGGCCTCTCATTTTTGAGTAGAAAAAGATTTTCTCGGATTCCACTCTTCACAGTCTCTGGATGAGTTTAGAGAAGGAAAAATGATTTTTTTCTCCCTGAAAAACTGGAACAAAAAGTTTCAAAATACTTAGGGAGAAGATTTTCTGGGATAGGACAGTTTTCTTTTTCTTGAAATTTAGTTGCTAGTTGAAAACAAATCGATTGGACAGTATATGCTTCATGGATGGTCAGTTGGGATGATGATAGACATGATGCTTTGATTCAATTTCCAGTCAACTTTTAATTATCTTGTCATCATCATGCTCACTTGGTCAGTATGAATAGCGTATAAACACACACGCATCCATGTGCATCCTCCTCCCCATCCTCCCTCTCCTCCTCCTCCTCCTCCTCCTCTTCTTCTTCTTCTCCTTCTTTTGCTACCAGCCTCCTTCATTGATGCGTGCTGACACGCTTCGATGACAATCACTTATGTATACAGGCTAAGCATTCATCCGAATACACATTACATACATGTTCATAAAGCAATCTGATTCCAAATCAGTCTGTGTTTGCCCGTGAAAATTGAATATTTTGCTATCTCTCTCCTTCTCATGAATGAAAACACACACAAATGATGGACAACTGAACACTCTTGTGGCATGTCCTTCGTCTTGTTCTTGTCTTTATCTCAAGGTAGGCAAAATATTCTTGACAATCTTATTTGATGGAGGAAAAAATTTGATTCCGTTTTCCGGACCTTGCAATGCAAAACTGATGTCCTTTTATCGTACATCGAGTTTTCCAGTACCTAGAAGCTTGATAATGGTCAAGGCAAAGATTATCATTGAATGTACGGCAAGGCTGAGAGAATTTTAATCGATTGGACAAGCCGCATCTTTCTCTCTCTCTCTCTCTCTCTCTCTCCAGCATCTTGAGTTGTTCATCCCGTTGTGTTTACACAACCGCCCCCAGGCACGCTGTCCACCGGGCAATTTTGACTGGTTGGATAGCTTACCGAGTGATGATGGTCATTGATTAAGCAATGATGACCACTTTTGAAATGTTCAACTTAGCCATTCATCTTGTCCCTTTCTGTTTTGCCACCGGCAGTGTGTCCGATTCATTTAGCGCGTGCTGTGTGTGAATGTGAATGTGCCGAAAAAAAAGTGCGGGAACATGAGACCTCTCTCTCGCACTTGGTGTGTACGCTACTGCCCACACAATCGTGAATTTTGGCCCACTCGACTGGTTCATCGTGCCGATTGAGGATCATTCTTAAGAGCCTTGTAGCCCACTCTAGGGCCCCTGTATACTATTGTGGCCACTTTTCGCTCTCTATCTTTTGCTTATCGCACGTGTTCCTCTCATTCCCCTATGGCCTGGTACACTTCATCACTCGAACCCATTGATTCACTTGAGTCCAGAGAAAGAAAGAAGATGTCATCGCTCGGTAGCAATACATATACGTTCGTTTGTCCATCTATCCAGTTGAATTGGCCACATATTTGTCACATGTCATAGAAGAGAGAGAGAGAGAGAGAGAGAGAGAGAGAGAGACATTCAAAGTCCACTGAACAGTGGGCTTTTTTTCACCCCTTTACTTACACAAACTGAGAACAGGCGATTCATCACTCTTGACCAATGGACAATGTATAATACTTTTGCTAAGTATTTGGTATAATCGGGAAGAGAGAGAGAGAGATAGAGATTGTATTGAAAATCTATTTGCTGCTGCTACTGTCCATTCTTGTCTCCTTTTTTCACTATTTTCTCAGGCCACTAGCGAAAGCCGGCCCCGGCAGCTAAAAGGCCGGTGTATATATATTGCCGAAAGGCATTCTTTTTCGCCCTCTTGTAGAGTAAAGTCAACAAGAGAGTGAGATAGGAACAAGGTATAGAAGGGGACAGTGGACACTCTGTGGGAGGGACGACATTTTTTGGCAATTTATTTTATGACAACTCATTCGCACACGCACCATACCATGAACGTAGTGAGTGTGTGTATGTGTGTTCATTCAACCTTTCTATCGATATTTCCTGGAATATCATACTATATAGTGGAACATGTATCAAATATTTTATATTTTCATCATCAAAGGTTACATACACACACATACACATAAATCTGGTCGCAATTCAGGACAACAACTGCTGGCTATTGCCCTTTTTTTCTGCCGAAGTGATGGTGGTTTACTGGAGAATTAACCAAAATAGACGTAACTGGAATTTGGTTCACTTTGATTGGAAATGGCATCATCAAAGCTGAAAATAGGGCGATTAGCGGTGATCAAGGCTGCATAAGAGAGAGAGAGAGAGAGAGAGAGAGAGAGAGAGAGAGAGAGAGAGAGAGAGAGAGAGAGAAGCTGAAGAGTGAGAGGCTGATAGTAGTAGTAAGTTCCTCTCTCTTTCCATCTGGTCGTGTGTAGACATCAACCCAGATCAGTTGGATGAAGACAGGATAATGGACGTGCTGATCATCATTGCCATATCATGGTTACAGAGTGAAGAGAGATGGATGTGGAGAAGAATGTATGTTATATTGAATAGAAACGGAACTGAAGATGCTGGTGGCCCTCTGAGCTACTGAAAAGGCACATATAAAGTATATGTGTGTAAGAGGGAATAGGAGAAGAGATCAAATATAAAAATGGTTTACTTAATCTGTTGCAGAAAAAATGATTGAAAGGAAATCGAGAAAGATAATCTGGTAAAGAGGACAAGCTTCTCTCTTTCTCTTTTGCTCATCTTTTAAAGGTGAGAGAATGGCAAAGAGCATCCATACTAAATATCAATGTATTTGAAAGAGGGAGAGAGAAAGAGAGAAAAGTACAATGAAAAAAGAAGAGAGTTGCTGAAGAAAGAGAGAGAGAGAAAGAAACTCTCCTCTTATCATCTCTCTCACTCTCTCTTTCTCTCTTATTGGCCCACGAGAGGAGTGATAAAAGAGAGAGGCTCTCTGGGAGGCAGAGAGAGAAAGAGAGAGAGAGAAAAGAAGATGATGAAGAGAATTTTGAGCTAATGATACTTGTAAAGCTTATTATGCTTGATGGACGGGCATAGAAATCGATCGGTAATGCAATTTTTTGCCCTAAGAAGAATCATAGTGGAGGCCGTCATCACGATTTCAGGCCGTTTTTACGAAAAGATACAATATTTTGTGAATGTGTTCATATGTATGTGTTCATGGGCATAATATCATTGGAAAAATGTATACAAGAATAAGAAAGTATTCACTCATCGGTGTAACTCACTTCAAAATCGTACAATAACTCATTCATTCATTCATGGAACAAGAGAGAGAAAGAGAGAAAAGATAGCTTTTTTATTCATTCTTACGTATTCCTTTTTCCTCAACAAAAATCTCATCATATATGCATTATATGCTGCTCACATCTACACTCTTTATTACATCATGCTCATCATCACAATGCAATTCATCATATTACCAAGCCTTCTATTTCCTTCTCTCTATCACCATGTTCACAGCCTATTCTCATTTTCTTTTCCGCATTTCTAGTCATTTCTCTTTCTCTCTATTCCTATCTGCTTTTCTCTTTCTTTTTGCTATCTCTCTCTCTTCTCGTTCTTTTGAGTTCTAGAATTTGCGTTCACATGATTTACTCAATCATCATCTCATAAATGTACACTCTTTTTGCTCATGATTGTTTCAGGTAAATCTATTTGAACATTAAGTCTACGCTCATCATACCCTGTAGAGTTGCACAAGAAAAAGAAGGAGAACATCTCTCATTGAAAAACATGAAAATAGAGAGCAAAAAGAAGCTCATCTTGCTTAATGATAATGGAATGAAAAAAGGTTGATAAAGACAGAAATGTATATATTCAAATTAGCCAATCTGCATGCTCCAACACCATTGCAGACATGATATGATCAGGTGTCCATCGTCACTGGGTGGTCAAGCGGATTGATAGTTCCGTTTTCCCAGGACATAAGCGAGGTCACTGGAAATGGATTCGAAGGCTGATAAAATGAGCAGAAGAGGGAGAGAGAGAGAGAGCGAAAAGCATGGGTTGGGCTTGATTAGCATTCCCATTACCATGGCCAAGACGTCAGATAGCCACTCACATTCGATTGGGCCGAAAATGATGGATGAAATTGAATCTTATCCTCTTCTCTCTCTCTCTTTCTCCTTCTCTTTGCCTCTGATCAACTGCGATTAGAGAGAGAGAGAGAGAGAGAGAGAGAGAGAGAGAGAGAGAGAGAGAGAGAGAGAGAGAGAGAGAGAGAGAGAGAGAAAATTTTTCTGCTACCGTTTGGTTTCTCATGCTATTTCACCTGAGTCCATTGAACTGCTGACACTGATGACTGATTAGAATGATTTTTAACCCAGGTATCGAGTCACCTCTATCGATCCGGCCTGGCTAGTGGATTCGGGATGAGACCACTTGTCAATTAGATCAATTTTTCGCTTCAACGGTGCAGCCAAGAAGAAAAAAAGAAATTGACTTCTAGACGAACTGATTTTGGCATTGATTCGCGATTCCAGGAATTTTTCTTCTCCTTCTTTTGCCGAACACTTGTGCACCCAGTAAGTTGAGCTAGCTGAATTGTAGACCAGTAGTATCATTCTCAGGGAAGCTCCCGTTTATTTTGACCCACAGTTGTGGGGTCTTTGGGAAGTCGAAAAATGGAAAATACTTGCTGCTCCCAAAATTGTCCCATTAGTCCCGAATTCGTCGTGATAAGCTATCAGAGGGACCATAAAAAAACGACCGATGGTATCTGTTGTGGGAACGAGTTTGGCCAAGCCAATCGTGACCCAAGTAAACGATTGTGGCAGAGGCTTCACTGATGGAAGGAGAAAAAAGGAATCGTCTCTCTCTCTCTCTCTCTCTCTCTCTCTCTCTCTCTCTCTCTCTCATCCATTCAGGTATCAATGTTGTATCATCAATTGAATTATGCATCTGAATTGTCCAGCATTTCAAGGTGAATGTTACAGGATGAAGCAGAATATCGAGGAAAACGACGTTCGGACGACAATCAGGAATAAGAGAGGAAGAGAGAGAAAACCGCTTCCTTTAATGACTACCATGTTCCGAGTGAATGGAAACGGATGCACTGACTTTATGTGATCTGATGAGTTATCAAGCAAATGAAGCATGAGATGCATCAGTCTCATCTGATGAGTCTTGATTTGATTGCTTTTTGGACGTTTATCTGACGGATTCTCTCGGCTTCTTTCTCCTCATCCTGGAGAAGCTAAACTTTAGGTCCACTTGGCGAGCTGTATATATATATATATATGATGATGGTTGTATAAGCAAAATCGGTGACTGAAAAAAAGAGGATGACTCTCGCTGCTCATCGATTTGATGTAGTATCTCTCTCTCTCTCTCTCTCTCTCTCTCTCTCTCTCTCTCTC